>JAKOOJ010000040.1:600000-1035000 GCA_022577455.1 Arizona elegans | reverse complement strand
GTGAAACCTGAAATCTAAGCGACCTCAATGCCAGAACTCTAAGAAGTCTGTGAGATTTCCCCCAGAAGTGAAGCAGGATAAACATCTTGCATGATAGGCTGTTCATATAGGTACTGATTGCATTTAACAGTGTAATACAGCTTCCAGGTGTATTAACCAGCCTACCTGGGAATGATAGAGACTGGAATCTAAAAGATATAGAGGATATCAGGTAGGCAAGCAAAGTCTATAAGCTATTCGTGATCCCCTCATTGATTTGGCTTTCATTTATCAGGCTCTGAGTGGCCATTTAGTGTAGTGATTAAAGCATCAGGTAAGAAACCCCCAGGCGGAGACTAGGAATTCTAGTTCCACCTTAGTCAGGAAGCCAGCTTGGTGACCTTGGACCAGTCACTTTCTCTCAACTCTAGGAAACCCCTCCTGAAAACCCTTAAGAAAAACACAGAAATTAAGAAAACTAGACAGTCTCAGCAGAAGAAAAAAAAGTAGGCTTTATAAGGGCTCAGCTGAACTACTCTATTATTGGCATTTGAGCCTCAGCACAGTGGTTAGAGTGCAGTACTGCAGGCTACTTCTGCTGACTACCGGCTGCCTGCAATTTGGCAGTTCAAATCCCACCAGGCTCAAGGTTGCCTTCCATCCTTCTGAGGTGGGTAAAATGAGGACCCAAATTGTTGGGAGCAATATACTGACTCTGTAAAACCGCTTAGAGGGGGCTGTAAAGCATTGCGAAGTGATATATAAGTCTAAGTCCTATTGCTAAATGCTATTTCTCCCTAGCCTAGGTTTTGAATGACATTTCGGCCTTTATAAAACCAAATGAATTTGGAGAGGGCTTTCTCTCTGTACTAGAAAGCTGAAAAAAAAATCATTGAATGAAAAAGTTTAGGCCCAGAGCCTTGGAGTCTCCAGCCAGGTTTTCCACCCAGTCGCCCACCTCCACGCCCGCCCAAACTGGAGCTCTCCTCTTGGCCTGGGTGGACCGGACCCGGCGGGCTTCCCCACCCCCCCACCCCCCAATCCCCCGTCCCTCAGCCGAGATTCGCGCGCTTGTTGGCTCAGAAGCGTTGGAGCAGAAGCGCCGCCGGAGCCGTCCGGGCCTTGCCAGGCCAGGCCAGGCGCTGCCTGTTTGCAAAGAGTTAAGGAGGCGGAAAACGCGTCGGCCACGGCCGCCTCTCTCCATAGAAACGGCGATCTTTAACGGGGGAAACTTTATTAAAGTCTGATGGGCCGATAAGCGCCCGCGCCGCGCCTTTAATTAAAGCGCAGAGGAAATTGCAGGCGCGCGCCCCTCGCGCGTTGCCAGGCTACTGCTGCCCCCCTCCCCCCGGCCGCCCCATCTCGCCCCTCCTCTCCCCCCCCTCCTCCCCGAACCTGCGCTCGGCCTCGGCGGGTGGCGGCAATGGCAATACATAATAATAACAACCGCAGCCGCAGCCACCCTCTTCCCGGGCGAAGGCCATAATACCCCCCGCGGCCGCGGGGTGCGCGCAGAGCTGCCATGAGACGCGGCGCGGCCCGGACCCTGCTGCTCAACATGTACCTGCCAGGTAGGGCAGAAGCGGGCTCGGCCGCCCAGCCGCTCGAAAGTCCTCCCGGGCCCGGCTGCTTTCTGCCTGGGGTGGTGCTGGTTGACTGGGGGAATCGGGCCGTTGCCTCCCCCTCGATTGTCCCATTTACTACCCAGGAGGCGCTGGGAGGCGCGCGGGAAAGCCGCCCCGGCCTTCCCTCTTTAAAGCGGCCCCGACGGCTCCCGTCGGAAGTCGGATTTCCTTTTTCCTGGACGCGTTTCCTGGCTTCATAGCGGCTTGGCGGGGAGGCGGGGGAGCGGCAGAGGCGGGCGGGCGGCGGGGGACGAGGAAGAAGGCGAGGCTCCTTCGGGGAACGGTTTTTTTTTTTTTTTTGGGTGTTTTCTTTCTTTTTTGCTCCCGCCAAAGGATGAGCTGACCGAAGCTGTCAGGGATAATCGGCTCCGATTTGGGGTTTTTTTGTGCACCTCAGCTACCCGCCCCCCCTTCCTCTTTTCCTGCAGATCCGGTTGGGGAAACTTTATTCAAAGAAGGCAAAAACCAGACGTGGGGCTCGCTGGGGCCAGGGGTTCAGAAAGGTAAGCTCGGGTTGGGTTGGGTTTTGTTGTTTTTTTTCCCCCCCGTTTGTTACAGAAGTGATCCGGAGCAGGGCGGAAATGAAGCTTTTAAGGATCTGGCGACCCCACGGGCTTGTCCCAAACGGCTTCATTTTAAGGGTAGATGCCCGCTTTCAACGATGGGTCTTGGTTTTCCCGTCGGTTCGGCTTCCCACTTCGCAGGGGTGAAGGGAGAGGGAGCATAGCTTCTCAGTGGTGAAAGAGGCGCATTGGGCAGCTTTCTTTCCCTGCTCCGTGCAGGCAGTTTATTTCACTTTTGGTGGCCTCGAACCCAACGGAAGGGGCATGGAAATGCGAAGGGACCAGCGGCACCGATCGCGAAGGGTAACTAAGCCAAAATGCGCAAAAGGCGAAGGCTGATCCGGGAGGGAGACGGTCTGAATTTTACCAAGAGAGGCGTTGGATCTAGAACGAGTTCCATGTCCTCGGTTAGCTATTCCCGATGCGAAAGCCCAATGAGTTGGAACTATCTGACTTCTAACACCTTCTTCGTAAGGCTGGCTTTTATTTATTTTAAGGTAAGATGAGCTCTGAAAGCCCCTTCGACTCAGTTAGAGGTTTGAGCCATTTAACCCTAACCTGAATGCCCAAGTTATTGAATTAACTCACTTTCTGATTTCACACAATACACGTTTAGTAACCCAATGGCCTGTTGTCTTAAAACAAACTAATTAGGTTGAACGCTAAGTCAAGCTTAGCGTGCTTTTTCCTGCAGCCGCGAAGTCTCTAACTGGTCGGGTAAGTGTCTTGTGTCCTTTAGCAAACGGACTGTCAGGGTCTGTCTTAATCCTCCCTTTAGATGCTGATGCTTGAACCTGATAAGACTTTTTCCGGTCACCCCTCGCCTTTGAAAGAGGATGTGATTCTTTTGAACCACTCCTTTATCGCTACATATAGTTTATCGATGTATATAGTTTGACCACTGGAGTCAAGTGATCCAATAAATGGAACTAAGAAGCAAACCAAGCTTGTGGACAAAATCTTGGGATTCTTTTGTTACCTGATTAATTTTACCGTTTTAAATGAGAATATCGACCTATCGGGTTGTCTTAAATTCGGAACCATACTTTGGATCCTCCTTCTCTAAAACGCCTTTTACTAAAGATCGGCGCACCCAAGTTTTGGCTCCAAAGAGCTGTTTTGGAAAGAAGCTGTCTCTGTTGGAAGGGAAACTGCTTCCACTCGGCTCAAAAGCCCATCACTTGGTATCCTTCGCTTCTCTAACTCTTTGGATGCAGAAAACGCGCATTCATCTCCCATCCTGTCCTGAAGGAAGCTTGTGCTGCGGCGCTTACAGTGGCCAATACTGAAGCCGGGCATCGTCAAGAGGGAAAACCCGCCCGCTCATCTTATGCCTTTTGGATAGGACGTGAAACCGAAAGCGCACACGACTCTTTAAAGGCCGAGGCCACTTGGATGGTGCCGAGCCGGTGAACGCTTGCAAGGGGTTTTTGTCTCCCTTTTCCCTTAAGCTCCAATTTTTAGGAGAGCTTTGCAAAACTGCCCCCCCCCCCCGTTCCCAGCTCCGTAATCTTGTTTGCAAGTGGTGCAAAAAGGTGTTTGGACAAATTTGACTTGTGTGTGTGTATGTGTGTGTTGGCTAATTGGTCAACTTATTTTCCAAGAATAAAAGATGCTCCCCTTGATTATAGGAGCCCGTCTTTCTTCCGTTCCCCTTCCTTCCTACATTATATTTGGAGGCTTCTCCCCCCCCCCACCTACTTAAGGAAGATACAGTCAAGGTGGAAAACATTTCTAACCCATTCTGATTGGGTGAAATCAGCTGAATTTTAAATACTCCCAGAAATAATATGCCTAGTTCAATGAATTGTGAATGCCGTGTGGGACTGAAACACAAAAGCAATCTGGAATTAGGAGAAATAATTTTTAAAAAGTAGTTTTGAATATTGCAATGCAAGGATGACTATTTCAAAAAGTCACAGCAACACGGATATGGCTGTTCCTTTGAAGAGATGTTTTATCCAACGGAACATCAAATTAACTTGACTTTATTTGTCCCTCTATCACACACACATTTGCTTACATTACACCCACCTTGACGCAAAGCAAACGAACAATCTCATCTAATCGAGGCAGAGCACTTAATGCAGATGTACTTTCAGCTTTCGTTTTATTTTTTAATATAGTCCTTGGAAATTTGTGCCACAGTAACTCTGACGACCTTTCAAAAGGATGTCTTCCTGCAAGAGGGGAAAACACCTCTCTTTTTCTCTGAAAACGACGTCAGTTTGGGGAGATCGGATTGCTTAAAAATAAAGGTATAAAAACTCCCGGGTTCCCAGAACCACGTCTTCTGATTAATGTGATATCCTCCTTAACGGGAGTTTCTGATTCAACGGTCCGGTGCTTCGCACTAGCGCTTAAAACAGACAATTCACTCGGAAATATAAATTCTCTTAAAGGGTTTGGGAAAACCAGCTTCTTTTGGAACGGCCCTCCTTTCTGGGATGCCAAATGCCCTTTTTAACACCTTTAACTAAGAGCGGGGATGTACCCAACGAAGATTCTTGCGGCTTCTTAAAGACGCCACGTTTAGTATCTACTCTCACTCACATTTCTCATAACGGGGGAATACAGTCCGGAGAGGGCAACATTATGCATGTGATGTGGGGGAAGGAAAGGAAGAGGAAAATAATGGGAAAAGGATTGCTGAGAGAGTCATCTGCAACTGGGTGTGACCCAGACATCGAACGGCTAAATTGGATTGAAGATAAGAAACGGGGGTCTACAGTTGGAAAGGGGGTCTTTACTTCCCTGCGTCCGTCCGTCGGACGTTCTGTGATCCACGAATGTTCCAGCAAAGATACCAGGGGCGAATTTTAAGGTGCCCCCCCCAAGACTTTCTAAGGCTGTGCCGGGTTTCCTTCTAAAAGTGAACTTCCGACGAGGCCAGAATCTCAAGAAATAGCCCCGCAAAAGTATGGAAGGGCATCCAAAACTCCTCTTCTTCCCACGTATCGTGGGTTTGTTACTGAATCGCAGAGCAAATGCTCCCAGATCAAGCGCCGACGTAGGAACCAGACCAGCGCCACCAACCCCCCTCTTGGACGGCGGTGCTCTCCGCCGTTCCTCATCCCTGAGCAAAATTGCTCCCCGAGCCTTCAGCAACAGCAACGCATCTTCAAGGATCAGCATCCGAAGAAGCAGCCGCGGAGCAAACGGCTTCTTCCACGGGGCCCTGCTTCGAACGCGTCTTTTTTTTCTCATTTGTAAATATTTTATACGCATTTCAAAAATCGGCCAAAACGATCTCCCTAAACCGCGAAAGCAAAGGTTAGAAGAGGAAGGTCAGCAGCCCCAAGGCAGGTCTGCTCCTGACGTCTAGGAAAGGCTCCGTGTGTGAACGGGCCAGCCTCTCTCTCTCTCGCTCTCTGGCCGAGGAAGAAGCCCTCCAGCTTCCAGCGGGAAGGATTCCCACGCATCCAGCTAGTTTGGGATTTATTTATTTTTTTTTTTTGCCTCGGAAAGTGAGCAGGAAGGAGGTGACATGCGACTGCTGGGAGAAGGTTTGAAATTTACTTTTGTTTTCCTGGTTCCTCCAGGGACAAGGTCTGGCACCTTGGCTGACTCTCAAGAATCCTTTGGTCCCGAAGATCTGGAAGAGAGACAATGAAGAGCCAGGCTAGAACTGAACGCCAATATTCCGACAGAAACTCACAATAGGATGGGAAAGGAATCTATTCTCTGAGTAATATTCTGGCTTCCCCACCCTGCCACCTTTCCTTTCCTTCTTGAACTAGCTGGACCGCCAACCCCTGAATCGGGCAGGTTGCTCAGTCCTCCAAGATCCAGCATTGCCTGGATTTTTCCTGATTCTAGGCCCAGAACTCCTTTGGCTGCATCTGGTTTATTTTTCTTCCTCTTTTAAGTGGGAAAAGAAGAAGCACGCAGCACCCTTGAGTGTAAAATACAGTAGTGGCCAAAATTGTGGAAACCTTTTGGGAAAAGTGTATTTTTGAGGTTTGATGGCTAATAACACCACTTTTTTTTTTTTTTTTTTTGAGTTTCAAGTTAATCATATTCCACTGCTGAAATGGCCTGGGAATAGCCCAGACCTTAACCCAATTGAAAATCTATGGAGAAACTTGTTAGTGAGAAGTGACCCAGCAATAAAACCCAGTTAATAGAAGCAATCATTCAATCTTGGTTTCACATTATAACAGCAGAACTAAAAGACTTGGTTCACTCCATGGGAAGACGTCGTAGGGCCGTAATTCATGCTAAGGGTTACCCAACTAAGAATTAACTGACTTTTTGTATATTTCATTTTTTCTAAGTGTTTCACTTTTCTTCTTTATACTGTAACTGCAAATCCTTCGTAAAAGTTATTGCATTACGTTCTTGATTAAATTATCTTTCCATTGATATATAATTTTATGGTACTACTAAAAAAAAAAAGTGATGAAATTAGCTAGTTTTAGAAAATACACTTTTCCCAAAAGGTTTCCACAATTTTGCCACTACTGTATGTGTGGACTCCCAAACGCACCTTCGGCTAAGGAAACCAGCCCAAGTGTTTCAACCCCTGAACCTCTCTCAGGCTTCAGGACCAGCGAGTGCCACCGACTGGCTTCTGAGAAGACTTGGGTGGGACCCAACTCTTTATTTTACTGTATTTTTTAAAAAAACGAAATCGAAGTTGGAGTTTACATCGCTTCTAAATATGAAGGATGCCTAAAGGAAAGCAGAGCAGAGGCAACACAGTTTTATAAAAGCAAAACCGTAGGGTTTGTTTAAACCGAAATGATGATTCAACCCAGAACAAGCTAAGACTTCAACCAGCATTGAGAAAAGGAGGACCTTCCAGGGCTGCTTGCCGCAGTCCTTCCAGACCTGGGGGCTGGGGCTGGGGCTGTGGCAACCAGCCTTTTCCCCAAAGGGCAGCAACAATGACAACTGTGTTTTGTCCGAAGATGCAGGCCCTAAACAGAACAAGGCGTCAGGCCCAGCCTTTTCCATCACAACTTTCATTTAACTGTCCTCAAATGGAGAAGGCTCCAGATGGATCTTTTCCTAGCCTGTGACACTTTGAGATATGCCACATTGAATGCCCGTCATCACAGCCAACCAAAGAAAGCAATGGCCCACTACATGCAAGGGATGGGAACTGTAGTCCAAGGCATCCAGGGGACACAAGCTTGGAAAAAGCTGAGTCTACCAGCCTGGTGACTGCATTGGTTCCTCAAGAGGGCTGGTTGTTCTTCAGAAGTAGAGGTGATATAGTCCTTCTGAAAGGGCAGCTCTTTTCTTCCTACATCTTAGGGTTGGTTTGCACAAGCAAATAAGGAGTTTGCAGAACAGGTCCCATCCAACACTCCTCTCTTTTATTTATTCATTGGGAAGAGTTGTATGTAACTAACCCAGAGATCAGAAGTGAAAAGGTGGCTCACCCGTCCCCCTGATGTAGTACAGCCAGTCCTCGACTTACGACCACAATGGAAGTTTATGTGAGACATTTGTTAAATGAGTTTTGCCCCATTTTACAACCTTTCTTGCCTCGGCTGTTAAATGAATCACTGCAGTTGATAAGTTAGCAACCCTGTTGTTAAGTGAATCTGGCTTCCCCATTGATGTTGTTTATCAGAAGGTCGCAAAAGGGGATCACATTGGGATAAAGCAACGGTCATAAGTATGAACCAGTTGCCAAGCATCTGAATTTTGATCACATGACTATGGGGATGCTGCAAAGATAACTGAAAAACAGTCATAAGTCACTTTTTTCAGTGCTATTGTAACTTTGAATCGTCACTAAATGAACTATTGTAAGTCGAGAACTACTTGTACTTTCATTATTGTTATTGGTACAAGGAAGTTTAAAAGATGCCCATTTCCTCAAATTTTAAAGGCCATTGTCTATTTTACATCCACTGTGAAATCCCATCTATTCATCCTGCTACAAGCCTGAAAATCTCTGTTTAGATTTGAGTTAAAAATGGAAAGCTTAAATACCTCCCCCCCATTAAAATTCACATTATTTCAAAATACTCCTGGTGAAAATTGCTGGTTTAACCAACCATCATGCGTTACTCCCATAGCTGTGGCAATGACGCTTCAAGGCCCTAGTGATGTGTGATCCAGCCCTAGAAAAATAAGCCAAGAGACAATCCAACTTCCATACTTAAGATACCAGCAGGATTGGATTAATCACATTTATAAATACTTAGCTTCCCCAATGCCTCTCAGCCATCAGCTCTTTCATTTTGTTTCCCTTGGTAGCTGAACTCCTTTTTTTTTTTTTTTTACCATGGTTGCAGTAAAAAAATATTGATTATTTAGTCTGGTTAACAAGATTTTGGTTTGATTTGGTGGGCTTTTTGTTTTTATCCTTACTCAGGATAGGCCTTAAAATTTCATATAAAAATGAATGTTATTAGTTATTTGTATTAATGATTTATAGCTAATATTCTCATTTATTTCCTAGAAGGAATTTAAAGGAATGTGCTTCTGAGCAATGCTAGTTGGATACTGATTTTAAGTTATTAGCTAATTTTTTTGGAAATAAGTAGACTCCGTTTTGAATAAAAGTGTATAGGAGTGCAATAATAAATTGCTAGGCTATTTCTAAATATAGAATAGCTTTATATGGGTAAAAAAAAATTCTGTTTCCTAATTCTTATTTAATCTCTTACATCAGATATTCTAATCCTAGAAATGCTGGTCTGTGACCGTAATATAAATTATCATTATTCCAGTCCTAGAAAGAAAACAGAACTTTAACCATTTCTAGCTAAATAATTTTGCTAAGAATTGTCATCACCTCAAGCATCCAACAGGAAATTAGGAATCTTATTTTTATATTGCAAATGCTCACAATTGTCAGCTCCTCACACCTACAAATGGCTTTTAAGATTTGGAGATTGTATCAGAAAGTTATTGTATCTCCCATAATTTGAACAGGTCACCTCCTGTCTGTTGAATCTCAAGCTAAATGGGGCTGGGCCTATAGGTTAGAGAAATAAAAGAAAAAAGAAATCCTGGAAGCAGATAATTGTAAACAATGTCCTTATTGTAAATAGATACAGTAGAAGATAGATAGATAGATAGATAGATAGATAGATAGATAGATAGGCAGACTATAAGCATATATTCATGTCATATGTCACCATGTTACCATGTACAGTCCCTAGTTATCTCATATAAAGCTAAATAAGATCAAAACCTATCAATAGTCAATGCTGGATGGTAGACTAGGAACATGAAGAAGAAGAAGAAGAAGGAGAAGGAGAAGGAGAAGGAGAAGGAGAAGGAGAAGGAGAAGGAGAAGGAGAAGAAACAGTAATAACAAACTACTTGGTGATTACTTCCACACTCAAAAGGTACACAAAATGTACCTTTGTTTACCATTAAAGCGTCAGTAGTTTCCCTCGCCATTAAGGAATGCTTCTGAAGTAATGCTTCTTCTTCCAAGAAGAAAAAAGCATGTGATTGTGTGGCAAAATCAGAAAATGCTAAATAGACCCAGGTTTCAAAGCCAGATTGTTATTAACCATACTTGAACTGAACCATGCAGTTCAAGGAAGGATCTGGCAGCTGCATATTTCTGTTTTATGTTAATAAAATATCAGCAACCCATCTAGTCTAGAGAGTAACTCTCTATCTGAGTTTTGGAATAATGGTTGTGGAAAATTTAGAAGCACAGAGCAAAACCCACATGAGGATTTTAAAAAATCATGTTTATTGCATTCATTACATTACATTACATTACATTACATTACATTACATTACATTACATTACATTACATGAAAGAAAGAAAGACCTTGAACAATGAGTTTATCGAATGGTGGAATGCATCCAATGATAAAAACTCTCTGGGAAGCTTTTAAAAAGATGCTTCCACAGAAAGCCGTGTGTTGCCCTGCTTTTAGTTCTGGAATGAATTTGCTCGCCTCTCCCTACCCTTCTCTTAGTCATGTTATATCTTTTTCGCCAGCTTTTCATTGTGAAATGACTGGAGTATCTAATTTCATGTTAATTGTAATCTATGTCCTGATGTTATTTAAAATCTTTTAAAACTATTGTTAGCTGCCTTCAAAATTTGCCATAATAGTAAGACAGGATGTAAATTAAACTGTTAAATAGCAAATGATATTTGCTATAATTCCTTGTGTGAAATTGTTAATGCATTTTGTAAAATGTTGGGTACAATTTCAGGACATCAACAATAAAAATGATAAACAAATGGAATAATCCTATTCAAAATGTGGGGTAAAAATTGGAATCATCAAATTAAATCCTAGTTAGATGTTTAATCATCATAGTCTGTTGGAATGTAGCACTGCCTTAATCCTATAATGCCCACTGAAATTAGAATAAATTAATTTAGTGCAGTTCAGCAGAAATCATGTGCTTTGCATTCAGAAAGTCTCAGGTTCAAATCTCAGCATTGCTGGGAAAAGTGTTTGCTATCTGTTGGTTTTCAGACTGAGTCAGAGGTTGCCCAGGGGTCTTACTGTGTTAACACAGCTGCAGTGCAATACACTATTGTGTGCAATAAAAGTGCACTGTGCCGAAGTTAGTGTAATATATGAGTGTGCTGAATGAAAATCAATTCTTTAATTCCCATATTAAAATAATCTGCAAGCTATAATGGGGGAAGTCTGATTTTGGGAATCCAAAGGGAGAGTAGAAGTTTACACATGCAAACATATATATTGGCAGTTGACTAGGGTATCCTTTGTGCACCTTTTTATTGTGTGTCAGTTGTACTTATTCGTGGCCTGGGAGGCCTCTGCTCACAGTCACTCATGCCCTCATGACCTCTGATTTAGATTACTGCAATGCACTCTACATGGGGTTTCCCTTGAAGAGTATTTGGAAGCTTCAACTGGTGCAGAATAGCACAGGTAGTAAATGGTGCCAGTTATTCAATACATGTAACACCACTGCTTCATGAGTTGCGTTGGTTGCCAGTGTGTTTCTGGAAGCAATTTAAATGTTGGTTGTCACCTTTAAAGCCCTTTGTGGCTTGGGACTGAGTTACCTGAGATACTATCTTCTCCTGGGTTTCTATTCATCCAGTCTGGTCCACTAGGATGGACATTCTTGGATCCTATCAGCCAAGGAATGTCATCTGCCAAGGAACAGGAGATGTGCCTTTCCTGCTATTCCTCCTTCCCATCGGAACATCCTTCCTCCTGAGATTAATTGGTTGTGACCTTTATGGCTATTCATAAAACCTGATTATGTGTCCAGGCCTGAATATATTAATGACTTTGTTTCCTGGTTTACATTTTTTGTACTGTGTTTGTATTTGGTTTAAATTGATTGTATGATTGTTCACTGTCTAGAGCAGGGGTGTCAAACTCAAAGCCTGGGGGCTGGATTTGGCCTGCGGGGTGGTTAGATCTGGCCCCTCAGGGCCGCCCTGGAAACAGCGAAGGACTGGCCTGCAGTACCTCTGCCAGGGAAAACGGAGCTCGGGAAGGCTGTGTACGGCCCTCCCGAGCTCCATTTTTGCTGGCAGAGGGTTGCAGGAGGCTGTCACAGCCAAAAACAGAGGTTGGGAACCTGTTTTCACTGGCAGAGTGCTTGGGCCTCCACAGGCATCCCCGATACGAGTGATGTCAAGCAGGACATGCCCACCCTGGCCATACCCACCCCACGCCCCCAAGGCCAAACACAACCCTGATGTGGCCCTCAATGAAATCGAGTTTGACACCCCTGGTCTAGAGTCACTTGAGATGGCAGCCATAGACATGCAATAAATAAATATACACATGAATAGGCACCGTAAGAGGAGACCTCTGTTAGCAAAGTAAGGTAGCAAAAGCTCACAACAACTTTTAATAGAACTTGTGTGTCAGAAAAGGTGCTAACAGGCTCCTCCTCCTGAGCATTTTGCACCCATACTGATAGTACAAATGGAGATGGGTTCTAGAATGTGTTGCTTTCATGAGTAAAAGTGTGCTTATATCTGCAGAACATATTGTTCTGGCTGTCAACCTCGATAAGCTGGACTTGCAGCAGAGTGTTGGACTCTATTTGGTTCTTGTGTTCATTGGGGAGTGGGGGGGGGGCAGAGGGGAGTGGGAGCTTCTCTAACCCCCTCCCTTGGCTTTACAGGCAGTGGGCAAATCCAGCTGTGGCAATTCCTCCTGGAGCTGCTTTCGGACCGGGCCAACCTCAACTGCATTGCCTGGGAAGGCACCAATGGCGAATTCAAACTGCTCGATCCCGATGAGGTGGCCAGGCGCTGGGGCGAACGCAAGAGCAAACCTAACATGAACTATGACAAGTTGAGCAGGGCCCTGCGCTACTATTACGACAAGAACATCATGACCAAGGTTCACGGCAAGCGCTATGCCTACAAGTTTGACTTCCAAGGCTTGGCCCAGGTCTGCCAGCCAGCCACACCTGACCACACCTTGTACAAATTCCAGGCACCCCTTCCCTTTTCTGGCATCTCCAAACTCAACATCATGGCTTCAGGAGTGACCCCAACCAGTTTCTCCTACTGGCCAGGCTCTGCCCCTGCCCTGTATCCCAGCCATGGCTTGCAGGCTTCAACACCCTTCAGCACCATGGCAGCATCTCATATCAACAATATGAACAGCCATTACCACTAGACTTCTTCTGGTTGCATGGGGTATGGTGAGGAGCTGGGAGAATAAATTTTGACCCCTAAATTTCAGCTTAAAAGATATTTCCAGTGCAGAAAAAAAAAAGAATATTTATTAGCTTCACCCATCGTGCTAAAACACAAGGTGGTTTTTGCCTGGTTTTGGTTTCATGTAATACATGAAATCAGCTATTTATGGTTTGTGGCATAGCACAATGTGTCAATCCAGCCACTGCAACCTATTCAATAACAACAGTGAAACAGACCAGGGGTTAGGCAGATGGCTGAATCTAGCTATTTTGTAAAGTGGGAAGAGAAACTTTATTGAGACAGTCTGGATCTCAGCACAGGAGCTGAATCCATCCAGAGCCATTTTGGACTGGATTCTCACCCCAATGAATCCATATTTTCCAGGGAACATTTAAGTAATTTCCCTATTTTTTCATTTTAAAAATATCCACAATATATTAGACTGATTCTGAAACTGTCTTGTAGTTGGAACTTTTGGAACTGTGAAAATTTGTACAGCCCCCTCTCCCTCCTGCAAAGTTACATACATATAATCACACATCCTAAGAGACTGATGAAGAAGCATCAGTACCAGCAAGATACTATACTCTGAGGCAAGTTGGTGACAGTGATATCCATTTAGCCCGAATATCTCTGGGTAAAATGGGCAAAGCTATCTCTGACCATTCTATTATAGTCCACACAAATCATATACAATCTGTCAAATATATGCCACCACTTGGCTTTCAATTGAATCAGAGATCTACTAAATATTGATCTGGAGGTCAACGCCTTACAAAATTCAAATGACATGAATGTTTTTGATTTTCTCAACCTAACATGAACTAAGGCTTCTTTAGGGCCTCTGGTTGTATAGAATGGAAGAACATGCCTAGACTTACATGGTTATAACTAGAATGATCTACCTTCCTGCTCAACAGACAAACAAATGCTGCCCTTTTAAACAAGGTGCTTTCCCATGTGGGACATCATGAGAGTTTAATAAAAAATAAATCCTACATTGGCAAGAATATATTATAAACATCTTGCCTTTGTTTTTGTTCTAAGTGAATCTCAGTCAGAAATTTGAAAGGATTAGAAAGCTTCAAGTATGAAAAGGTTGGTGGTTGACAATTTTCTATCAGGTCCCAAAAAGTCAAATTAAGGCTCCCTGTTCTTCACACATTTATTTATTTTTAATAGACCCCGTTCCTTGGACATTATTATTCAAATTGTGATATTGTGGTTGCTTTATGCCCCCTGGTTTTGGATTATGACCTTCCCCTTCGTAACACATCTCCATTGATTCCATTCTTAGGTTGATGGGCATCCACACTGTTTCCCTTGATGTAAGATAAAAACACTGTTCCAGGTTTCTGTGTGTGTATATGTGTTGGAAGGTTGAGGAGAAATGACATTAAAGGATCTACTCTGAATTATTTAAAGATTAAATTGCAATCATAGCTATGAATTTACACAGTACCTGTCATTCCTTTTAAAAAAAAACAAAAACCTTCAATTCAAAAAAGGCAGAACATTCAAAAACTCAATTCAAAAAAGGCAGTGATTTTTGATAAATAACACCATGTGATATTAAATACAGGTCCAGGGAATTCTCTATGTGAATGCCTGCCCCACAGGGCTCAATAGTACTGGATAGAAGCCCCCCTCCCATGAATGAAATTACATTGATTTTTGCTTTGGTTTTGCTTAAACCTACAGTGCCACCTGCAGGAGCAGGACAGAGAAGCAGCTGGGAAAACCCCTTCAAGGGGCTACTTCCTTACTTCTGCCTTGGTCCTTCCCTTTGAGGTCATAAGGAGAGCGGTAGATCAGGGTGAAATCCAGCAGGTTCTGACAGGTTCTGGAGAACCAGTAGCTGAAATTTTGAGCAGTTTGGACAATCGGCAGCGGAAATTTTGAATAATTCGGAGAACCGACAAATACCACCTCTGACTGGCCCCAGAGTGGGGTGGGAATGGAGATTTTGCAGTATCCTTCCCCTGCCACACCCACCATGCCACGTCCACAGAACCGGTAGTAAAAAAATTTGGATTTCACCACTGGGGTATATGCTAAGAGATTGAAGTAAGGGGCCTCTTGCTTTTTATATCTGGCCAGGAAATGGGCTGAAAGCAGAAAGAAAAGTAGGATTGGGAACCTTTGGGAATTAACATTGGCCCTTCTTGATCATTAGAAAATGCTGATGCTGTCCTCCAAAGCACATTGTAGAGGCTTCCGTTTTTTTCACAGCTGAAATGGTTCCCTCAACAGAACCTCTTAATTGCATGACGAGTTAGGTTATATTCCTGAGCACTTTTCTCATTGCCATTTCCAAGTGAGAGATCGAAGGGTTTTCAACTCAGGCTTTGTGCAAAGTCAAGGGTACCTTTCAAGGGTGCCGGAATCTGACTTCTGTCTCCATTCCCAAGAAGTAATTTCCTTCTGAAGTCCCAGAATAAGAAGCCCTGCTTTCAAAGAAGATGGTGTCCCTAGAACAGTGATGACTAACCTTTTTGCTGTCACATGCCAAAAGTGGGGGGAGACCGGGGGATTGCGCGTGTGCGTGCCCACACCCATAATTCAATGCGACCTGCCCCACCCCGTGCATGTACACGTGACCCTTCCTTGCTCCCCCACTTTTGGCACTTGATGGCACAGTGGACCCAGTAGGCCCATTTTTCAATCTCCCCAGGCTCCAGAGGCTTTCTAGGAGCCTGAGGAGGGCAAAAACAGCCTTCCCCATCTCACTGGAGGCCCTCTTGAGGCCAGAAACAGCCTGTTTCCAACTTCCGATGGGTCCGGAAGACCCAAAAATCAGCTGGCTGGCTTGTGCATGCGCGCTGGAACTGAGCTAGGGCAACGCTCGCGTGCCCACAGATATGGCTCCGCGTGCCACCTGTGGCACGCGTGCCATAGGTTCACCATCACGGCTCTAGAACCTTAATGGTTAAGTAGATTAAAAAAGGGCATTCCTGAACGTGTAGTTTGCCATCTTCATCTACATACCTATCCAAGGCATAGGATAGTATGTCTCCTTTGTAAATAATCAAGTGTCAGAAGCTATTTCATGAATTCCTTTGAATGAGTCATGTTTCATACCATATGGTGGGATTCATCTACTTCTTGTCCAGTCTGGCTTGGGCCCATTGGGGCCTTTTCCTGTTTGGATCCCTTGCAACTTGTCTGACCCTTCCTCGCTGCTTCTGTTTGTCCATCATCTCCTCTATAGGATCCCCCAACACTAGTCTCCAGTGATGGTGCCTTGAATTTACCATGATATTCTCTCTTCATTTATCATTGATTCCAATGTACTTAATGACTTCCCCAGAGGATACTTTTCCACTGTCACACTGGTGATTGGGAATTGGAACCTCTTTCCTGTCTGGCAATCCCTGGAAAGCGATGCAAAAGTCCATCCCCCTAAGAATTTTGGGGTTCAAAACTGGCAAGCAGTCTGGATCATTTTCCATGTTTTCATACGGGTTCAAGTTGCACTAAACCAGAGGGCATTCTTCTGGGGAAGCAATGTTGGGTTTTTAAATGCATGCTTGGAAGCAAGAACAACAATTAAACAGTGTGCTTCACATGCTCGTTCTTTACCTTCCGATCACCAACACCTTAAACCGCTGCTCTTCTATTTTTAAATGTTTGTACTTGGGTTCAGAATGGCTTGCGTATTGCCAAACGCTTTGATTGTCCAGCAGGGAGCAGTAGTGCCACATCAGTACCCTCCTCCCTTTCTCCCCAAGATACTACTAAATTATGACAAATTCCAGATAGTAGCATCTCTACGTAATCTAAAAAAGAAAAAGTTAAAGAATGTGGATCTAGTGAATAAAAATAAAGCAAGTGGATCATCAGGAAAGAAAACCATTTAAAGATTAAAATGATCCAATTGGAGATAGTGGGAGAAGAACCTTGAGGAAGAGGGAAGAATGGAATTTGAAAAAGCATCTCAGAGTTGAACCTTCCTGGTTCTCTTTGGGATAAAGCAGGGGCAAAATCCAGCAGCTTCTGACTGGTTCTGGAGAACCGGTAGCGGAAATTTTCAGTAGTTCGGAGAACCGGCAAATGCCACCTCTGGCTGGTCCCAGAGTGGGAAGGGAATGGGGATTTTGCAGTATCCTTCCCCTGGAGTGGGGTGGGAATGGGGATTTTGCAGTATCCTTCCCCTGAAGTGGGAAGGGAATGGGGATTTTGCAATATCCTTCCCCCAGGAGTGTGGAAGGAATGAGGATTTTGCAATATCCTTCCCCCAGGAGTGGGGAGGGAATGGGGATTTTGCAGTATCCTTCCCCTGCCACGCCCACCAAGCCACATCCGCAGAACCGGTAGTAAAAAAATTTGGATTTCACCACTGGGATAAAGAGATGGAGAGTTGTAAGATTCTGATATTGTAACCCTATAATAAAAGTAGTTTTAGTATTCATGATGTTGGTATTCAACTCTGGTCTAGAGCTGAGATCAGTCTTGTAAGTTTCAATCTGCGTCCTCTCTCCCTACCTTTATCTTAAAGAGAACAATGGATGGTCAAGTCAGATGTTTTCTCAAATAGAAATCAATCAATCAAATAAATTCTGTTCTTCCTCTTCCTCCAGGTTATTCTTATAAATCATTGCAGTTTGATTCCATGTACCTACAGATGGATGGTTGCTACAATACCAGTCAAAGATGATTTCCAGTTTTTGTCCTAAATGATTTTTTTTTCTTGTTGGTGTGTGTTGAATCAGAATTAGAAATAGAAGATTATATTCTAGGAGTGCCCCCATTCTCTGAGTTCCCGACAAAATTCTGTTTTAAGTAGAGCATTACCCTATAAAAGTTTCATCTGGTTAGGAACAAAACCTGTATTGCCTTTTTCTGACATACCATGAGGGCTAAAAGTAGTCCTGTACATATAAAATCCAGTTACCTCACAAATTAATACAACTCTTTTAAACTAAACTGAGGAAAATTATTATTTACAATTTAATAATGGAGTGGCATATTGTGACATACAGATTAACAATCCACAATACATTACATTGAAATTACATATTTGAAAGTTCTTCGAGCAGTCCTCTTGGTATACTTCCCAAGAAGCATCCAATCACTAACTGCTTCAGAGAAGTCTAATCTCACAAAAAAATTATAAATACAGCAAGGCACCTTCCATTTCTGGACCATTGCATTAATTAAATTTTACTAGAATGCAGAGTGAATGGTCTCTACCACTTGTGATTTATATTTTGGTGCAGAGCTTTTCTGCGGCCAAAGAAACCTGAGGCAAATCTGTACAGACAGCCTGGGCTACTACTACGTTTTTTCATGTTTTATATTTTAATTTCTGTTGCTGTTATGAACGGAAAACAATGGGGGTGCTTTTTAATAACCATGGAAGTAGAATGAACATGGTAAACAGTCAAAAAGGCAGCAAAGGCAGGGAAACAGCAGTTGTCTTCACATAAGACACAACATATCTTGATCAAAAATTGCCTCCCAGCTTCTGCTATATCTTCCGATGCAAAATCCTACCACACGGTGTCCCACTACCAGAGCATCATAAATTCAAGGAAGAATTTGTTATTGATGAGGGCGAAACCAAACAATAGAGCTTGTGCATTCCTTCTCTGGCCGCAGACTGCCATAATATAATAGTGTCTGGGTATGATGGAATTCATCTCACCTCGTTCTGTTTTCTGTCTATGTAAGTGCAGATTGTGCCATCTATCCCATTCTGCTTTGAAACTCTACCCTTCCGTTTCACCACATTACTACCTGGCATGTTTCCACATAATCGGCTTTCCCATCTTTTCTTTAGTTTCGTTGCCGCATTTTGTATCACAGAATACTGTAAGTCTTTACTTTAAACCTCTGTTTTAGCATCTCAGGGTGAATGCTTAAATCACTCTTGCAAATGCCATTCAGTTTTCTTCTTTTTTTAAAATCTGCCAGTTTCAGTCATCAAAATATAGAAAAGCGGAAGACCACAACTGCGTAAAATGTGGTATCATTGTCAACATGCATTTTCTGATGCCAGAAGAAGCATACAGGGACTGACTGATAAGTGATTAATTCTGTTCAATTCCAGACAGAAATATATAATATTATTGATTGTGATAGAATCCAGCTATACACATTGGCAAATAAATGGGAAGCACATGCAAGCCAGTTTTTTTTAGGGCTCGGATTTTGCATTTTCTGCTCTTCATAAGTCCTTGCTGAGCAAAAGTCACTGCCTTTCCTCTTCCCTGGGTCCACTACCTTGTTGCCTGGATCATGGCATGGGGTTCCTCCCTGGATTTGCTGGAGCTGACATAATTTCTCCTTGTGCGACTTTGGTAATTGGCCCCCTGCCAGATGCTCTGACTCCCTAAGGCTTTCAGCCAAAAGCTGCTGGTTGTTCAAATCATTCTGCAAGAGAGGGGAAGAGCAGAGACATACTGTCCCTTTAGTTAGAACCGGAATGGGACAATTGGCCGCAGCTGCCTGGAACAGCTTCCCAAAGAGCCTGTTTGTTATACTCCAGTACCATATAGAGGTATTGGCTACACTTTGTAGTTGGAGTATTGCGGTGGGCTTTACATGGAGCTACCCTTGATAAATATCAGGAAGCTTCAGCTGGTACAGACTGCAGCTGTGAGCAAATTTGGGCACCCCAAATATGGCGCATGTCACACCTCTGCTGCGTAGGCTGCATTGGATGTTGGTTTGCTTCTGATTCCAGTTCAAGCTATGGCCTTTAAAGTCCTACATGGCATGAGACAGATTACTTGCAAAACTGTCTATTCCCCATTATATTGGCCTATGACACCCAGGCACAGAAGGAAAGTTATGGACCCTGTCGGTTAAATAATTTCAGAGCCCAGGAAGAGAGCCTTCTCTGCTATCACCCTCATCTTTTAAAATATCTTTGTCCCCCCTACCAAGGTGAGGCAACCTTCTCCTCACCCCGCCCTTTCAGAAGACTTTGAAGAACTAGCTCTGCAGATTCAACTGGGATGAGTAGACGAGTGTGCAACCTTGGAGTTGGTTACATCTGGAAGGCCCTCCCCCTGCCTTTTTAACTTTAAGTATCCTCTCATTAGTTAAACTGATTTCTTTGACTGAGATGTAATATTATATATGTTTTTGATTGTACACCACCCAGAGTTATTCCGTGAGTTAGATAAGCGGTCCCTAAATGCGATAAATAATAATAAATAATAATACCCAGAATCATGAGACCATCAGCGCATCAAGCCTGCCATTACTTGGGGACAGATGTGCTAACTGCTAAACTGATCGAGCATTCCTTGCTGTCTCTCCAACTTCTGCATGAACTGGTAGCTCTTGAAAATTATTCCTCTCTTAGAAACTGGATCTAAGATGAAGGAAACAGAAAAGAGTGCTTATAAACCAGTTTCTTGAATGAAATCTGGCACTGAACCTGAGTTCTAGCCAGCATTGGGGCTCGTCTCTGAAAGCTCACTGCCTTTTCTTTGGGCAGTTTTTGGAAGGTACTCCTTTTTTGAAATGAATACCTTGACCCAGGCCTACCCTGAAATTTATGACTTTTCCCTAGTAGTGGAATTCAATTTTTTTTACTACAGGTTCTGTGGGTATGGCTTGGTAGGCATGGTGTGGTTTAGGGGGCATGGCAGGGGAAGTGTTAGATCGGCGCAGGAATGAAGACGTGACCAGCTCGTTACATGAGTGACTTTATTAAACAGCAACAGTAGCAAGACTGCCGTGCGCTGCCGGAGCTCTCCTTATATTCGCTCCGGCAGACGCACCGCCCCCTGACAGGGATTCAAACTTTCCCGCCCGGTGGCTGGCAGCCAATCCGGGCGGATGTCCTTATAAGGACATAACACTCCTCCCCCCTAGTCCAAAAGAAAAAAACGTTCAGTGTTCGTCAATAAACGTGACGTAGTCCTGCAGGTACGTAGGACGCCTAGGCACCCTACTTGACCTGCGCAGTCTCATTTCTCCCGTGTCCCCGCCCTGGACGGACGGGGTTCCTGTGGCTCCTGGATCCTTCCCCGGAACCGGGCTCGGTTCGGCTGGCGAGTGTGCGGGGTCACCCTCAGCGCCTCCGGCCGGACCGCAGACCTTGGATGGCTGGTTCTGGTGGTCTTCCTCCTGGCCTGTGGATCTTTCGCCTCAGCGGTGCTGTTCGGTTCCGACCCGGGAAGAGCGTCTGAGTCTCGGCAAGACCCCGGCTGTCACTTGCTCCTCCTCGGTCTCCCGGTGGCTGCGGTTCTGCTGCGGCCCGGCCCGCTGTGGTCTGGAGGGTGGTTCAGGCCGGTGCCCTTGGGTCCGGTCTGCCCGCTGTGGGTGGTGTTGGCTCGGGTAGCGGTGTCCGACCTTGCAGGGTTGGCGCAGGTCTCCCTGGCCCGGCAGGCGTTGGCCTTCCCCGTCGGGTTGGTGGTGGTCGACCTGGTCGGGGTGTCGTTGTGGGGATACCTCCTCGGGTCGGTGGAGGTCTCCCCTGCTGGGGTGGCGCAGGCCTCCCTGGCCGGGTTGTTGTCGGCTTTCCCTTCCCCCTAGTCCCTTGTCTACCGCCCGTTGGTGGTTGGGGTCGTCTGGGTTGGGTTGTTGTTGTTGCCGGGTTGTTTCTTGTGTTGGGTGGGGGTCCCTCTCGCCGGGGAGTCATGTGCCACCCTCGCCCATGTGCTGTGGTGTGCCCATCTGCGATGGTCCCCGGTCTACTCGCCTTGCGTTGAGGTCTCCCTGGTAGGGCTGCCGTGGGTTGCCTTCACTGGTAGGGTGCGGTGCTTCCCTTCTGGGCAGGTCCCGGTCTACCTGCGGGCTGGGTCGGGGGTCCCTGGGTCTGTTGTGCCGGGTGCCCACCTGGCCGGGTTGGTGTTGCCATCCCCCGTGCGGTTGGCCCCGGTCTACCTCGCTGCACTGCCGGCGTGACAGTGCCTGGTAGTGTGCTGGGCCGACCTCGTCGGGATGGCGTTGCTCTGCCTCGTAGGGGTGTGGTAGGCCTACCTCGTCTGGGTATGGTAGGTCTACCTCGCTGGGGTGTTGTAGGCCTACCCCGTCTGGGTGTTGTAGGCCTCCCTCGTCAGGCTGGTTTTCGTTTGCTCCCCCCCACCTTTTCCGGAGTTGGTCGATGTGACGTCTCACAACCTGTCCATCTTCCAACTCGACGGTGTAGGATTTGGGGCCGGTTGTGCTGGCAATCTTCCCTTTCAGCCACTTAGGAGAGCCGTTGAAATTCAGCGCGAAAACTGAATCTCCTTTGCTGAAAGCGCGAAGCGGCCGGCTGGCGGTTGCGGTTACTTCCGGGCTGTATTGGGGGTGCAGCCGGTCCAAGGGTGACCTCAACCTTCTGCCCATGAGGAGTTCGGCCGGGCTCTTGTGGGTGGTGGCATGCGGCGTGATGTGCTGGGTGAGGAGGAAGTTGTCTATGCGTTCTTGCCAGTCTCCCGGGCCCATCTTGGTGAGGGCTTCTTTTGTGAGCCGGACCATCCGTTCCGCTTGTCCGTTTCCGGCCGGCCTGTACGGAGCGGAGAGGGCATGGCGGATGCCCAGTCCTGCCAGGAAGGACTCCATGGCCAGGGATGTGAGCTGGGGGCCGTTGTCCGAGACCAGCATGTCTGGTAGTCCGTGTGTGGCAAACAGGCGGCGCAGGGCTCGGATCGTCGCTTCTGTTGTGGTAGATGCCATGGGTATCACCTCGAGCCACTTGGAGAAGGCATCTACCATGATGAGGAGGTGTCGCCCCTGCATCGGGCCCGCGAAGTCGATGTGGACCCTCGACCAGGGGTTGCTGGGGGTCTCCCAGTTTGTGACTTCGGATTTCGGTGGCGCGGGGCGGACTTCTTGGCACGGGTCACATCTGGAGACCCATTGTTCGATGTCTCTGTCCAGTGAGGGCCACCAGACGTAACTCCGTGCCAGGGCCTTCATGCGTACGATGCCCGGGTGCCCGTTGTGCAGTGTCTCTAGTGTCCGCCGTTGCAGAGTGCTTGGAATCAGCACCCTGTCTCCCCATAGCAGACAGCCCTTTATGGTGGACAGCTCCGTCTGTTTCCTGGTGAACGGGCTGAACCTCTCTTCCGTCTGTTTCGATGGCCACCCCCTGAGGATCCAGGACCTTACTTGGCGGAGGGTGGGGTCTCTCTGGGTGTGTGCGGCCACATCTGCGGTGGAGACTGGACAGCTGGCGTCGTCATCTATGTGGAATAGATGGAGCGTGGGGGCTGGGTCTTCCACCGGGTTCTTCGATGGGCGTCTACTGAGTGCGTCGGCATTTCCTATGGCTGTGCCTGGCTGGTGCACGAGCCTATAGGAGTAGCCGGCCAGGAAGATGGCCCATCTCATCATCCGCGGGGACATGAAGGTCGGGGTGGGTTGGTCGCCTGCGAGGAGTCCCAGGAGTGGCTTGTGATCGGTGACTATGGTGAAGCGTCTTCCATAGAGATATTCGTGGAAGCGCTTCACTCCTGCCACAATGGCCAGGGCTTCTTTGTCCAGCTGACTGTAGTTCCGTTCTGCTCCGGACATGGTCTTCGAGAAATATTCGATTGGGGCTTCGGTGCCGTTGGGCAGTTCGTGGCTGAGGACTGCCCCCACCCCGTAGGGCGACGCATCACAGGTCAGCTTGATAGGGAGCGTCTCGCTGTATTGGATGAGGACGCTTTTGGACGTCAATAGTCCTTTGATGGCCCGGAACGCTGCTTCCTCCTCCTGGCCCCACTTCCAGGGCGCCGATTTCCCCAGCAGGCGGTGAAGTGGCTCAGCAACTGTGGCTTTCTGTTTTAGAAAGATTGCATAGAAGTTGAGCAACCCAAGGAATGCCTGAAGCTCCGTTTTGTTTTTTGGGCTTGGAGCTTCATGGATTGCTTCCACTTTTGATTTGGTGGGGTGGATGCCCGTGCTATCAATGAGATAGCCCAGGAACTCGACTTCCTGTACTCCTATGATGCACTTGTCCCGCCTGACTCTCAAACCCTTGGCCTTGAACCGCTGCAGGACAAGCCTGAGCCTTTCAAGGAGTTGGGCTCTTGAGTCCCCGGAGATGAGCACATCGTCGAAGTAAGGCTCCACCCCTGGAACGCCTTGGAGCAGGCGTTCCATCATGGATTGGAAAATGCCGGGGGCAGTGCTGACTCCAAATTGGAGGCGGTTGCATTTGAATGCCCCCCTGTGCGTGACAATTGTTTGTGCCTCCGCCGTTTTTTCATCGACTGGCAATTGCTGGTAAGCCTGGGCCAGGTCCAGTTTGGCGAATATTGAGCCAGATCCCAGGGAATGCAGCAGGTGTTGCACTACTGGGACTGGGTATGCGCTCTGTGCCAACGCCTTGTTGATGGTACAACGGTAGTCGGCGCAGATGCGCACAGACCCATCATGCTTCAGTGGGGTCACAATGGGGGTCTCCCATGAGGCATGATCGATCGGTTCCAGGACGCCCTGGGCGATCAGCTTATCCAGCTGTTCGTCTACTTTCGGCCGCAGGGCGAATGGAACTCGGCGGGGCTTGAGCCTAATTGGGGTGACTCCCTTATCCAGATTGAACGAGATTGGCCTCCCCACAAATTTCCCCAGCTTACCATCGAAGACTTCCTTGAATTCTTCGATGAGGTTGTCGAGTTCATCCCTGCCAATTTGGTTGATGCCTTTGATTGAAAGCCCCAGCGGCTTGAACCACTCCACTCCTAGCAGGTTCGGACGGCTGTCCTTTACGACGGTGATGGGGAGCTTGCCATCGAACTGCTTGTAGGTGACTCGGATGTTGGCTCTTCCTAACACTCCGATGGGGTTTCCCCCAAAGTCGACGAGCTTGGAGTGTAGTGGCTTCAGCTCTCGCTTGGTGATGCTGGGTTGCAGGCGCTTCAACTGCTGCCAGTCCATGATGGAGTAGACCGAGCCGGAGTCTACCTCCATTTTGCAGGGTGCTCCCTCCATGTGGATGGTCACGTGGAACTTGGTGGCATTGTCTGATGTCGTGTGAGCGATGGTCGTCTGATGGACCGCTCCGCTCCGGGGAAATTCATCGTCTCTGCGTCTGGAAGGGCCAGAGGACCGTTTGGATGACCTCTGGTACTCCTTCCGATTCTCGCGGGGACAGTGGCTGGATGGCTCTGGGGCTGGTTCCTCAGCTCTGCAAGCTTTGGCGATGTGACCCCTTCTGTTGCAGCGTCGGCAGGTCGCATCTCTCCACTTGCAGGTTGCTCTGGCATGGTCCCCTCTGCAGCTGGCGCAGCGCTCCCCCTTGTAGTTCCATTGGGCGGTTTCCCGCCTTGGGGGTCTGGATACCTTGTGGACGGTGGATTCTCCCTCCGATTCGGATCCAGCTGTGGAATCCTCTGTTGACGATTGCGCTGTGGAGCGAATCTTGTGGATTCCCTTTGCTCTGCTTACTGCGGCGGCTGCTTTCTCCGAGATTTCGGATGCGGTGGCTTCCTCCACCACATCCTTGAGCACGAGTTTCTTTCTGCTCAGGAATTTCTTTTGGAGGCCCCTGTCCCTCATGCCGAAAACCACGCGGTCAGCGATGGCGTTGTCCACGTGGTCAAACTCACAGCTGGCTGCGATCTGGCGTAGGGCGGCCACGAATTCTTTGATGGTCTCACCTTCCTTCTGATCCCTCTGGTGGAAGGTGAAACGGTTCGCCACTGGTGTTCCCGTTGGGGCATAGTGGTCTTCCAGGATCTGCAGCAGGTCTGCCCATGGCACTTCCTCGATGTCTCGTGGTGCTACGAGATCGATTGCCATGTCGAGGACTTCGGAGCCGCAGTTGGCCAGGAAGATGCCCTTCTTCCGGTCATCGTCGGCGTCCCTGATGTTGTTGCCTCTCAGGTATTGCCGAAATTTGACCACGTAGGATTTCCACTTGTCCTTCCCTGGGCGGAAAGGAGCAACGGCTGGCAAAGTGACTTCAGCGGATGCCATGCCTTTGGAAATGCCTACTGTGGTTCCAGGTGCCGGAGTCTTGGTTTGTTGGCTTGGTGCCACAAGGTTCGTTTCTTCTCTCTAGTCCTTCGTCGCCAGTGTTAGATCGGCGCAGGAATGAAGACGTGACCAGCTCGTTACATGAGTGACTTTATTAAACAGCAACAGTAGCAAGACTGCCGTGCGCTGCCGGAGCTCTCCTTATATTCGCTCCGGCAGACGCACCGCCCCCTGACAGAGATTCAAACTTTCCCGCCCGGTGGCTGGCAGCCAATCCGGGCGGATGTCCTTATAAGGACATAACAGGAAGGATACTGTAAAATCCCCATTCCCACCCCACTGTGGGGCCAGCCAGAGGTGGTATTTGCCGGTTCTCCAAACTATTCAAAATTTCCACTACCGGTTCTGCAGAACCTGTCAGAACCTGCTGAATAGCACCCCTGCTTTCCCCCCTTGCCATCTTTTTATCTAACATGAATTTATACTAATGTTCTAATATTTATATTTATACTAATAAATAGTATTTGGACCGTTATTAATTTATGGTATTGTTTTGTTTTAATATTTTTATTTGGTTATCTGTACACTACTTTGAGATATATGGTCCCCCTAAATGAGGGACCAGCAATACGGGCCAGCAATTCAGTTACCTAAATGAAGCAGTTAAACATGAAAACATGTTTGTGAAACCATGATTGTGCTTATGATATTACTTTCAGCTTCCCTTTGCTTTACAGACCTGCAAAGGTCATAAATGTGAGGATTGGTCATTACGTTACTTTTCATAACCTTTGTAACTACAAATGGTCGTTAAACGAGGCAGTCTTAATTGAGGACTACCTGTAATTACATAGAAAGTGACGTCAAACATATTCAGGAAATGAATGAATGAAGCTGGTGATTTATAAAGGTGTCCATCAACCCAGAATAGATCCCCCCATGACCATGACAAGAGAGCATATTCCCTAGGTCCATCTCTGATTGTCTGAAATACTTACCCAAAATCATTGATGGCTATCAATTGATTCACATGTCCTGCTAAGACCTGATTTTGATCACGGGTCATTGAATAAGCTATAACTCAATACATTCACAATGACGGAAGAAATACAACATGCTAAACTTAAACCATATTGTGACTTGATGTGTTGTGTGAACCAGGCCTCTCAAGGTGGAAAGTATAACAATTAAAGATCTTGTTGCTTATTCTTTTTTATGAACCTGGAATTTGGTACAGAGCTATCCTAGAGTTTGTTCATTGTTGGCCTCATTTGTTAATATGAGCATAATGGCTGTAGAACAACTGGCTGTGTTAGCATAGTGTACATGTTGAAGGGCAGCCAATTAGCTAGAGTCTTTATTTATTTAGCAGTGCGACTGGATTTAATATGTAATCTGTATGTGTGCATGTGCCATACAATCAGACAGCAATATTCACAACTCCTAAATGCCCATCACGTCTATAATATCCTCCATAGACCCTTCCCATTCACAATTAAGCCAGTAACAATAGGTTTTGCAACTTCTGGAGGCATTCTGAATAATCTGAAACCAGTGAATAAATACTACCCAATATATAACAAACTACATAGGTACACAGGTTAGACAATAAATCATCCCCCTTTAACTGAACTGTCCTGCAACTTTGTGCATCATCAATAATTATATTTTACCCATGAACAGACCAGGAGAGAGAACACAATTCTAAATTTCCAGTAAGGTCTACTTGGGTTTCCAGAATTTTACTGATACTATGGTGAGTGATAAAATAACCTCTCGGTTTGGCTAATCCTATGACTTTTAGCCAGAGGAATGGCCTATTTCTTCTATTTTCTCTAAGTGCATATATGGCACATAAGGAAAAATCTCTATCCCTTAGCAACTGGGCACTGGTTACTTGTAATATGCAGTAGCTCCCTTACATAACGCCAATCATTCACCAATTCCATAACAACCTTATGTATGACTCAATCATTATTAAGGGAAGGCAAAGACTGTTTAGCTTGAATAAATAAACAAATAATAAAAATGACCAGCAACTTCTCCTCTATCACACCCTTATTTTCATCAAGTATTTGATTGATAATTTTGCCTCTGGTTGATATAATTCTTTTATTGAATATTTTTCTATTTATCATCCCTATTAGCAATATAAATTTACACACACACACACACACACACACACACACACACACACTACTCCTGCTTCTCCTCCTCCTCTCTTCTTTCCTTTTAGGATCTACCTGATGTTAAAATCTGGACAGGAACCAGATTCACCATGTCTCACATCTAGCCTGATCATCTCTGCTAATCTGCACCATTTCATCTCATACAGAACATTGCCCTTTCCTGATTTTCATCTGCCTTATTTACCTTATTTCATTTCAATTTATTTTCCAGCATATCTTTTGTTTTATTAGCAACACAATCCGGTTCATGATGTTCTTCAAACAGAGGGTCCATGTATTTGCATCAGGAAGCGCATCAGGAAGTGGGGAATGCATTGCAGATCGCTTTCTCCTTTGGAAGGAAGCAAATTCCAATTTTGATGTCCTTTATCCTTTTGCTGACATCACAACAAGCTGCCTGGTTCTCTTGATATCCCTCAATTCTGCCCTGTGCGCATACATATTCTCTCTGTATCTTTCTCTCTGTGTCTCTCTGTGTCTCTCTGTGTCTTTCTATCTCATCCATAGAGAAAGAGAGGGAGAAAGATAATACCTGCTGGATTCCAACAAATAAGCCACATGGCACTCCCGTACAACACCTCTCCTGCGTGAGCTGCACTGGCTCCCAGTGGTCTTCCGGGTGCGCTTCAAGGTGTTGGTTATCACCTGTAAAGCGCTCCATGGCATAGGACCTAGTTATCTTAGAGACCTCCTGCTGCTACTGATGGCCTCCCATCGACCTGTGTGCTCCCACAGAGAGGGCCTCCTCAGGGTGCCATCAGCCAAACAATGTAGGCTGGTGACCCCCAGGGGGAGGGCCTTCTCTGTGGGGGCACCTACCCTCTGGAATCAGCTGCCCCCAGAGATAAGGAGAATCCAGGACCTCAGTGCCTTCTGCCGTGCCCTTAAAACCTTCTTTTTCCAGCAAGCCGGGCTGGCCTAACACTTTTTAAAATGTTTTTAATTGTTTGTTATTGTTTTTAATCATTTATATATTTGTATATTATATATATACAAATTTATATATATCTTTTTAATTGTATTTTAATGTTTGTAGTTTATGCTTTTACTTGGCTGTTCACCACCCTGAGTCCTCAGGGAGAAGGGTGGTATACAAATTTAAAAATAAATAAATAAATAAATAAATAAATAAATAAATAAATAAATAAATAAATAAATAATATGTACAGAGTAATAGATGTCACTGAAATTAGCCCAGTATGGGGCAGGCATCATGAGCGGGCAGGCTTTCCAGACTTTGGGGGCAAAGCTACATGCATATTGCTAATTATTAATTATTAATATATATGAACCTGATTATATAGAGCTTCCCAATGCCTTCTCCCTTTTACATAATCTGCAGAGCAGCCTGGGTGGGTTCTACCTTTTATTCCCAAACGGGGAAAAAAAATAAAGTAAAAGTGGAACAAATTATCTAATGAAGAAGTGAGGAAAATCTGGCAGTCTAGATCTTTAAAATTCTAATTCCAGCTTTCCCAGTCAGCATGGGAAAATAGTTACTACTGATAGGAGTTGTAGTCCAGCAATTGCAAAGGTACTTATTTCCCTAACAACTCCGAAGACATGGAAACAAAATCGAATTGTTTTAATCATGAATTTATACAATACTTTCTATCTTTTATCACCCTACTGTGTGTTTTCTTCATTTTTTTTCCCTTTTCAGATTACAGAGTTTAGATTTAGGAAAACCAGTGGAGAATCAGTGTTAGAGCAATTTGAACATGTTGCTCTTATATGTGACAGATCCAAACACACTCCTAAGTAATAGATGAAGGAAATGCATCTCCCTTTAGGTAGTGTGATGACACAGAATGGTTGGAGGTTTACTGATAGACAGATTCTTTTTTGATTTCTCTAAAGTCAATACATGTTTTTCTTTAACTTGAATAGCTGGAGAAGCTTTGTTTTCTCTGAGATTTGATTGTGTCCTTCTTTGATAGGAGAAACCAAGTAGCGTATGATAAAAACACTGCGAAAGCTATTGCTAAAGTCCACTATTTGCTAAAAGGTGTGGTTGTGGGTTGGAGGGGGAGAACTATTAAAGTGGAACTGGATTTTTAGAAATCACAGAATCATTTTGTCTCTGCTAAGCAATCTATCATTCTCCAATACTTGGTTGAAACTCATCTCCTTCCTGCCTTTTTTAAAAAAATTTAAAAATTTGATTTATATGCCGCCCTTCTCCGGAGACTCAGGGCGGCTTACAATGTGTTAAGCAATAGCCTTCATACTTTTGTATATTTATACAAAGTCAGCTTATTGCCCCCACAAACTGGGTCCTCAATTTACCCACCTTAGAAAGGATGGAAGGCTGAGTCGACCTTGAGCCTGGGGAGAATTGAACTCGCAGTAATTGCAGGCAGCTGGATGTTAAATGCTGCCTTAGGAGGCATTAGCCTCCTACGCCACTCAGGCTCATATAGTGAGTTGATAGTGCCTTCACTATCCTAATCACAAGCAGGTATGCTCAAGGTTCCCCAGGTATCTGCAACTGGCAGGATAAAGTTCCTGGGGCTTTAGATAGTTCCAGGCTGGTATGTTTTCACAAAAAAACAAAAAACAAAACCCCTTGAACAGCAGTAAAGATTGTGTGTGGGGGGTGGGGTGGGGTGGGGAGAATGGATTACAAACCCCAGGTTCTGCTTCGTTCCTGAAGAATGAAAAAAAGCTAAAAGGGGCAGCCCTTTGATCTAGGCTTCCTGTTTGGCTGCCCTATTTCTTCTTGGCTATAATCTTGTCCCTTGTCTCTGCTATGAGTGAGTCCCAAGGAACAGAAGTTTGGTGTAAATGGGTTGATTCCTGAAAGGTATCAGGCACCCTGCAGTTTCAGTTTGGGGAGGTCTTCTCATCAGGGGTGAAATCCAGCAGGTTCTGACAAGTTCTGGAGAACCGGTAGCGGAAATTTTGAGTAGTTCAGAGAACCAGCAAATGTCACCTCTGGCTAGCCCCAGAATGGGGTGGGAATGGAGATTTTTTTTTACTTTTTTATTTTATTTTTTATTTTTTTTAATTTGATTTATATGCCGCCCTTCTCCGGAGACTCAGGGCAGCTTACAATGTGTTAAGCAATAGCCTTCATACTTTTGTATATTTATACAAAGTCAGCTTATTGTCCCCACAAACTGGGTCCTCATTTCACCTACCTTAGAAAGGATGGAAGGCTGAGTCAACCTTGAGCCTTGGAGAGATTCGAACCAGCAGTAAATTGCAGGCAGCTGTGTTAATAACAGGGTGCATAGACCACTGTACTATCAAGGCTCTTTTGCAATATCCTTCCCCCAGGAGTGGGGTGGAAATGGAGATTTTACAGTATCCTTCCCCTGCCACACCCACCAAGCCATGCCCACCAAGCCGCACCACGCCCACCACGCCACGCCACACCACGCCCACCAAGCCACGCCCACAGAACCGGTAGTAAAAAAGTTTGGATTTCACCACTGCTTTAAATGTACACTTTCCCCCTCCATAGGTCTTTATAAATTGAGAGCCTTTATAAAGTAGTCAATATAATCAATAAAAACAGGATCGTGATTTATTTATTATCTTTATTTTTTAACCAGCCAATGACATAAGTATATTACAAAACCATAAAAACTCCCTTACGACACTGTAATCCCTTAATTCAAAGAGAGATCAAAGTGATATATATTGATTCAAAAACAAGAGCATCCTAAAAGCATAAAAATAAAAATAATTCCAAACCATTAAATCAACAATAAAACATATCTAGAGCATAAGTAATGTAAGAGGTAAAGCTCTGTAGAAATCAGAAAATCCTGAAGATGATAATAAAATATTCTGAGTGCAATCCATTAAAAAATAAACCAAACCTCTCAGATCTTTTAAAACCAATTTAAGCAGTCTGAGACAGGCTTAGGTGTGTCAAATTAGCATTTCAATTAAGGATCTTTTTCTTTTTTCTTTCACTCATTTCAACTGTTTTTAAAAAGAGGCCAACAATTCTTCTGTGGGGTGTTTTTTTTTTATTGGGGGGGGGCAGGGAGGAAATGCTTTCGTGATGGAAATATGTCCAGAGCTTAAATGATATGGGTCACCCGGGACGTCAGCACCATGGACAGAAGCTTGTTTGGATTGCAGCTCCTGAAAATCTTATCTGTGTGTCCACGTGGTCTGCACATGTGCCTTTATCCAAGAGTGAATGACACTCCCTCAGCTGGTGTCTGCCAGTTCTCAGAGTAAAGAGGATGTAGTAGGGTAAGGAAGGGTCAGCTGGATAACTGGAAGAAGCAGAGACAGGCTCTACTGAACGTCTTTTCTCTTTAGCATCTGGCTGAGGCTACAAAGGTACTTGGTCTTTTATTAGGTCTGATAAGCCCCTGCATATGTAAGCCATGAACCAGGAAAAACATTCACTGCATGAAGAAAATTATCTGCTCATTTAAGAGCCTTTACTTAGTGTTTAAAATTATAAATCAGAGGACTAGACTTTTGTCTTTTGTTTTGTCATTCTAGAAATAACTACTTAGATTGTTTTTAAGAACAACACTGCCCTACAAAGAGATTTCTCAGACCTGGACATGACGTCTACCTTGTAATGCCTACCTACACCCCAAATACATATGAATAGCAGCTCTTGGAGTACCTACAAGCTAGTTAGCATTGGCTTCTGTGTACGTGGAACAATTGAACTGTATGGTCTGTTTGTATTAGAAGCACCCAGGAGACATTCAGGCATTTCAGTGATAGAAGCCAAGGAGATACCCAATTAAACAGTGATGCTGGGAAATGATACCATGGTGATGTTACCATAGGAACCAAGGATGCTTCAGTTAAAGAATCCTAACCATTGTTAGGCTGAATAAGCACAGCCTTGAACAAATATGTGCATACTAGTTCACTTCTGTACACCTATACAATGATGCACATGCTTTTTCTCAGCAGCAGTAGCCCATCGTTAACATGTGGCAGTGGCTCTCTTCCATTATCCATTAGCCTTTGACTCAGTCGAGGCATTGAGTATGATGCATGTTTCAGTCAGTAAATGACAGCTTGGAATAGACTGCAGCAAAATCCAGCCAATCAGAAAGCAGGCGCTCCCTCGGCAATGTGGTGCATGCTTTATTCACAATTTTCAGAAAGGAATCCCTAATGAAGTCCCCGCCCTATTACAATTAGCTACTGCAGACTGGAGGCAGGGTGGGGTTCGTCTTACTCCATAGCCAAGGACGCAATAAAGCAAACAAATGGCTGTTTAGGGAGGAGGGACATGGAATAGAAAGAGGCATCTCCAATCCCCATATTTGTTAGGAGTCTGGTTTGTCTTTCTGGGCACATTTGCCTGTGACATCTGGCTGTGTAAGTGGAAAGTGAGGTTGCAGGAAAAAGGGAAGATTTTCAGACCCCTCGGGGGAGTAAAGGTGCTAATAGGAGGAAAGGGATATAATGAGAAGCTTTAAAGAACTGCACAATAAATCATTCCCCACCCCCAATAAGGACCCATATTTTGTATATGTGCCTCTGTGTCTTTTTGTAAAATACAGAAAATATCTGGGACAAGGGCTATTATCCAGGTCTCTGGAACGACTAGTCTAACATAACAAACACAGCCTATTTGAGGTAAAATGTAGGTCCCTAGAGAGTGACAGTGATTAATCATTAATGCTACAAAAGGATATCCCAGGGAAGGATAAATGGAGGCAATTCTGGATAAACAGAGTTATCTGTACTGATTTCAGATTTAGGGACACTCTAAAGAGAGAAGAGTATAAGAAAAAATAAAATAAAATTAGAAAACTAAATCCTGTATACTGTATTAGCACACACACACACAAATACTGGCATAAAGAATTAGACTAAAACAGGTGTAAAACCCATGGATTTTGTCATCCTTTTCTGTTATTCTCCTTTGATTTCACCTTTACCTTCCCCTGTCAGCTTCAAATTCCCCTCCAGAGGGCCTATTTCAAAGCTAAGGGATGCATTTCCATGGGCTTTGGATATATTCATATTGATTCTGTGCACGCAGGCAAAGATGCTGAACAGCAGCATCTTAACTAAGAGTCCAGCAATTTGCAGGATTTAGAATAATCCACGAGACTGTAGAGGCATCACATATGAATTGGGTAAATGCCACCGACTTCTCTTCTAGGTAACCAATCATTTATGTTGCTTTCAGCACTGCCTTGTAATACATCTGCAAGAGGTTTTCAGTCTGCTTACGCATTTGTAATGGTCTTGATGCAATTAAAATTTTATATTTCAAAGGGAATCTCTAATCCCTTGGCCAATATCCTTAAATTAAAATGTGGCATGTATAAGAAAGCAAATAAGCATCAGGTTCAATTGTCTACATGGCCATAAAATTCCCTAGGTCACTGTGAGCCAGGTAACCTAACTTTCTTCCCATGGAGATTGAGAAGATAAAGGGATCCTCTAGGATTATGTGCAGGACATCGAACTGGTTGGGGAAAAATCAGAATGGATGGCAAAGATAATCATGCAGCTTTTATTGCCAGAGCACCGAAGAGGTTTGTTCTTGCTATCCTTTAGATGCTTGTTCTTTCAATTCCTCAGTGTGGTAGGCTACAACTCTCAAATTCTCATCCAAATGCTAACCAGATTCAAGTTTACTTAATTTTCAAGCCCAGAAAAGGCCAATAATAAACAAACAAGCAAATAAATAAATGTCTGCCCATTTCAGCTGTTGATTAGGTAGAAATAATCCTATTACCGTGTTTCCCCAAAAATAAGACCCTATCTTATATTTTTTGAACCCTGAAATAAGCCCTTGGCCTTATTGCCATGAGCTTAAAAGCCCGATTGGGCTTATTATCAGGGGGTGTCTTATTTTGAGGAAAACAGGGTACCTGGATATATTCTTTCTTTCCTGTTGCTGTTGTCACTGTCCAATGGCCAATTTTTGGATTACATCCATGGAGAAAAATAAAAAACAACACATTTACCAAATCTCACGACACTTTTAAGAGGGTTTCTGGAGAAATAGACTGTCTATACACAGCCAACTGCATTTGCTCCCTTTTTAGGCACTTTAAAGAAAATACTGTTGTATTCTTTAACAGCATTCAGTATCTACAGCTTCTGCAAAACTCTGATAATAAGAGGAATGAATAAAATTCAGAGTTTTATTACTTCCAGTTCTAAGTCCAAAAATACTGGTGACCATTCCAAAATGTATGTACAAACAAGTTTTACTTGCATATATTTGCATCTTGCATTTTTACAGAATTAACTGCATCTATATTACTGCATCGTTTCCTTGACACCAGGATATTTGTAATCTCACAGGTTTGCACATGCAAGATTGCATCAGGAGCAAGAAAATATGTGTTCTTAACTATGATACATACACAGAGGACTGTAAAATCTTAGAGCACCTAGATCAGGGGTGACAAACTGACATTGTCACGTGACATATCATGACTTCCCCCCCCTTCACTAAAACAGGAGTGGGCGTGGCCAACGTGTGACGCATCCGGATCACGGGCCATGAGTTTGACACACTTGGCCTAGATCCATGTTCAGCCAGGCATCAGCAGCAGAATAAAAATTAGAAATGGACCATTTAGAAATAACCATTTATTTCAGCAATGGTTAGGTTCATAAGGAGAGGGTCGGAGAACAATAGAAGAGTAAGATCTTTTATAAGGATTTGGGATTGTAGAATGAGAATTCTGGGGTGCTGATTCATGGTCAGGATCTTGGGACCAAATGGAGAAAACAAGATAAATTTCCTTGCGTAAGGAGACTCATTTTATTGTTAAGAAAAAACATCCTTTTTAAAAAAGAGGCAGCAGTTAAAAAATAACAGTTGTCCCCTCTTAGCCAGGAGAGGATCATTGATTGGATTAGGCATTTATCACCCAGTACTTTGTTGCAATGTGATTATTAGTTCTGCCTTAGTCAATTGCACAACTGCTTTCAGTCAATTTCATTCTGAGGGGTCCTTGGTGCTCTCTGAGCTGGGTTGTTTTCTTGCAGACATTTCTTACCCAAAATAGGTAGTATCGTCAGTGCTCGTAAGCAATAAGGTTTGCTTTCAGTTTACATTCTTGTGGCTTGCCCTGGGGTGGACTTAGAGATTCTTTGGTTGGGTTGTTTACTGTTGGCTTTTTGGCGGTTCCTTGACTGGGGTATTGTTTACTTGATTGTTAGTTTGATGTTAATCTTGGAGTTAATCTATGCTCATCTGGTTGCTAATTGCTGGTGGGGAGGTGTTTTGGTCTTTTGTTCCCTTTTGGCTTGTTGGTTGTCTCTTTTGCATAGTGTATAGATATGCCTATGTGTCTATTGATGGCTAATTTGTGCCCTAGGCTTCTAGAAATTCCCTTGTGGTTTTTGGACTTGGCCTGGTCTAGGATGATCACAGTTTCCCAATGGAAACTATGGTTAAGTCTGTCCATATATTATGAAATTAAAGAGTTTTCATTGTGTCTTTTGTTCATGGATGAGTTCTGCCAATCTTCTGCCTGTTTGTCCTACATAGTGACTGTTGCAGTCATTACCCTGCATGTTGTAAATGGCTCCTATTTTTTGTCTTGGATCTTTTGGTTTATTTAGCATGTTTTGAATTATTTCATTCATTGAATTCATTCAAGGTGATTTCATTTTGAATTTCACTCTGGATGTGTTAATGATAGGATATACTACATTCTTTTCATCAAGGAAAGGATCAGGGAAGGCTTTGTTAATGGGCAGAACTAGTTTTTGGGGTTTGATAATGTAAGATGGGGCACTTGTCCTTGGTTCATGTCATGCTTGCATGGCCGGGGCAAATAAAACTCTTTTTCCCATTTCAGTCTTAATAAAATGCCACTACTATGTGATGGGGTATCAATTCTCACCTCCTAAAAGTTCCCCAGAATGGCCTCCAACAACCTTTGCTTAACATTAGGTGCCTTCACCACTTCATTCTGTGCAGATGTATTTAGAAAAAGTGCATCTTATCCCATTCCAGTGGTGAAATCTAAATTTTTTTACTACCAGTTCTGTGGGCGTGGCTTGGTGGGCATGGTGTGGCTTGGTGGGCGTGGCTTGGTGGGTTAGAAGACCTTTGAGGTCCCTTCCAACTCTATTATTACATGTTCTACATGCAGCAAAGCAACAGCTTTGAAATGTCTTTGAATATTAGTAGCTCAGGTTGGTAGCTGGCAATTTGGTTACAAATGTTTTGTCCCCATTTGAGGAGACATCTTCAATGTGCTTTTTTGTGGGGGGAGCACTGGCCTTTAAATACCTTGCTGAGTCCTGGTCTGATTTCGGGTTGTGCAACAGCTTTTCCCAAGACTTGAAATACCTGATCAGAAAAGCATTTGACATGTCTGCCTTTTTCTGATCAGAAGCTGAAGAGCATTCCAGTTTAGTTGGTTAGAGCTATGGAATCAGTGGTGGGTTTCAAAATTTTTTACTACTGGTTCTCTAGGTGTGGCTTGGTGGGCATGGCATGGCTTGATGGGCATGACAGGGAAAGGATACTGTAAAATCTCCATTCCCTTCCCACTCCAGGGGAAGGATACTGCAAAATCCCCATTTCCTCCCGATCAGCTGGGACTTGGGAGGCAGAGAATAGATGGGGGCGGGGCCAGTCAGAATTTTTACTACCGGTTCTCCGAACTATTTAAAATTTCCTCTACTGGTTCTCCAGAACTGGTCAGAACCTGCAGAAACTCACCTCTATGGAATTCATACTGATTGTATATGGAGTAGAGATCACTGCCAGTAAAACAAAAAACTTGAAAAAGTTTTCTTACAGGTGTGCAGAAGGGGTTAAGAGAACAGGAGGAAGGGGAGGAGAAAACAAAGAGGAAAATGGCACTTTCCTCTTGCATTTTATAGCCTTCGAATCAATATATTTATTCAAATGCTTCCTTGTCTAAATGCTCAGACCCAAATGCATGCATTATTTTATTCCACGTCTAAGTAAATCAGCACAAAATTTAAAATGGTGGGGGGGGGGGGGGAAGCACACTGCATTTGCATTGGTTCAATCACAGAGTTAAAGCAGTCAGTAAATATCATGTGGGACAACTAACTAAGGCTCCCCCAAAGATTATATTTAAAGATAAAGCCCACTGCAGTATAAATCTTTGTGGAAGAAGAAGAAGAAGAAGAAGAAGAAGAAGAAGAAGAAGAAGAAGAAGAAGAAGAAGAAGAAGAAGAAGAAGAAGAAGAAGAAGAAGAAGAAGAAGAAGAAGAAAAGAGTGCCATTGGTTTCTATTAGATCTAGGGATAATATAATTTCAATTAGCAGCAGTGCTGATTAAAGCGACATCCTCCCCATCTGCTATTCTCTCCCAGCCAGGTGCTAGTTTTCTTTCTAAATATGTAGCTTCTGCAGGAGGAGAAAATGGGTGGGGGGGGAGAGGGGGAATTTATCTCTCCTGCTGCACTCTGCACTGATCAGAATCAATGTTTCCCCATTCCCTACAACTGCTTTAGCACTGAAGTATTATCAATCATATCTGGTTTAGGTCTTCCTAGCAGAAGTTCAACAAGGCTCACTATCCAAATACATACTTGAGGGAGGAAGGGAGAGTGGGGGGTGGGGAAATAATAAAAGGAACATGTTTCATCTTGCCTGGGGGCCCAGAGTAAAGGAGTGTCAGTCTTGTAAGTCAATGGATGGCTTTGCATCAGTGGTGGGTTGCTCCTGGTTTTGTCCGGTTCTATAGAACCGATAGTAAGCCCAGCGGGAGGCTCCGCCCACCTACCACGATGTCATCATGGGTGATCTGCGCATGCGCAGAAGCTTTGCTCCCGCTGTGAACCAGTAGTAAAGATAAGCGGAACCCACCCCTGCTTTGCATATGAGGCATGGTTTGCTTAATAATAGTGTCTTAAAGTTCAATGGGCGGAATCTAACATATTAAAGTTGTAACACAGGGGTTACAAGCCAGGAATAGTGTGGATAAGTCAGGAGAATTTTTTAAATACGGTATATATTTTTTTAATTATAAAAAAATAATTATCAGAAACAGGAGCAGCATTTAAAAAAAAATATCACGGAGTTTATACATCATTTAAAGCCACAATGTCACTTACTCAGTTTTTTCTTAGAGTGTATGGTACTGTCTTGCCATAGATAGAGCCGTAATTTGTGACTTGGCACAATGTGTGAATTTTGGTTTATCCAACAAAAATCATAGCTCCCAACAGCATGTGAAACCGGTCAGTGGTTTTCTGTATGCAGGCTTCCTTGAATTCTTGCTTGTTGTATGGGAGAAGTGTTCAGGGGCAGCACTTCTCTGGCAGCAATGAAAGAGTTCCCTAGGGGTGGGGAAAATAATTATGCAGACTTCTCCTGCCCTCCAACGTGCTTTGAGGCCTACGTTTATGAAGTTGAACTGTCAAGGAGGAACTCCGGCTTCAGTCTGCAGCTTTCTAATCAGGCCCTGAAGGATGCAAACAAGGGAATTCTTCTAGGACCTGTCCCAGACTGTCCCGGGGGAGGAGCAGCCTCCATTCAGCACTTCCTCTAGTCTAGTCTAGCATGTCAGCTAGAGTCAGATAAATATACAGAGCACAAATGGCAGATTAGCCAGTAATGCAAAGCCATGCCCTGAACAGCTGGGGAGACTGCAGATCCAGAGTCTCAGCTTTTCCATTTGCAGTGGGGGGAGGGGAGGTATTTCATTAACAGGGAAGGAATTGGGGCAGGGCAGCAAGCCTTTGCTCATTCTTTTATACCACTGCATCTGTTCTGCCTGGATGGCTTACTAGCTGATTGATTTTTGTTCCCGTTTCTATTGCTCCCTACAAACAGGGAAGCCTCATTTAACACTGGCTACCGATCTTCCCCTAATGCCTTAATTTCTTTTTAAATTATTTTTTTATTCTTTTTCTTGCTTTCGTTCATCAAAAGGAGAAAAAAAAAACAAGTGGAAAGAAAATACAAGCAAAAGTTATTGAATAAAGGAAAAGAGCTTGTGATGAAACACTGTGATGCTTCTTTCATCATTCTGAGGAAAACAGTGACAGCCCGAGGATGTCATTGTATACGTATCCAGGCCCTGTATGTATTCTGAAAAAATAACTTCATTTCTTATAACAAATACAACTTCCTTAAGTCAAGCTTAGCTTTTGGTGATTGCATGGACATGTCCATATACTTTATTTTATTTATTTATTTATTTCATCAAGCATGTATTTTATGACAGATACAAGTGTAAACATAATTATAAATACATGAAAAGGATACGAATAAAAGAAAACGTTAGGATAGGGACGGTAGGCACGCTGGTGTGCTTATGCACGTCCTTTACAGACCTCTTAGGAATGAGGTGAGGTCAACAGTAGACAATCTAAGGCTAAAGTTTTGGGGAAGAAACCACAGAGTCAGGTAATGCATTCCAGGTGTTGACCACTCTGTTGTTGAAGTCACATTTTCTGCAGTCTAGTTTGAATTGATTTACCATGAGTTTGTATCTATTGTGTGCTCTTGTATTGTTTTGGTTGAAGCTGAAGTATTCATTGGCTGGTAGGACATTGTAGCAGATGATTTTATGTACTATGCTTAGGTCAGACCGAAGACGATCTGTTTCAAGAATAGTACAAAAATGATTGGCTGCTGTTATCTTTCACCAGCATTTTTCTTGGTGACTAAATATAACCCTGGGATTTTTTTGGTAATCTCTCATTCAGGTACTAGCCATGTTGAACCTTGATTAATTTTTGAGGGGGAAAAAAAGAAACAACACTTTGGCTCATTCATTTGCTGAGAAACTGAACAATAATTTGATAAACAGGACATGCTGTATTGAAGATATGCACAGATGTCCTACCATTTCAATATATCAGTCATTTTTAAGGTCATGGATGTCTGCAGATGCCACAAATTATAAGTTTTTATCAAATACAGATAACATATGGAAGGCACTAACTCTACAATCTATCTAAGATGAGAAATTGTTTGGTTTTGACTTAGCTGATTATATCACCCTAACTTCTGCAGGTTGCAAAGCATGGTTTAGGGCTTAGCTCATCACCATTGAGGCTTGCCCATATAAGGGTTCAATATGATGTGTGACATTTGATTCCTCTGTGATGTGGGATGGTTTTTGAAGAGAAGCAGGACATTTTTTTCATGCTTCCAACTTCTTAACCTGCTTCACAGCAAGAAATAATTGTTTTCTCCAAACTTCTTGCCTTGTGTTTATATGAGTGGGAGGAAAGAATCAAAGCAGAATTATTTTCCAGCTGGGAAGATGATGATTAATGGGATCAGAGCTGGGAAATTTAGGTATTACTTGTTCTAAAGAAAATAATACTTATGCCTGGGGGATTGGTGGCGAATGATAATGGTGCACCAACAGCACCCAGTGTCTAAGCTGAATCAAAGTGTGGGAAGCCTTGGCCCCACCAGATTGGTTGATCAGTTGCTCCCACTTTGTTGATAATCTGTCAAGTCTCTTGATTCAGACAAAGGCCTTGAGATATTTTTTAACATTTTCAAGTTATTTTTTGTTGAGTGTTAATAGAACCTTTTGTTTTCCTGTAAACAAAATCTGACTGATATTGGAAACATTAAATTGCTGATTACAATAAAATTTAAAAGGACTCAAAACTTCTTGGAATGCAAAAGGATTCCCCTTCTATTTCCTTCTTCAGAATCTGATCCATGAATAGCTAATCTCTGTAGTTAATCTCTTATCTGCATTTAATTGCATCTGAAAAGAGTTTTGTAAGTCTAGAGATAGCGTGTTAGTAGCCCAGTGGCCATAAACATGTTCTAAAGTGTAAATACCTTGTCCTTAGAGCATTTGTCAGGACAAGAGCAATCAGAGCCTGGAGACAAGAACTTACAAAAAAAAAAAATCCAAACAAACCACTCTGTCTTTATTCAAGCACAAAGTAAGGAAAGGATGTAACAAGAAAATATAAGCTTTTTAAAATGTATATTATTATTGAATCAGCCATAGGATGGTGCAATATACAATTGACCCAATCATCGTTCTATTTGCACTGGGAACCGAGTTGTTGGATTTTACTTGGTGATGGCAACTTCAGGACCACTAAAACCAATTACGACTTCTTTCCCTCCAGTGCAGTTCCTCATGCCTCCTTTTGGACCTATTTACTTTTTCCTTAGTAGCCATCTCTGGTCTAATGTTCTCTGCTGCAGGTAATAGCTAAAGATAAATATGAGGACAAAAAGAGTTTGAGATATTGATTATATGCCATCAAAATGATATTGGCTCTAGGAACCACATAGATAAATTTTCTCCATTACAATCTATCCCTGACATGTTATTTCAAGACTCCCAAATGGCACCCTCATTGCCACTGTAACCGAGTCCACCCTTCTTGTGCTGGTCATCCTCTTCTTTTTCTTTCCATCTTTCCTAGCATTAGAACCTTTTCCAGAGAGGGGAGTCTTCGCATAATGTGTCCAAACTGGGTTTATTTGAGCCTGGTCATTTGTGTCTTGAGTGAGAACTCTGGGTTGGTTGGTTTGATGATCCCTTGGGAGTTTTGTGTGTGTGTGTTTTTGTGTGTGAGTTTTTTTTGTTTTGTGTGCTGTTCACAGTATTCTCAGCAGTCTCTTCCAACACCAACAGAGGTGTGGTGGCTGCATTTACTTAGTTATCCACCACCACATAATGCCAGAGTTGGAATCTGCATTCTGACAGATGGACTACATCTCTGAACATTCCTCAGCAAGAACCAGGCTGGCTGATAGTTGTGTCATGTTCAGCAACATCAGTGTGGCCACAATAGTCCCTGACTTCTGACATAAAACCATAGATTGGATTTATGCAGTATATTAAGCCGTGTTTGTCTTAAGATTTGTGTGATCCTAGCAACTGTGGTTTCTACATGGCTTAGTGCAGGGCTGTCAAACTCCTGGCTGCGGGCGGTATGTGTCATGCGCTGGCCACGCCCACGCCCGGTTTAGCGAAGGGGAAAAAAGTCCCGATAGGTCATGTGATGCTGCCATGATGATGTGAGTTTGATACCCCTGGCTTAGTGTGTTGTTTATAATAAGTTATGGCTTATTTGACAATTTATGATTATGTCAATATGGCTTGGCATAAGACCTTAAATACATAAGACCTAAATTGCAGATGGATGTTAAGTCATCATGCCAAGCCATATTGACGTAATTTACTTATTTAAGAGTTTTCTGTAACAGCACATCATATTGTCAGCCCATGACTATTGGGGGCAAGTCGTTGGCCCCCACAGAAGGGGCTCGCAATCTGGGAGTCCTCCTGGATTCGCAGCTGTCCTTGGAGGAACATCTGACAGCTGTAACCAGGGGGATCTTTTGTCAGGTTCGCCTGATTCGCCAGTTGCGGCCCTTTCTTGATCGGGATTCCCTGTGCACAGTCACTCATGCCCTCGTCACCTCTTGCCTTGACTACTGCAATGCTCTCTACATGGGGCTCCCCTTGAGGAGCACCCGGAGGCTCCAACTGGTCCAGAATGCAGCAGCGCGGGTAGTGATGGGAGCAGCATGGCGCTCCCATGTAACACCGCTCCTGCGTGAGCTGCACTGGCTCCCGGTGGTCTTCCGGGTGCGCTTCAAGGTGCTAGTTATCACCTTTAAAGTGATAGCTTTAAGGTGCTGGTTATCACCTTTAAAGTGATAACTAGGCATAGGGCCTAGCTATCTTCGAGACCGCCTGCTGCCACCGACGACCTCCCATCGACCCGTGGCTCCCACAGAGAGGGCCTCCTCGGGGTGCCATCAGCCAAACAGTGCAGGCTGGTGACCCCCAGGGGGAGGGCCTTCTCTGTGGGGGCACCTACCCTCTGGAATCAGTTGCCCCCAGAGATAAGGAGAATCCAAGACCTCAGTGCCTTCCGCCGTGCCCTTAAAACCTTTTTTTTCCAGCAAACCGGGCTGGCCTAATTTTTTAAGTGTTTTTAATTGTTTTGTTTATTGTTTTTTTAATTAATGGGGCCAAATTTATATATATCTTTTAATTGTATTTTAATATTTGTACTTGATGTTTTTACTTGGCTGTTCACCGACCTGAGTCTTCAGGGAGAAGGGCGGTATACAAATTCCAAATAAAATAAAATAAAAATAAAATATGCAGCATAACCCTAAGCAACTCCCAAGCTGCAATAAAGTAACAATAAATAATAGTAAAGAAAACATAAAAACCAACCAAAAAGCCTTTCTGGCTCCCCCCAAATCAGTGGTGGAATTCAATTTTTTTTTACTACCGGTTCTGTGGGCGTGGCTTGGTGGGCATGGCAGGGGAAGGATACTGCAGAATCCCCATTCCCTCCCTACTCCTCGGGGAAGGATATTACAAAATCTCCATCCCCACCCCACTCTGGGGTCAGCCAGAGGTGGTATTTGCTGGTTCTCCGAACTACTCAAAATTTCCACTACTGGTTCTCCAGAACCTGTCAGAACTTTCTGAATAGCACCCCTGCCCCAAATGCAATACATCCCCACTTTTCCAGAAAGAAACTTGAGTGCATTTCTGGGCTCCAGACTCACAGACCCCAAGGCTAGTGGGAAAAGCCATGTTATCGTTTTTCAGAAAGCCAGGAGGGTAGGGGACTAGGAGGGTAGGTGTCCCAAAGGGCAGTGTCCACTACCAAGAAAGCATGCTGTTTCAGCCCTGCTAGGTGGCAGCATTTAAGGGAAGGGACCTGGAATGTACCCACCCTATCAGGATACCTAATCAAAATGGAAATATATAGAATGCACCTAGAACACGAAGGTTCTGGGAATGGATGCAGACATGAAGAAAGATAATCTTTTATAGAACAAATGCTTTATTGGATTTCAGATTTCAGTGATTGAGAGGACACAACATTTATAAAATTCTCCATGTTTCACGTTGGAGACAGTTTTCAGGAACACAACTGGTACCCGATATTGTTTATTGACACATTCATGAGTTATGAAGTCATGCTCAGTCAGCATGGTCCAGCAGTAGAAAATGCAATGCTCAAGGCAGTTTTGGTCCAGGTCCATGATCACCCAAAAGCACACTGTTTCAGCCAAAATTTTGCTACCACTACCTGACACATTTTGTTGAAGTAGCAAAGCTCATCTCCCATCTCCCACCCTGTTCAACTTTACATGCAGACTTTTCTGGGTTGCTTTGCTTATAAAAGTGGTCTAGATGATACAGCAAATTTGCTAGTTTGGATACCTCAATGGAATGAGAACTGAATACAAAACCCAAAAGTAATTCCCTGTTCATTTTACGGGAGAAGTAGTTGGGCAACAGCCTTCCGATTGCTCTATTCTTAAGTCCTTCTACCTCCTGGTCATTTGACTGAGAATAGTTACTACTGTATTATGGGGTTGGAAAGAATTCCAAAAGCCACATCTGCCAGTTTTCTCTATGGTGTTTTACAAGCAACACCATACATACCTATAGTTTCTCATTCTAAAAAAGGTCCTTAATCCTTAAAATTATCCACTTGTCAACCACACACCTCTGTTAAATTCTCTTAATTGCAAACCATGCACCTGGAAACCACATGTCTGAGTGAATTGGTCAAAGCAGCCAATACTTAGATGAACCAGTGGTTCAAATCAGTAAAAGATCATTTTGGGATATTAATGGTAACACCCTACCTATGGTGTTGAAGCTGAAGTGAGAGGGAAACCTGAAGCTGTGAGACAAAGCAAACAGTCAGAATCAAAGGACAAAGTAGGAGATATGATCAATGAACACATCCAGAATCAGAATTGAGAACAACTCAAAAATGCAAATGGTACTTTGAAGGGCCTTTGATTTTGCTCTTAAGTAGCACTGTGTTCCTGGATTCCCATGGTAAGATCCTGCTAAGCAGTCTAACCAGTTTTCTCACAGCTTGACTCTCCAAAATGTTGAATGGCAAAAAGATACTGTACTTGGTGGTGGATCAATTTCCCATTGATAAGAAATCCCACAATTACCTCCTCTTGGCTTCTTAGCTAACCCCCTCCAGCTAACCCCTCATAGAATCTCAGTGCTCTAACAAAGGGCTTCGTGTGATCATTCAGATAGCTGCCATTCATGTACTCTCTCTCACGCTCACTAGCAAGCTGATTTTGGTGTACCAATATTGGCTAGCAGGAAGGCATAGTGGTCAGTTGTGTTGAGGGCTTGCAATAGTGATGATGGGCGTTACAGCAGACCTGGCAGTGGTTGGATCTCTGGTTCAGGTTAATAATATAAAGATGAAATGCTAGTAGCATAGATGTACCTAAGAACTCAAGAAAACCATTTGGGATAGGACACCTTCTCCATTATCAGGAAATCTGACTAGTGAAACCAAGACTCAAAGGTCTTTCTCTGAGAAGGCTGCCCATATGTAACTCACTGGTTCACCATATATGAGACGACATTTCCTTGAACTGAATTCATCAGTTCTGGACCTCCATAACTCTAGACTGAAACTGATTTTAAAGAAAAACCCTACTGAAATAAACTGTTGATATCATAATGACAATCTTCTCTGAAAGAACTCTCTGGAAGGAACCCCTGTGAGCTATACATTCTGTATAATTTGTAGTTTCTATTTTATCTCATCTTCAGATATATCTGCCATTTCTCTTTTAAAACTGTTGCCTGCTGAAAAGTCATTTTCATTCAACACATAGCAGGGGAAAAAAAAAAGCAAATCAGTAAAATAAATAAATAAACGGAGCTGTACAATCATTTAGACACGTCCTAAATGTAGCACACATAGCTACCTTGAAAAATCGCTCCAATTACATCAGCCCTCAGACATCTTTGATTTTTCAGGGAGGGCCTTGCTATGACTTGCAAGTTCAGTTAGAGAGCATAGGCTGTTCTCTGCAGTTATATCTGCCTTGTGGTGTGACCTCTTCTCTAGCCTCAATCATGATATAACCATTGCATCTTTTAGAGCATAGGTTAGTATTCTTCAGGTGCTGTTTCTTCATAATTGTTGGATGGTTTATATAATATGTAGTTATGTTATTATAAATCACAGTGGGGTTTTAAAAATAAACAATATGTAAATACTTAAATGTTACAAAAAAAAAGAGAGAGATACTCACAGCATTTCAGTGCAATGGGCTAGCACTTGACCAAGAAGGCAGGCAAAAAGGTTCTGAAATGGGTTGAGATGAAAACTCCCTGCTGAAGACTGCAATCAGGACAACCTTAAAAAGTCCCATATGGGAGGAAGCTAGCTTGAATATATTGCTAGTCTTGAGGCAAAGAGTAGGATCCATTGAAATTTGGTTCAAATAACTTCAACAATATTCAAATTAAAAACAGAATAACTACATGTTAGCAGAAGCAGGAACAAGTATTAGTATCAGCATAGGTTTTTAGAATACAAGATGTAAATGGTGAATTTTTTTGTAACTTTGATCTGGATCCCGCTCTCTTATCCTACCTCAAGCATGATTTTTTTTTAAAAAAAAATATGCGTCAGGTGTAAAACACAAATAGGCAGGCTAACTTCAGAAGAGTAGCTACTAATAATAGCTCATCTGCACTATAATTAAGAACACACTTCTGAAACAAAACTCCCCTTTTCTGTTCACCATTTTTTTAAGTTTATTATTTGAATTATTTGCCAAAATGTCAAAGCCTAAACTTCTGATAATGTAATCCTTCAGAGAGGTATGCAAAGAAGAAATAGCATAACTTTCTTACCAAAATAGCAGGCATCCTGCTGTCTTCCATTGTTGTTTAATACATGCAGAGCCAGGATTCTGGGATCAAAACCTTTTTCAAATCAAAATTATGGAGACAGTGTGATGAGGCAAGGTAGAATCTTTTGAATTGAGGGCTTGGTTTCTCTGCTGATCTTTTTAAATCTAGAATCAGCAGTCTTCTCTAAATGATTTTATGTCAAGCTGAAAAATCAGTCTATAAATTCCTAAACCATTTTGACTGTTGGCCAAATTGTTTATTAACTTGTAGTAATTAATCCTATCAGCTAAATTTTAGCAACTAATCCTATCAGCTAACTAATCACTATGGACTTCTCCATCACGGCAAGAATCCATAAGGGGTCTTAACTAGATGGACAGAAAACTTCCATGCTGTTGTGAAAACAAAGAATTCCTCTTAAAATTTTTGCTGCTATATTTTTGCCTGTTTCATAAGTGAAATGGTGCAGTAGACTCCTTCATGAAAAAACAAAAATATTATCTGAAAATTGTTGACAGTTCCAGTTAATAACAGAACTTAACAGTTGATCAAATTCTACCTTTTTTAAAAAAGGGTTAAATCTGAGAAATTAATAAATCTTTTATGCAGTGCTATCATAGCACTTTATGAAGTGAAAATTGGAAAAAAGAAACATCTGCGACAGTGGCAATAAAAAGACCAAAGAAGCAAAGTAACCCAAGCCTGCCACCCTAAAATAATATTAAAGAATAATAAGGCACAGCAGAGACACCTGCCCATCAGCATTCTTCAGAGGGTCAGCAATTAAGGATGCCAAACTGAAAGCATACTTATCTGGAAGGAGAGGACAAGAAACTATCAATGCGTTCTTAATAAATGTACCATTTGTGCTAGGTGCCCTTTGAAAGAGGACCAGGATGCCAGAAGGAAAAATTCTGGATTACTTTTAGTTTCAGAAATTAGAAAACAATTCAAAATAGGTCCCGCTTTGATGGCCTCTTTAACTGACCTCAGTTGCAGAGGATTACATGCCAAACAATAAAGCAGGTGGGCAAGGAATTTGTTGCTTTATCAACAATTACATTTGCAGGCATTGTAGTAGTTAAATCAGATTTTTTTTAAATTGGATTTTTTTTTTAACTGAGATTTATCAAGGCCAGACCTTAACACACAGAGCATGTCCTTGCCTAAAAGGGCTCTGGAATAAGATGGACTGCAATTCGATATCAAATCCCATTAGCAAGTCTGGGATCTCCTGCCAACACAGCCATTTAGGAAATCATCAGCCAACTACTAATGCCTCCTCCATCCTGAAGTAAAGCCTCAGCGTGAATTGCTATTGCTTGCATCCCTTTTCACTGGTTCTCATATAGATCCAGTGCATTTAGTATTCTTTCCTAGTACAGCTGAATCTCTCAATGATTGAACAGTTTTGAAGTTCTGTTTAAACTCATTACTTTTATCTCTTTTAAATATACAATATAAAACAATATGTTATTGTACATTTGAGCAACATTGGCACAAATATCCCATAAGTCAGACATTGTTCTGTTACATTCAAACACCATGAGATGGCTTGATTTTTTTTTTTCAGCTTCAAGAATGTGCAAATGTCTACATAGGTCTAAGAGGCTAGCACCATGGACAGCTCCCAGCCTCTGCTTTAGATGGGAGGCGGTTGGAGGGTGGTAGTGGTGGCAGGATGGAGAGAACAGGTCAAGTGGAGGAGCATTGGAAGGATAGCAGCAGAGCTTCCCCAGCACTTATTTTCAGTGTTGGGAGTGGATATACACCTCTCCCCCCTCCCCTGTGCCAAGATGAAAAGAAAGGAAAATTACAAAAGGCAAGTGACTTGCAGTAACGGTCTGTTGTGACCATTATCCATTTTTTAAAGAACCACTATGGCAGAGCTCCAACAGCAGGAAGGATAAATGCATGCAGGGATTTCTTTTAACTGGGGTGGGTGGAGGGGAATAAATACCCTGGCTGTACTGTGATTCACAGTAGCAGCAGGGAGACCCAAACCATCAGACGGATAGGTTGGGCTTTCTCAAACAAGGGCATAGCCGCTGTTTTCTCCCGCACTAGTCAGAACCTTGCCGATAAATAATGCCTCAGGCTGATCCATTAATATGTCTAGGGATTCTCCCATTTGGAAGAAAGAGAAAAGGACACCCTCCCCCAATGCATATATAAGGCCCTAAATGCATCCACGCTGTCCATGGCACCTTGCTGTGATAGCAAAGATTGATTCTGCTCATAGATGAAAGATACAATAAATCATGGGCCATCTTACCTATCCTCAAATCATCTAGTTGCTGCAGTTGTGAAAAGGGCTTGATGTAATTCTGGGTGTGCCCCCCCTCCCCAAATGGAGTGTTGAAAGGGTGGCTGTAGCAAACTTCCTCCATCCCCATATGCAGACCAAAGCCTACCAAAGGCTTGTGGGGCAGAATGGGAAGCAGTTCCATGATGCTACCTGTACAAAAGAGGATGACTAAGGGCTATGCCCCCCCACACCGCCGGCAGCTCCCCAATCCTCGCCCCTGGTTTTATTCCTCCAGGAGAAGCCCTAGTTGAGTCAAGCCTTTAGGTGAGAAGGGGATGAAGAGGGGAGCTCTATCTAGAAGGTTGGGGGTGCTGCGGAGGGCCCCCCTGAACTTCCTAACGGTCCAAGCTTATAGTCCAGTGTTTGTTGGTGCTGGAGGAGTCCTTTGTGGACGCCCCCTCGCCTTCGTTCTTGAGGTCCTGGAAGACCTGCGTGAAGAAGTGTGGGTCAGAGTTGATCTGCAACATCTTGGTGCTCAGGCCTTGGATGATGGAGAGGCAGCGGTCCCAAAAGCGCTCCTTGTCACCCTCAACCAGAAAGGGCTTGAGCGGGTAGGAGATTTCATTGCCCATATAGGAGTAGGCCAGGTAGAGGCAAGTGAGGAAGGAGGCTTGAAGCTCCGCCTGGCTGCCAATCTGGTCGCCTTGCAGCGCCTCGCGACACAGCAGGTACACAAAGACCAGGTTGGCGGGGGTGATGAAGCCTTGGTCCTGCCAACCCTGGAGCAGGAGCGAGCGATCCACGCTGCGGAACCAGCCGATGAGTTCGCCGGGGCTCAGGTCCTTGAGCCTGTAGCATCGGCGGCACACGAAGTCCCCGAGGCAGCGGAGGAGCTCGCCCGTCGAAGCCTGCACGATCACTCTCCGCGGGGAGCCAGCGGCCGAGCGGTTGCTGGGCAGCGGCGGGGGCGGCGGCGGTTTTCCGTTGTCTTGGACGGAGACGGGCACGGTTGGCACCGGAACAGCCAAGGGACCCTGTTTGGTGCCGTCCGGCTGGGACTTGCGCACGTTCTCGCGGTTGCGTTGTTGCACCAGAGGATCCGATGCGCCTCCGGAGCCCGGCTTGGGCGTCACCTTCTTCGCGTTCTTCTTCTTTTTGGCAGAGGCGGCCACCAGGCGCTTCCAGGTGAGGGCAGAAATCAAAACGCCGGGCCGTTTCAAGCGGCTCTCGCCTTTGCCGTGAGCCCTGCCCGGAGCCGCTTTCTCGCCGAGCACCCCATTGCTGCCCTTCCCAGACCCGCCGGGCGACAGGGATAGCACGGTACCCATCCTGGAGGCGGCGGCGGAGGCGGAGGCTTCCCCAGCTGCTGCTTTACGGGAAAGTCCTTACAGCTTCTGCCCAGACGCGCCCCGCACACCGGCCATGGGCTGGGGCGGGACGCAGTGGCCGCGCCGGCGCCTTGAGGCTGAGATTGCAGAGAAACCCAAAGGGAGCCGCAGCGAAGCCCACCGGGCTGGAGAGGCAGCGGCGGGTCAACCGGCGCTCAGGAGCAGCGTTCTCCGAACTCGCCGCAGCTCCGAGCGAAACCCGCCCCGCCCCCGCCCCGCCTCTGTACGGATAGCCAATCCCAAGCCTCTGCTTCTTTTCCCCGGGAGCCAATGGCCGCGAGGCATGGCATCGCCCCCCCCTCCTCCCCCAGCTTCCTTTTCTCTAGGGGGACGCCTCTCTTCCGGGGGGCTTCCAAATCAAAATAGAAAAGGGAAGCTCAGCCTTTGCCAGGCCTGCTTGGTTCCTTCCTTCTCAGGCTTAATTTCATTCATCGGCTCTTAAGGCAAGGGCGTGACCTACAAGGCTTGGCGGAGGCCAAGTCCAGCTCTCCAGAAATGGATGCCCTGCTGCGTCTCCCCCGTTATCCCCCGCCATTGAGTGCAACGCGCGGGGAGGCTGGCACATCCGGGTGGTTAAATAATCTTCATGCCTGGTACAAAATGTCAGACAATTGCGCAGACAAGTACTTTTCCTAAAGGGCGCCTTGGCGTAGCTAAGGCTAGGAAAGGAGGCTTTTGTTAAAAAAAAGAAGAAGAAAAAAGCCATGCTTCAGGTCTACAGGTCGTTAAGCATGTTCTCGTCCTCCTTGCCCTTCTAAGGAGGGTCCCCCCATGCTTCTAAGGCAGGTCTCCCCTTTCTCCCCCAAACATGAGCCCTGCATCTGCTCCATTTGAACCCTATAATCCCAATTCAACATAGGTGTGTCGTTTTAAGATTCTGAGAACTGAAGTCAGAAACCAAGGCATCTGTGTTGTGAACCCGGCAGAAAACAATTTAAAAGTTAAACCAGCATCTTACAGGTCAGCAGAATGCAAATTAGTCAATGTAGATATAGCCTTGAGTTTTCCACCTAACCTCTGTCGTGAGATTGGCAACTTTAATAGCTCTGATCTCTAGAAGTCAACTTCTAGAGTACCTTCAGTAGGTAAGAAATGAGTAACGCAGAAATAATGCAATGGCCACAAGTTTTTGCTTGGCCTCTAGGTGCAGGGCTACATACTAGGGCATGTTCAGACCTCATAGCTTCATATGAGGAGAATACTGTGTCCAGAGGCTATTTTCATGCCTCATCCAGGTCATAAGAGCTCTGCAGTAGCAGTGGTAGACAAGCGTGGGAATATATTTGAGACTATTTGGTTTCTTCCAGGTCAGCGTTTCTTCCAGAGCAGGGGTCAGCAACCTGCGGCTCTGGAGCCACAAGTGGCTCTTTCATCCCTCTGCTGCGGCTCCCTGTTGCTGGTCGGCTTCACACTTGATAGGGCTTTCGGTTAGGACAGGTAGAGGAAAAAGGATGCTGCGTTAGGAGGAGACTCTATGGTGGGGGAACGGACTTCCAGTCGGCAGACGAAAAAGGACACCGTACTAGGAGGAGACTCTATGGTGGGGGAATCGGACTTCCGGTCGGCTCCAGAATTGAACGGGGGCTTCTGGTTAGGGCCTTTATGGCTCTTTGAGTGTTTAAGTTTGCCGACCCCTGGTCTAGAGGCACCATTTCTGCATCTGAATTGAAATTACCTGAAAAAGGTAATTGGGTGTGGCTAATATATTGATAAATGTCTATGGAGATTCTCAGTTATCCAGGTCATGGTTGTCCCAAAGGTGTTTTTTTTCAAGAGGCAACTGGGATTTCTTTGTTTTTTCTTTGAAAAAACGTTTTGCTTCTCATCCAAGAAGCTTCTTCAGCTCAGACTGGATGGTGAGGAAAGGAAGGATCTGTATTCCTTGCAGAGAGCTGGTCATTTGCATTCTTTTAGAGAGTCGCTGAGGCCACTTGGAGGTTCATCTGTGTCCTCAGGGTCACCTGAGTAGTGCAAATGGGTGTGGAGCCTTTTTGGAACTGCTGGAAGGAACTGCATATTGGAACTGCAAATTGATAGCATTTCAAATTCACTCTAAACTGAACATATATTTTAAATATAAATCACACAGATGCTTGTTAGAGTCTACAGGGCAATTCTAGAGAATCAAGCAGACATCAGTACTCTGTACATAAGGGTGGTTACACACACTTGCTCTTGCTGAATTTTATTTGTAATCAATAAGATCGATGGCAGTGGTGAAATGTAAAATTTGTTACTACGGGTTCTGTGGGCGTGGCTTGGTGGTGGGGCAATATGACAGAAGGCGTGGCCAACTTTTTTTTTTTTACTTTTAAAACCATTTTTTCTACAACCTCTTTGGCTGAAGAGGTTGTAAAAAATGCTTTTAAAAGCCTCTGATGATCCCAGCTGAGCCATGTGATCATCAGAGGCTTTTTTTTTTTTTACTTTTAAAAGCATTTTTTCGGCAAAAGAGGTTGTAGAAAAAATGCTTTTAAAAATAAAAAAGTAGCTTCTGATGATTGTGCGGCTCAGCTGGGCATGGGGGTGGGGCAGAGATTTTTGCTACTGGTTCTCTGAACCACCCACCTCCATTGCTACTGGATCAGGCAATCCAGTCCGAACCGGGAGCATTTCCCCCCTGATCGATGATGCATGATGCTAAAAAGTAAAGTTCAGGATCAATGAAGAGCCATAAATTGTCCATTGTTACGTATCAATGGTTAAACTCAGATTATCTCACAAAAGTGTGCTTGGGTATCAACGGTTCAAAAGATGATTGAGAATTTCACTGACATCGAAGGGAGCAAGCTTCTATATTGATCTAGACATGTTGCATATTCCTCTTGAAGCAAGTTGCCTGTAGCAGATTATCTGCACAGTGTCTGGCCTTTTCCAAATAGGCAAGTAGCTAATCTCTCAGGATAAAATATAATCGTACAGCAAGTTTTAGCTTGCCTTAGATGTTTATCCCAAGCTTCTGCCTTCCATTGGTCGAATATCCGTTCTGCAGTATATTAATCACATTCTTATTGTACCTATGATGTTAGTGCCAACATGGATTTGGGATTCAAGTAATAAAGCCTTTATTCTACAATCTCTCAGGATCAGATCCTATCTCAGGGTGACCTGACACTCTCCTTGGTAAGTGGGGAAGAAGGAAGATAACCATTGCCATTTGCCAGTTACAATGTTTCACAATGACCTAAATTAAAGAACCTCATCTCTAGTCCACAGCATCTAGGAATTCGTTCATAAAAACCATCGCATGAGAAAATGGAATGCCAAGAATAGAAGGTTTTACTGAACTAGCAAACTGGTGAAGAAATATATACATCTTCTATATAACTCTTGATTTGATATTTTTTATTTGATGACAAATTTCACAAAAAAGTGCATACAGGACTCCCAATACATTTTTTTTTTGTCTACTAAAATGCATCTCTCTGCATTTTTAAAAGTTTCTCCTTTGGATCAAGTCAGGAGGTATAAGATACAACATGGGGAAACAAACTTATGTCCAAATAGATATTTGCAGTGGCTCACAATGATAGGCAATATTACGAAAATAAATCCTGCATGTGCAAAGACTTGGACCGGTTTCAACTAGTTGACAAGGTTTAAAATAATAGGTTAACATGCATTGATGGCCAAGAAAGACTTGGTGAAATGCCTCAGATCTTTTGATAAGGACAATATGGGGGTGTTTGGGAGCCTTGAACAAGGAGAGGGTCATAGTGTACCTGGATAACCCAAGATACGGTTTTACTAAAGTTTTTTTAAAAAGTTTATTTTGCAAATAGTACTCAGTCAACATTTAATTGCCACCACTAATACTGCATACAGTAGGGCTACACAAGGTTTTTTTAGCCATCCTTGCACAAATAATAGATGGGGTGATAATTATTTAGATAAATCTAAATAATAGATTTATCTTAGGACTGTTCTACTTCAGGCTTTGCTTCTATAATGGAATAATCTTCATTCATTTGTTTGTTCATTCATTCATTCATTCATTCAGATAGCACAATAATAATTCAGGGATCAGGCAAGGCAAAGGCTCTTTCTTCTGATATAGGTATGACACTGCTGTTTTAACTAGGATTCTTCCTAAAAGTTCCTTCCTATCGTTTAAAGATAGAACAGTAGCTTAAATACAGGAAGCCATGCCAACCTCTTCTGTAGTTGAAAGGCTGCAGATCTGGAAATTCATTTCTCATCGTCTTCTTCCGCTTCCCTTTGATAGAAATGCCAGAAGAGCTCATTCATAAATGCACTAACAGCAGCTGGCAAACAATGTGAATCAATCAACTCTATGAAGCATATAGTGAAATAATGGGATTTGCCACTGTAGGATAGAATGATGGCTCCTAACTGAAGGGTTTAAAAGAGACTTCATAAAAATTGTATGTCTCTGAATTCCAGCTCCTGCATAGAAGGCTTTGTGGCCTCACATTTCTGCTAAACCAAACTTGCTTAGACCCAGCCAGGCTATTCTCCATCTTCTTATGCTCTTAGGATCATTAACCTTTTTACAGGTGTTTTCCCTTTTGAGACTGTGCCCTGGTCATGTTTACTTCAAAGTAAATTGCCCCAAAATCAGTGGGATTTACTCCTGAATAAACACCCAGAAGCTCCTAATTGCTCCAGCTCTAAAGACAAGATCCGAGAGCAGGAAACAATATCAGATTGCAAACCAGACTTGTAAAAGACAGAAATTACACTACCAACAATGCATTATCTCACACATAGAAAGGACAACTTTTGGAGGAATAGTTTCATTTAAATCATAATCTTCCATCTTTCTTTGCTACCGCAATGCAATACATTCATTCATTCATTTCATATTTGAGGAGTGAACATACGATTTGATAACATATGCCAGTGAAATATACTGTAAGGGAAAAATTGAACAGGTATTTCTGCATTCAGCTCCAGAATTACTTTGCAATCTCCAAAACATTCTCTGATCATCACACTGAAGCTCAGTAAAATGTTTGCCATTTTCAGGCAAGAAACCAAATAAAAACCTTGTTTTAGCTTTAAATGGTTAAAAACCTTGTAGACCCAAACAGAAAAGCCACCCTTACTTTGCACTGTGGTAAATTCTTCAGAATAACAGCTTAAAGAGGGTGGAGGGGAGGGCAGCTGCCACTGCAAAGTTGCCTCCTCCCTCATTAAACAAATAGGATGAGCTGCAGCTTCTCAAACATTATTTAATGTTTCTTCCAGCTTCTCAATTTTTGGCCATGTAGATGCTATTACTCTGTCATGTATCCCAGACAGCATAGCCAATAGAGGAATTTATGGAAGTTTCATTAGGGCCATCAGATATAGATTGCCACCAACAGCCTCCCACCGACCAGTTCGCTCCCACAAGGAGGGACTCCTCAGGGTACCATCGGCCAAGTTATGTCGGCTGGCGACACCCAGGAGGAGAGCCTTCTCTGTTGGAGCTCCTGCCCTTTGGAATGAATTGCTCCTGGATATTTGTAACATCTCAGACCTCCGGGTCTTTCGCTGTGCCCTCAAGACCCTACTGTTCCGACAGGCGGGGCTGTCTAACTGAATGATTTTAAATTGGGTTTTAATTTTGGGTTTTAAAATTCAGCCAATACTATTTAATGATTTTAATTAATTTTAACTATGATATTGTATATTTATGTTTTAATTCTGGCTGTACACCGCTCCGAGTCCTTCGGGAGAAGGGTGGTATATAAATAAAATTATTATTATTATTATTATTATTATTATTATTATTATTATTATTATTTAATCTTTAGTGAGATTCACAGCCTTTGAGGCTGGTTAATAGCTCAGCAGCTCGAGTCCTAACCAAGGACCTAGGAACTGTTAAGATATCGTCGGAGGATGTAAGCTGTTCCGAGTAAGGTGGTTTTATGTAGAGTCAAAATGTTCAAGTCCGGCAAATTTAGAATTTCTAAATAGCGGGGTAGCCCTTTGGGTATTGCTCCAAGGGCTCCAATTACAATCGGGACAACACACAATTTCTTTTTCCACAGTCGCTCAACTTCAATTTGCAAATCCTGGTACTTTGTGATTTTTTCTTGCTGCTTATCTTCAATCCGTGCATCACCAGATATTGCAATGTCAATGAACCATACTTTTTTCTTTTCAACTATTGTTATGTCAGGTGTGTTGTGGACCAAGTGCCTGACAGTCTGAATCCTAAAGTCCCACAAAGATCTTGAGTTTCTCATTCTCTAAAACTTTCTCAACCTGATATTCCCTGTGGTTTTTGCTGTACTCAAATCCAAACTTCTGGCACAATTTCCAGTGAATGATATTATTATTATTATTATTATTATTATTATTATTATTATTATTATTATTATTATTATTATTATTATTGCAAATATCCATGTGACCACTAGATGGAAGCAAAAGATTTACCATTGTCTCTCTGGTTCCCTCTACTGGCTTTACAGATATGTGTACCCCAGACCTGTATCTCTAATGTACATCTGATAGCCCTAAAATAAAACCCATCATTTAGAGAGTAATAATCCCTGCTCTATTCAATTGTAGGTCCCAATTGGTTGCTGAAATTTGCCAACTACTTTTGCTTATAAATTAAATTGAATTTATGTCAGACTACCACATCCGGAGCCTTTAGCTCCGACAGAGCACTAACTTGATCCCATTAAGGAAAAAATTTTGATTAGGAGGATTCTCTGTTTGGGGCAGAGGTTGTGTGGAACGCCAACAAGACTTGAAGGACATCAATCAAATGATGTTTACCTTGTCTGGAACTACTATCAGATCCTTAAGCTTATCCCACTTTAATTGATAAACATAAAAAGGAGTGCATCTGACCTATATGTATTTCTTGTGCCTTACAGAAACTATACTGCTTAATATCCTTCATATCAAAAACAAGAGTCTTCTAATTGCTTGAAATCTGATATGGTTGTGATGACACACAATTTACTGGATCACAGTCCACCAAAAATCCCATGTAGGATTCTATTTATTGTATGTGTACTGAAGATCTTTGCTGTTATCTAGGGCTAATTTGGATAATGCAGTCCAGATCAGTAGTGGGATTCAATTTTTTTTACTACTGATTCTGTGGGCGTGGCTTGGTGGGTGTGGCATGGCTTAGTGGGCGTGGCTTGGTGGGCATGGCAAGGGAAGGATACTGTAAAATCTCCATTCCCATCCCACTCCAGAGAAGGATACTGCAAAATCCCCATTTCCTCCCAATCAGCTGGGACTCGGGAGGCAGAGAATAGATGGGGGTGGGGCCAGTCAGAAGTGGTATTTACCGGTTCTCCGAACTACTCAAAATTTCCGCTACTGGTTCTCCAGAACTGGTTAGAACCTGCTGAAACCCACCTCTGCATCAGATGCTTGAAATACCATCATACGTTAGGGCTCTTGTGAATTAAAAAGAGACCTGTCAGCCAGGGGTAGGTTCTACTTACCTTTACTACTAGTTCCCAATGGGAAGCTTCTGCGCATGCGCGGATCGCCAATGATGACATCCGGGGCGGTGGGTGGGGCCTCCTGCCAGTTTTACTACCGGTTCTTGCGAACCAGTCCGAACCGGGGGCAACCCACCACTGCTGTCAGCCCATTAAGGTAGTCCAGACAAAAAGCACCAAGCGTAAGTATTAGCACCATCTTTATTGTGAGGTTAGAATAACAGAATCTTGCAAGTCTGAAAGTACATTTTCTCCCTCTCAACCGTATGGTCTAAAAATCTAGGGAAGGTCTCTTCTGAGATGCTTGCAATGTCTCTGTTGCTCCTGTGGGGCTAAGCTGCCTTTTCTCTGTTGCTTGGTTTGTAGGTGCTCCTCTTCTTCTTTCTGTCTTTCAAGGACTTTTTCACAGATCACAGACCAAAGGTAGATACTGTGTTATGTATGTACTAACAACATACCATTTACCTCCATAACTAACAGCCAATCAATTAATGTTGGTGTCACTTTTTCTTAATGGTTGCATTCTGTAGAACATTCTATCCCTTGCTTCTCCTTTTACCATTCCCCCTTTGCCTGACCACCCTTTAAGCAACTCCCTCAGCCCCAATCCCATTTTAGATTTTTTTTTAAATAAAACAAATGGTTTCAATTTTGATTAAGTTTGGTGGGGCAGACAGTGATTTGAAATAGAGAGAAGGATTCACTTGCTCCATTCCATTCCTTTGCTTTTCAAATCACTCTGCTTTTGAGATCAAAAGAACATTTCTTCCTCCGCAAAACTCTCTCCCCCACAAGTCCTTCTTTCTTATTTGGGGAAATTAAACCTCCCTGTGTGGTGTATTGGATGTGACCGCATGACTATGCACTGGATCCATGTTCCCATGTATTATGTGGAGCGAGCCCTTTTTTCTTGGACTTTGCTTCTGTGATTCTCCCTCTCCTCCCCTTCCCCATTTTAGGCTTAGCTAGGAACATTTGCTAAACAATTTTCCCTCCCCCATAAAACCCCACTGTGTAAGCAATGACTTGGAGAGCAAGATCAGTTAGAGCAAGGTTAGTCATAGGGAGGGCAGTGCCAAGGTCTGCTGCTCAAAGGAAGAGCAGAGTGACTATTGTAAAAAGGGCTGATTTAGTGACATGTTTATGTCTGTGACTTCAGCGGTGCTACCTGATGGCACTTGAGCAGGCAAAGCTAATTTGTTCAAGATCTCCCACTATTAACGTACAGGGACTAAGCATTAAGTCTACTCTGAGCAGCCACCCTACAGATGACCACTTCATCTCTGATAGTCCAGTGTATGCTTCTTACCTTTCCTTCATGGTGCACTGTTGAGGATGGGGTACGTTTGTAATCAGACATGGTTTTCAGCAGGTTCTGACCAGTTCTGGAGAACCGGTAGCGGAAATTTAGAGTAGTTTGGAGAACTGGTAAATGCCACCTCTGACTGGCCCCACCACAATCTATTCTCTGCCTCCTGAGTCCCAGCTGATCGGCTGGTTCTTCTTTTGTTGCCCTGCAGAGGAGAACGGAGCTGGAAAGCAGGTTAGTGGGGTGGGGAGGTAATGGACTGGAGATTTTGCAGTAACCTTGTCCCAGGAGTGGGGTGGGAATGGAGATTTTGCAGTATCCTTCCCCTGGAGTGGGGAGGGAATGGGGATTTTGCAGTATCCTTCCCCTGGAGTGGGGAGGGAATGGGGATTTTGCAGTATCCTTCCCCTGGAGTGGGGTGGGAATGGGGATTTTGCAGTAACCTTCCCCTGGAGTGGGGAGGGAATGGGATTTTGCAGTAACCTTCCCCTGGAGTGGGGAGGGAATGGGGATTTCACAGTATCCTTCCCCTGGAGTGAGGTGGGAATGGGGATTTTGCAGTATCCTTCCCTTGGAGTGAGGTGGGAATGGGGATTTTGCAGTATCCTTTCCCTGGAGTGGGGTGGGAATGGGGATTTTGCAGTAACTTTCCCCTGGAGTGGGGAGGGAATGGGGATTTTGCAGTAACTTTCCCCTGGTGTGGGAATGGAGTTTTTACAGTATCCTTCTCCTGCCACGGCCACCAAGCCAAGCCACGCCATGCCCACCATGCCATGCCCACAGAACCGGTAGTAACAAAGTTTGAATCCCACCACTGGTTGTAATATTTCCAGTGGTGGAGGACCATGTCACAGGTTGGCCCTGCTATATAGAGAGATGCTGCACATAGTTACCATGGCAAATGTGGTGACTGCAGCTATGAGTTACACGAATAATATTATACCAAATGGACAGCCAAAGCACGGCTTTATGGTCATCTATAGTGAACCCAATTTGCAAAGGGACGCTTTGTGTCGGTATCTGCTGCGTTGCATACCAATGGCATCGGATTGTGGGATTGTTTAGAATGGTCCTGGTCTGGAGAAGGTTGCAATGCAGCCTGCAACTTCCAAGGCAGGAAGAAGGAAGATTTTAGAAGAGGAGACAAAATGGAGAACAGTGAGAATGGTTTTTCTAAACCTATTGTGTAATGAAGAATCCTAAGTTACAACCTACTCTGGATTCTTAAGAACTCAGTAAGAAACAACATAACAGGAACTATCATCAGGAATATCCCAACTGCTCCCGCCAGAGCATTAGTGGGCGAGTGTTGTAAGATCACTGGTTATTTCCACTGGAAGGTCACATCATCGGTATCAAGGTGAAATGGTCATCAGCATTGACAATGTTACTTAGTTTGGGTAATGAAACATCTGGAAGAAAACAACCAAGCTCAGAGAGCACCAAGGATCTCGCAGTTCAACCCTGAGTTATAAATATTGTCTTCCACAGATAGTTGTTTGACAGCATCAGTTTGAACTCCACCTATCCCAAAACCTGATCCCTCAGCAAGCATTTTCAACTATATCTCCTTATCCCCACACTTGTGCATAAGGGAATTTGTGCACATGAGTTATCTTCTTTGTGATGAAGCTCTTAAATTCAGAGATGGTCACATTGAACCAGCCTTGCCTTTTATTATTTTCTTAGAAAAGTCTTTGGATGAACTTCTCAAGAGGCTGAGATCTGAGACTCAGCAGCCTGACTTCACCTGGAATGTTGCGGTAGCTGAAGGTTGACAATCATCTATACTGACAATTTCCTCTAGGAGAGAAACTTCTTGGTTGTGGAAGTGGCTTGAGTGGAGTAGAAATGCCTGGATCAGGATAATGTTCGATTTTATATCTTTGGTTACTACCTACTTTCTATCTAAGGGGCAGAAGTGGGTTTCAGCAGGTTCTGGCCAGTTCTGAAGAACTGGTAGCAGAAATTTTGAGTAGTTCGGAGAACTGGTAAATACCACCTCTGACTGGCCCCACCCCCATCTATTCTCTGCCTCCTGAGTCCCAGCTGATCGGGAGGAAATGGGGATTTTGCAGTAACCTTCCCCTGGAGTGGGGTGGGAATGGAGATTTTACAGTATCCTTCCCCTGCCACGCCCATCAAGCCACGCCCACAGAACCGGTAGTAAAAAATTTTGAATCCCACCACTGCTAAGGGGAGAGAGGGTGAGAAAGTAAGTGACCACACACACACACTCTAATCTGCCTTTTTAGGAACCTGCCTTCATATCCTTTAAAACTTTAATTTGCAGAAATTGGGCATGGGCTAGTCTAGTGAAGAGAAGGACCAGGGGAGACATAATAGCAGTGTTCCAATATTTGAAGGGCTGCCACAGAGAGGAAGGGGTCAACCTATTTTCCAAAGCATCTAGAGGCCAGAGAAGGAATAATGGATGGAAACTGATCAAGGAGAGATTCAACCTTGAAATAAGGAGATATTTTCTGACCGTGAGAACAATCAACCAATGGAGCAGCTTTCCTTCAGATGTTGTGGGAGCTTCATCACTGGAAGCTTTCAAGAAGAGACTTGACAGCCGTCTGTCAGAAATTGTATAGGGTCTCCTGCTGGAGCAGGGGATTGGGCTAGATGACCTACAAAGTCTCTTCCAACTATTCTATTCTATTCTATTCTGTTCTGTTCTGTTCTGTTCTGTTCTGTTCTGTTCTGCTCTGCTCTGCTCTGCTCTATTCTATTTATTCTTTTCTTTTCTTTTCTTTTCTTTTCTACTCTACTCTACTCTACTCTACTCTATTCTATTTATTCTTTTCTATTCTTTTCTATTCTATTCTATTTTATTCTATTCTATTCTATTCTATTCTACTCTACTCTACTCTACTCTATTCTATTCTATTCTATTTATTCTTTTCTATTCTATTCTACTCTACTCTACTCTACTCTATTCTATTCTATTTATTCTTTTCTATTCTATTCTACTCTACTCTACTCTATTCTATTCTATTTATTCTTTTCTATTCTATTTTATTCTATTCTACTCTACTCTACTCTATTCTATTTATTCTATTCTATTTATTCTATTCTATTCTATTCTATTCTACTCTACTCTATTCTATTTATTCTATTCTATTTATTCTATTCTATTCTATTCTACTCTACTCTATTCTATTCTATTTATTCTTTTCTATTCTATTCTATTCTACTCTACTCTACTCTACTCTATTCTATTTATTCTATTCTATTCTATTTATTCTATTCTATTCTATTCTATTTATTCTATTCTATTCTACTCTATTCTATTCTATTCTATTCTATTCTATTCTATTCTATTCTATTCTATTCTATTCTACTCTACTCTACTCTACTCTATTCTAAATTAATTTATCCAGGATATTTTCAAAACTAGGGCATATTTTTTTCATTGACCCTTATGCAAAATTGGTGGTGGGTAGGGGTGAGCTTTTGAACTAGATCTAGGGGGTGGTGGGAAAGCTGGAGGAGAGATTTGTGATTTCTTAGCCTATTTCTCGGGCAAACCTTTTGGAAAGGGAAAATAAAAGAAGGAAACGAATATATTTAATGGGGTAGGGAGAGAAAGAGAGGTGGACTAAGAGTTAAAATTCATGGGGTTTCCCCTTCACAGTCCTTTCCATATCTCTTTTCCTCCTTTCTCTCTCAGCTTCTGACCCAGAGCACTGCTGGACTTGGCCAGGCATTTTCTCAACTTCCATTTAATCAGCAGTTGCTCCAGCATACCACCCACACATCCAATCTTCTCTGCCTTCCCCCCTTGTCTCTGGCACTGCTCTAACATGTTGCCTGACCCCAACCAAGTCTTCCCAATGTCTTTTCTCCCTCCCCCTTCTTTTATCAGGGACTCAAAAACAAAGTATGTAGATAGTCCACCCACCTGCCCAAACATGTTAAAAACACCTTCCTTCTCTCACCCAAAAACTCAAATATGAAGGATGCTCATTTTTAGGAGAAGCAGCGACCGCTGTCCAAACTACTTCCCCATATAATGGGCAAGCCTGTTTTTTCAGGGTACTGTCTGGATGAAAATGTTGTCTGTAGTAACCTCTTAACCCAAGTTCTCCTAATCCTAGGATTGATTGAATCATATCTCTAATCTGCAGCCCACGATAACTCCCGCTGAACTAATGCTGATTCATGGGACTTGTGAGATCAAACAAGGGCTTTCTGTGTTAGCATTCAAAGTAGCTTTGGAGTAGGGGGAAATTTTTGACCTCATTAGAGATGTTCTTGAGTATAGAGGAAAAAACGAGTGCCTGAAGCCAAATAGATGAAGATCTGAGAAAAGTAGGCCCTTGCACTGCTGAGACTGAAAGCAACAGGGAATCCTGGGGAGCGGGGGTGGGGGGGGGGAGGGAAAGAGACGGACCAAGCAAAAGGCTTGAAGGAGGGAGGAAGGGGGAACTGTTAAAGCCAGCTCCGATAAGCCACTCTGTCACTTATGGAATACATTGTCAGAGTATCAGAAACATTGCAACTGTCTCCATGAGCTTTGCCAACAATGGCCAAAGTTGGAAATGCATAAAAGGACTCCTAATAATTTTGGAGCAACTCCTATCCCTTCCCCAGTAGAGGAAGAAGTGGATGAGAGATGATGGGCCAGAAGCTACTTCTCAGACTGTGGCTCTGGCAGAAAAGATTATCTAATTGGTTTGGTCTCTGAGTGGTCCACATGAAGTGGTTACAGAAAGACACACCACAAGACAGCATAACTGAGCCAAACTATACATATTTCAATTCCAAAGGACATCCAATGCTTCAATCCAATGCTCAGGGGGATGCCAGATCTTCAAGGCTGGGGGGCCATTTGAATTTCAGGAGATCCACTACAGCAGAGAAGGCACCTTTCCTAGAATTACTTGTATTTTCTTTCCTTCATTTAACCCCCAACATCATGTGATTTTAGCCTCTTATCCACACTGGAGCTGGATGTTTTGTGAGCAATTTTTAAATCAACATTCAGGAGGAGGCTCAGAGGCACTTCACACACACATACACACTTACGCACACAACACAATGGGGTGAAAGAAGAGTCTGAGCAAAGCAGTTAACTTTGTTCAGTGCTTAAAATTGAAAATAATCAAACAGCTGCTTTTTTCCTGAAGAAGTCTCTGCTTCCATTTGAGGAAAATGGGGAATAGGAAGCCACTTGCAAGAGATGGCCAGACTGAGCCCTAGGGTGGGGTCAAACACGTTATCAGTCATGAGTCTCTGCACTCTCGCAAGAGATCTAAGTCCAGACCATCTTGAATTCCTTTCTTAACTCCTGCTACTTTCCCTTGACCGTTAGTTGGTCAGATTCTTGTGGAGATCTTAAGCTTGCAATAAATCTTTATACTCATTTGAACTGCCTGAATCTCCTGATTTCCCAGGCACATGATAACCCCTTGGCTCAAGGAGCTGTAATTAACCTTTTTGGCAGAGATGTTATATGTGCACGGTATGAGAGAAGACACTCCATGGAGTCAGTGGCAAAGGTAAAGCTAAGCTGTTCATTAATCAGAGTGATTGATCCTGACAATAACAGTGCTAATTTTGACAGTGAAATCATCATCATCGTCATCTTTGCAAATGCACCTTATTGACCTGCCCTGGATGTATATCCCAAATATTCCTTCCAAAGTCAAAAATTAAAAGGAGAGAGTCCATTTTCTTTATGCATCTCCTCCCTCAAATTATTGTCAAAACTTAATTTAGAGAATACCCCTGGGCTGAATCAAGCAAAGGAGAGTATTTTTTTAAAAAAATTAGGCTTCAAAGAATCTTGTTATACAGAATGAAATCACAATTTTTGTATAATTCCAAGAAGATTTTGCTACTTTATTAGGAAAACAAATGTAATCTTCCACTATTGCATGCATTGCAAAAATATGCCATATAATTATTTATTCATCCTATCATCATAGCATATTCGAAATGGGGCATCCCTCTGATGCATGGATTATAAATCTAGAATCCTCAGTAAGAACCACAGTTGCTAGGGAATTCTGAGAGTTGAGGTCCATGTATCTGGAGGGTTGCCAGTTTGTGGGTAAACTAAAGTTACATGTTACATGTTATGTATTATTTAATATCTATATGTCACCAATCATCTTAGAATTCTAGATATGAGATCAGTAAAATTTCTGACTGACTAAACTAACAGAAAAAGAACAGTAAACATGCTGATAAAAATTATACTATCAAAGTCTTCCAAAAGTTAAAGTCTTTAATTAGTTAAAGATTATTAATAATGGAAATAACGCCCCCACCCCCTTGGAAGGGAGTAGAGAGCTGAGGGCAGCCACTGAAAAGTCCCATCTCTCTGGATCAAGCCACAGCTGGATGGATCAAAGGCTGAAGCAATCAGGAACAAGTGTTACTTCCAAATTCATTTCAAAGGAAGCCATCCGTACATCTGAATCACTGAATAACATTAATTCTCTGAGCTGCCTACAGAGCAATTAGAACATAAAAAAAGGAAACACAACAACAAAGACAAGCAAAAAATAGCTTCAGCAACAGAAATAATTATAATATGGCCATCATTTTTCCATGGCAGGGTTTATATACTGTATGGAACAAATTGCCTTTGGTGTTGGCGAGCTTCCTCTTGACTGCCATCTAGAAGGGGTTGAAATCAAGTATTTTGATCTGGCACTTTTTGTTTTTTGTTTTATGCTACTAGTGTATATAATCGTATTTTTGTAAACCACATTCTATGTCCATAAAAGCCTTTGAGCTTTTCTTTGTGAAGACTGTCCATAATCCAGTTGTTGCAGAAATAGTCCTTGACTTGCAATCGTTCGCTGAGTGACCATTTGAAGTTAAAACACCATTGAAAAAAGTGACATATGTCCACTTTTCACATTAATGTTCATTGCAGCATCTCAGAATTCGGGCACTTGGCATCTGGCATGTATTTATGACAGTTGCAGGTCCCGGGGTCATATGATCACCATTTGTAAACTTCCCAGCTGACTTCTGATGAGCAAAGTCAATGGGGGGGGGGGAGCCAGATTTGCCTAATGTCTGCATGCTTCGCTTAACACCTGTGGCAAAAATATCATAAAATCAGGCGCAACTTAACAGCAGAAAATTTGAGCTTAATTGTGGTCATAAGTCCTCAACTTATGCCCCAACAACTGCCCCACCTGTACTAATGCCTTCTCAGTACTTTTTAAGCAAAAGTCGAAAGAAAAGCATACTGACAAAGTATTGTTTCAGTGAAGGCTGTTTTTTGGGGGGACAGCTGGGCTGAGGAGCAGGCTTTAACTGCCTAATCAGTGGTGTTAAATATGCCACAAAACTGGATCTATGAAGTTTGGTAAGAAGATGTCTGTTCGTGTCCACAAACAGAATAGTGCTCAACTAAAACCAGGGGTGGGATTGAAAAATTTCAGCAACTGGTTCACTGCCCGGGTGCTGGACTGTCATGAAATAACAGGAAAATCTCAGTGAAACCTCCAGGACTTTTATAGAAATCAGCAGCCCTTGCAAGCAAAGTGTAAAGCAATAATACTTTATTTTTGGAATACAAGATGCCAGCACCTTGACCCTTGAATTTGGAGAAGTATGCCATGAGCATCTCTCTTGCTCCTTCCTTGTCTCCTACTGTGGAGATTTTTATATATTTCTTGTAAACAAGTAAGCCTGAAAAATCAATCAAACAACGCAAACAAAAGAAATGATAGAAACAAAGACAGACGGAAAAATCTTTGGGAGCTTTAGTGGCCAACAGATTGAGCTGAAAGGATTCCCAGCACTTACAGAATCAGAGGCAGATAAGAGCATCAATAGGAAGCATGTTAAACAATGTCTGCTTATGAGCAGGTGAAGGTCAATCTGGTTGAACTCCTTCTGAGAGACTTAATGCCTTTAGTGGTGAGAGAAAGATCCAGTGAAGCTGAGCATGCACTGGAATAACAATGGAAAAGCAGGGAGGGGAATTCAAGGGTAGGCAAGAGGGTAGAAGAAAACACAGCAGTAGGCTCATCCTTTTTTAAAACCCAAGATGGCTAGGTATAAAATAAAGGAGAATGAGAAGATCTTTTCTTCTTAAAGCTAAAGTAGAATACAATATAACAAAACACAACTAAGGAAAAACACAGATACATGAAAGGGCTCTTTGAGTTTCCATTCTTTTACGAATATCTGAAATCTCATGAACAGTTTGCATAAAACACTGATTTCATTCTTTTAAAACAGGCAGATAATCTCGCCCTCTAAGTAAAAAACGGTGTGCTAAAGAAACAGGTTTACCGAATATACTGTATTTTATTACTCTTTTTAAAAGATGTGCCACCAAGTTTTGGCAGCATATTTTTGAGCTATCCTGGGGCTGCAACAAAAGACCATAGAGTCTTTTGCCTTCCCAATCCAAATTTTAACATTTAAATACTTTGGAACCACGTTCCTTGTAGAAATACCTTTGCTATCAGCTTCAGTATCCAGAAAGGGAGGGGGGAAGCTTCCCACTTACCTCCCCTTCCTCTAAGGAACATTAAGTTGGCTAAATCAAGAAAGGAGGCCTTTTCTGACAACCTCAACTGAAAAAGATCAAGCGACTTACCTTAAGCAACTGATGACAGAGCCACATGAAATCCTCAAGGCCTCATTTTGCAACTCGTGGAGCTCTCTGGGGACATGATTGCTAAAGGCTTCCACATTCCCCACTATTTTGAAGGTAGGTGCTGAAGAGTGGAATCTCTAAATTGGACAATAAAAAATAAATTCACCTCACACTTCTATTATCATTCTATTAATGATGACAGCTCCCACCAAATCTGCCCAACTATGTGGTCCTCATCCCAAAATGATTCCCCAGATAGATAAAACAATCTGCAGTACTATATAACAAATAATTCATTCCACCATGGCTTTGTGTAAGGGGTCAAGGTGCTGGCATCTTGTATACCTTTGGAGTTTATGGTTAATTTTCCCACCTGCTTTATCTTACCTGACAGGTGAAACATGTATTCGATTCAAAGAGAAACCATAGTGATTTTCCTGACAGACAGTAAAATGTCATTCCAGATGCTGTGCAAAAGAATCACTTTGGTTCACGTTTTCTATATTAACATTTTATGGATATACTTTTTGTTTCTACAAATATCACACATTGATTGATTATGTCCCTTATGTATTTTTTTCCAATTTCATTAGCCCTGGTATATTTTTGGTTGTACTTTAGTTTATCTTCTGGTTGTTATGCCTACCAATAAATACATACATATTTTAAATCTCCTCCTTTGAATGGACTAAATATGGCAAAAGCACTCCTCCCGTCTCCTATTTTCCCCACAGTGAGAAATCTGTGAGTTGATTTGGGCTGGTTGTGACTGACCCAAAATCACCCAGACAGGCGAGACTAGAACTCACAGTCTCTCAATTTGTAGCCTGGTGTCTTAACCACTAGATCAGGCGGCCCATGGGCCGGATGCGTCACACACTGGCCACTCCCATGCCAGGTTTAGCAAAGGGGGGGAAAGTTGTGATATGTCACGTGACGACGCAGTGACAATGCAGGTTTGACATTCCTGTACTAGAACAAAGACTACAGAAATGTCATAATGGGGGGGGGGGCATTTTAATTTTTGACTCAAGTCATCATGTATGAACTCACTGAAAGGCCTGACTACCTGAGAAAGTTAGCAACGGCTCTTACACTGCTTCTCTTTATTAGACTGTATCAGGTTGAGCCATACCAGCTGGCAACTGGGCTTCTTCTCCTTTTGCTATATACACAGAATTGCGGCCTGAGGCAAGTTAAGTCAAAACATTGTGGATTCTCTTACCTGCTGCCTTAATGGACAACATAGATCCAGCGAGGCTGCCGTGGCAACAGAAAGGATAAAAGAAAAGAAATTGTGATCCTAGGGGGAAACCTTCCCACCAAGATTCTAGAATTCACTGCTCCCCCTGTAAACATGCTTGCAACTGTCTGCCCAACTCCAGTTAGAAAAGATTGCCCTGGTGGCATTTCCTGCTTGAACTTCATATTTATAATTTAAATGCATTGCAAAGCCTCTGGAGAAGAGCAGCTCTCCCCTATTCTGCTCAGACCCAGCCTTAGAAGCCGGTGATTTGCCCTAAGGGAAGCTTGCAGCGAGTGAAGCAGAGCAAGGCAATTGCTCTCTCCTAGGAGTGGCTACCAGCCTAAAACAGAGAGCCAACGATTTCTGATGCACACAAATATGCTGTTATCTTTGCTTACACAAAACCTTCAAGCACATTATGCTGAGCAGAGGCAAAGTATTAGTTTAGTTTAGTTTTATTAAATTTTTATACCGCCCTTCTCCCGAAGGACTCAGGGCGGTGTACAGCCAAGATAAAAAAACCAACAGTATAAAAGTTAAAAAACAATTTAAAATTATTAAATAGTTTGGCCAATAATCTAAAATAAAATAACCCGTTAAAAGTAATATTTTAGGCCAGCCCTGCTTGATGGAATAATAGTGTTTTAAGGGCGTGGCGAAAGGTACGAAGGTTGGGAATCCGATGAATCTCCGGGGCCAGAGGGCAGGTGCCCCCACAGAGAAGGCTCTTCCCCTGGGGGTCACCAGTTGACACTGTCTAACTGACGGCACCCTGAGGAGACCCTCTCTGTGGGAGCGTACTGGTCGGTGGGACGCTATCAGAGGCAGAAGGCGGTCTCATAAGTACCCAGGTCCTATGCCATGGAGCGCTTTAAAGGTGGCGACCAACACCTTGAATCGCACCCAGAAGACCACTGGGAGCCAGTGCAGCTCGTGCAGGAATGGTGTTACATGGGAGCATCGAGTCGCCCCCATAATCACCCGCGCGGCCGCATTCTGGACCAGCTGGAGCCTCCGGGTGCTCTTCAAGGGGAGCCCCATGTAGAGAGCATTACAGTAGTCCAGACGGGAAGTGATGAGGGCGTGAGTGACCGTGCGCAAGGTGTCCCGGCCCAGAAAGGCACGCAACTGGTGGATCAGGCGAACCTGATAAAAAGCCTCCCTGGCCACAGCCGTCAAATGGTCTTCTAAGGACAGCTGTGAGTCCAGAAGGACACACAAATTGCGAACCCTCTCTGAGGGGGCCAAGATCTCACCCCCTATAGTCAGTGATGGAACCAACTGACTATGACGGGATGCCGGAAACCACAGCCACTCGGTCTTGGAGGGGTTGAGTCTGAGCTTGTTTCTCCCCATCCAGATCCCTACGGATTCCAGGCACCGGGTCATTACTTCAAGGGCATCATTGGGTGGCCCGGTGTGGAAAAGTACAGCTGAGTATCATCAGTGTACTGATGGAAATCCACCCCGAAGCCATGGATGATCTCACCCAGAGGTTTCACATAAATGTTGAACAGGAGGGGCGAGAGGACTGACCCCTGTGGCACCCCACAAACTAGGCGCCTTGGGGTCGACCTCTGCCCCCCTGCCAACACAGACTGCGTACAGTCAGAGAGGAAGGAGGAGAACCACCGTAGCACGGTGTCCCCCACCCCTAACCCCTCCAACCAGCGCAGCATGATACCATGGTCAATGGTATCAAAAGCTGCTGAGAGATCTAATAGGACCAGGACAGAGGAACAATCCCTGTCCCGAGCCCTCCAGAGATCATCAACCAATGCGGCCAATGTCATTTCCGTGCTATACCCAGGCCTGCATTATTCTGCTGATTTATATTTTAAGCTTGTGTAGGAAGTTAGCACCCATCCCTTTCCTAGAAGAATGAAATATTTTAGGAAATATTAAAAAGGCAGAATATTATGTTTCCCTGGATGAGAAATGGAGAAGCATGTTTTAAAGATGAAGCAGCTCCTATCTTCCTGCCTCCCCCCCACCCTTTTGTCAATGGGCCAGAGGCAGAAACTCAATCTTTGTCAATGGACCATCATCTGCAACACAATAGGACCCATCTAGCAACAGAAACTCACCACATGGCACCTGGGAAGATTACATCAGTCAGCAAGGCTAGCTAAGACCCCCACCCCCTGGGAGTCTGACAACCAAACAGGATACTCTTTCTGGGCCCCAGGAAGTTCAAAGCCAGAGAGGGCATAAAACCCAGGGACTCACTGCGTCTTGGCCCTTTTCTGTTCAGGAACTCAAACCATGTGATCCTGTCCACCATTAAACCATCTTTCCAAGCAGTCTCCATGTTTCCAGCGTCTTTTTCCCCACTTGGAGCTGAACCCAGAAGGATATTTCTTCTTACACTTGCTTGCTTTTTCATCAGTGAAAAAGTCTCCCATGCTCCCAAATGCAAGATGTCTCTAACTACATCCCACCACCAACAAGATGACCATGGATTAGTACAGGAAGTTATGTGAACCCAGCTTGCATGGTTTGTAGTTCAGTGTGTCTTCCAAACTCGGAAAATTGAGTTAGGTAAACCATAGTTCAGTTACTCATGGGAAAGCACAAACACAGCTATTGTCTGCTAACTTGACCAGAGGTGGTATTCAGCAGGTTCTGACCAGTTCTGGAGAACCAGTAGCGGAAATTTTGAGTAGTTTCAGAAAACTGGTAAATATCACCTCTGACTGGCCCCGCCCCCATCTATTCTCTGCCACCCAAGTCCCAGTTGATCAGGAGGAAATGGGGATTTTGCAGTATCCTTCCCCTGGAGTGGGGAGGGAATGAAGATTTTACGGTATCCTTCCCCTGTCACGGCCGCCAAGCCACACCCACCAAGCTACACCTTGCCACCAAGCCACGCCCACAGAACTGGTAGTAAAAAATTTTTGAATCCCACCACTGAACTTGACATAGGACTGAAAAAAAAAAAAAGATTGTATCCTATATTCTTTGCCCTTGTCTCCAATTCAAAAATAAAATGTGTTCCTTCCAAAAGGCAACGCTTATATTTCCATAATGGTTCCAATTTACAAATCTCTCTTTGTATATCAGTGATTGCATGACCTCTGTAGATGCCATATGCTAAATAAAATAAATAAGATAAGCATCTCTCTCTGTAGGAGAGGCGTTGTAGAAGCTTGTTCGACGTATCCAAAGAGTGAAACAATACGATGCAATTTTGTTCTCCTGCTTCTGTCTCCTGCAGAGAGGAGTGTATGGAATCCAGACAGCCCAGCAGGTTAAATTCAGCTTAATCCTTTATGATTTGAGAGTTAAATTCACACTTAATAGAAAATCATGGTTTTTTTCCCCCCAATTGTCTGTTGTACAAGCTGCAGTTGATACCATCGTACATCATTGTTTGCTATAAGCAACACACAATGGCTGAGTTGAAAAATATGCTAAAGCCAAGCCAAACAAACCACATTTGTGAGTTAGAATGGTGAGTAAACCTAGCCTTGTCAGCTCTGCTGATGACCAATGGTTTTTAAACAAATAACTCTACTGATAAAGTCATGTCTGTTTAACTGACCTTAAGAAAAGAAATACCCACATTTTTTAAGGGTAATGAGTAAATGGATTTTTTTCTATCCTTCCATGTCCAAATTAGTGATCATTACATTAATTTTCTTGTAAGCCACTTAGGCAGTGCTATTAAATAATTGGGGAATCTAATAAAATAGTGGGATCAAACACTAGGGGCTGAGAGCTTAATTACCTGCCCCTTCCCCTCGCTTATCCAAACTCTGAAATTGGATTAATAACTAGCAATAGGAGAAGCCCGTTCCTTCCATCATACTCAAAGAGTGGTTCAATTCAGAGTTTCATTTCTTTCTTATTAAAATATTTCTACTGGAATACTCACTTTCTGTTTGGAGCCCTCTGGTGTCTGCAGTGCTAAACAGCCTTAAGTCATAGATCCGTTATGACTTAAGGTCTATTATAGAAGTACCAAGTCTCCTTCTGCTTTGCCATATGTATAGTAAAGTACTTGCTTTTCCCTTCTTGCTCTGCTAATTCAAGCTGTGTTAGAATTTCAAGTTCTGCGTCAACGAAGCAATTGCAGCATGAGTCTGACAGTCCATCCCCACACAGGTGCACTGTTAGACCACTACCGTCATGCTGCTGCAGTCAGTGGTAGTAGGAAAACTCCATCCTTACATACAACACTGTGCCTGTGTCTTCTGGATTTAAAAATGACAAGCTAGAAACCTAAGGCAGCAATTCTATGCATATTGATCTGTGACTAAGCATTGCTTCTGAGTAAGACATATATTGATCTGCGCTGCATAGCAGTAATCTTGCCCACAATTTCTTTGCTTAAAGTCCTCAATGGGGCAATTCTAAAAGAGATGTGAGTTCATCTTCTTCCAAAGATTTTGCATGGAATGACAAACATCTACACATAGATGTCATCTTGGCTAAGTGAAGGAAGAGCAACCATCCCTGTACTAGATTGCATTCTCTGTACTCCAAAATGCTTGAGAGCTAGGTTATTCTTCATCTAATGCAGGGGTCTCCAACCTTGGCAACTTTAAACCTGGAGGACTTCAACTCTGGGAGTTGAAGTCCTCCAGGCTTAATGTTGTCAAGGTTGGAGACCCCTGATCTAATGGGTGGGTGGAAGGGTCTCTCAAGAAATCAAGAGCTTGTCCAAATTGCTTCAAGGAATCCTGAGCTAGCAACAGCAGCAGTGAAAGAGGAGACCTCTTCCAATCCAGCATTGCACCAAATTTGTCCTTGGCAAACTTCATTTAGCACTCCATGTCTTTGATTCTCTTCTGATATTTTATAGCTGTGCACTCTCCCCAAACCCCGAAACAAGTATTTGTGGAAGAGAGAGTAAACAGATCTTGCTGTCATTTTGGGTGACATAAAGAACAGAGAAATGCATATAGGATGTGCCTGAAGAACAGAAGGAAACTAATCATAATGACATACATACCTTGAAAGGAACGGAGCAGAAGAATTTGTGTGGCCCATGAACAATGATTGTGAGAGAAACTATACTGCCACGTAGCTCTTAAAGAATGGGCAACTTTATGTTAGAAATCTTTCCCTTAAGAAACTTTGAGGGTATATGATGCATGAAGCAGACAATTTCACCTTTGGTGGAGAACTGTGGCCTTCAATTTGTAGCTAAACAAAGGGCTGTTCCAGCTATGTGATCAATTGTAATACCTGTTGCTGCTCCTTTTCTGGAGTAGCATTTCCTCCTTTTGGAATTTAGGAAGGTCGTTGTGACCTCATTGTTCTACAAAAATACTGGGATCTGAAAGTAGATTATCTCTCCCCCCACCATTTAAATATTGTTGAGACTGTGGTCTTCAATGCAATAGGACAGCAGAGTTTTTATGTATTTTGCTATGTTAGGTTTTAACTGTTTTTATTAAGTTAAAATGGAAGTGGTCTAGAACCCTGATTAATAAACAAATACAGATAATCCTTGCTTAACAACTGGACATTTTATGACCATTTAGAGCAGGGGTCCTCGAACTTTTTGACTTAGAGTTATGTTGGCTCCAAAATGGATGTTTTACCACCTATAAAGCACCTCCAACTTTTGTAAGTGGTTACACCTCCCCCTGGTCACATGACTGCATGTCAAATGGGTCAGCTTTATGACGGATTGTGTTGTTCTGTGGTCATGTGTGTGCAATTCACAATGTTTTTTGCAGGTTTCTGGCACATCCATTCAAACAAGCAGGTTTGCTTAACAACCGCAACATTCATTTAATGACCATTGTGTTCACTTTATGACCACTGTGAAAAAGGGTGGAAAATTATTTCCTGTCAGGTGGGTGCCTCAGCTTACCACCGTAGGTACTTACGACTGTAACTCCAGATTCAATTACAGTATTAAATTAAGGACTACCTATATGCAAATGGGTAAAGCAAATCAAATACGAATCCCAAAATGTAAATAACATGCCTCCAAAATTGATATTTTTTTTCCTTTGGTTCTTCATAGATGGAAAACATCAGGATGGAGAGAGTGAGGTTAGAGAGGAGTGAGTATAGTTTTCAGATCAGAGATCTCTAGTTGCTAATCCTAGAGGAATTCTGTGAGTTGAAGTCCACATGCTTTCAAGTTGCCAAGGTTGAGAAATACTGCTGTAGGTGCTTATTCAGAAAAGGCTGGGTACTCAGATCCTGCCTCTGCCACTGTCTGCCACTTCCCACAGTTGCCCATAATCGTCCTGCAGTATTGCATTTGTACTGACTTTAATGCTAATTAACAGGAACCAGAAACACTTTGAACTGTTTTCCAGGCCTCTTAATTTCCTAGCCCCCAAGGAGGGATATCTATTTGTGCTGCTTGATCTATTTTCAAATGGCCTTTGACTTAATTTCAAAAGCACTTTGTTTGTGAGCAGGTTGACTTTCTAACAAAAATGACCTTTCTCTACCCTGGAAATATTTAATGGAGAAAGAAAGAGGAAGGAAAAGAGGGTGACAGAGGATCTAAGGAAACTTGGTGTCTGCAGGAGGAGGGGAGGTGGGAGGAAGTGATGGCATGTCTACTATGATGTCATCACGGAAGTGATGTGAATTGTGCATTGTGTGTAACTGATGCAAATGTCAGAATTCCCTCCTTTGCACAAGGGCATCATGATGCATGTGATGCTACTGTAATAAGGAGAGAAAAATGGATGTCAGAAAGTGGCAATTTAAACCTGTTTCAGTCCTGGGCCGGGGACAAGAAACATGCAAGAGAAGGAGAGAAATTGCTAATACCAAGGCATGGCAGCATTGTGGTTAAGCACAAGTGAGAATATGGCCTTAAAGAACCACCTGTCCCTTGACAAATTTCGTTTGTAGTTATTCTTTGTTATTTTGAAGCCGTTGGACTACAGTTCCCATCATTCCTGCTTTGCTGAAACTGATGAGAATTGAAATCTACTAATCTATGGAGAGCCATAAATTCTTCATCTTTTCTGCAAAAAATTTTTTTGTAATGAAGTAAATGGAAGTAATTTTTTTTTTGTAATGGAAGTAAACTCAGTTGCAAAAATATTTTGTTAGTTGCAAAGTCGTGTCTGGCCCATCGCGACCCCATGGACAACGTTCTTTCAGGCCTTCCTGTCCTCTACCATCCTCTGGGGTCCATTTAAGCTCACGCCTACTGCTTCAATGACTCCATCCAGCCACCTCGTTCTCTATCATCCCCTTCTTCTTTTGCCCTCAATCTTTCCCAGCATTAGGCTCTTCTCCAGTGAGACCTTCCTTCTCATTAGGTGGCCAAAGTATTTGAGTTTCATTGCAAAAATATAGACAGCTCAAATACCGTAAGTTTGTTATAAATCCCTGCCACCCCAAAACTCACAAACTTTGGGAAGGTGCTCCAATAGTTACCACTGCTCTCCGTTTCCTCCATTTCCAGTCTCTGGGCCATTATTAGCAAGTGACCCAGCTTAGCTTCTTCACAAAATTCAGATTCCTTGTAATAGGGACTGGGAGACCATGCAGTAAAACAAATACAAATAAAGTTCACATGAAGCCCCCCCCCCTTATCGCTTAAAGGCAGGGGTGAAATCTACTTACCTTCCCTACTGGTTTGGAAGTGCATGCGCTGTCACATGTGTGCACGGACCCTCTGCTTATGCGTGAACCCTTCTACGCATGCGCAGAGAGTAAAAAACAGGTTATTTCCTGGTTAAAACCAGGAAGTAACGATGACCGGGTGAGTGGTTGGAGCCTTGCACTGCCGTCACTACCAGTTATCCAAACCACCTGCTGCCATTGGTACCGGTTCGGCCAAACTGGTCTGAACCGGTAGCATTTCACCCCTGCTTAAAGGGTATGCTGTGAATACCTGTCACAAGGCCAAGGGTTCTTTAGTCCAAGGCCCTCACTAAAAACTAGTCAATCCATAGAAACCTATTACAGATCAACTCACAAACCCAGGCTGTTAGAACACTGTAAAAATGTATGTTGAGGAAAGATATTCTCAGAGCAGTTAATCATTCTATGTTTGAGGGGGTAGCCAAATCCATCTCTGTCTTGCTCTTTGCTGCTTAGTCACTTCTCCTGATCCCTGCTGATCATCTGCTTCCCTTTCAGAGGAAGAAATTACAGCAAATAGTGCTTTCATCCTCTAATTATCCCCCCTTTTTCTTCTCACTGCTTAGCTGGAAAAGAGAGCACAACAAGCAATATTGGCCAGGGTATAGTAAGTTGAGACCTGGCCTTGGATGGATGTTGGACAATGTCATCTTGTGACACTGTTCCTGCCTCCTGACTGCGAGCAAATGGGATGCAAATTACAGGACACTATGCAAAATGTAATGTTTTTTTAAAAAATATTGTATGCTGGTGGACAATTTCGCTGCTCCAAATGGATTTTGTGAATTCTTGTAAGACTCAAAGATCCTCATTCAAGTGAATGAGCAACTTGTCAAATGCAGTCAGTGCCAACAGGTGGTGCTGCAACCTCATCATTCTTCTTGAGATGCTTAGAGGCCGGAAGAGAGACAGTCTCATCTACGGTACCACCATCTCCTCAGATCCAGGCTTCCCTTCCTCATTAAGGATCACCAGACACAAACATGGGTGCCTGGAGTGGATGTGAATCCACAGTAATGATCAGGGTTAACTGGATTATGAAAGCCTCCAATACCTGAAAGTATGGTATTACCTAGGAAGGAAATGCTTAGGTCTTCCCGTATATATGACCATTGCACTTGAAACTTATTAAAAAGGTAAAGGTTCCCCTTGTACATATGTGCTAGTCATTCCTAACTCTAGGGGGTGGTGCTCATCTCCGTTTCAAAGCCGAAGAACCAGCACTGTCCGAAGACATCTCCGTGGTAATGACAAAAATGTTGTGTAACTATGTCTGGAGTGGGAGGCTGGGGAAGGTGTCTCTTCCCTTGGAGAATTTTTATTTATTTATTTATTTATTTATTCATTAAAATTATAATTTATTTATTTATTTAGAATATTTCCATTTCTGCAGGAACGGGGAAAGAGTTGCATCTTTCAACCCAACTGTCACTTAGCTACACTCTTCATCTTGGTAATGGCTGGCTGGAGAGGAGGATGTTGAGATGGGGTGTTGCTGGAGGATGCTTTGAGCACTTCCTCCTACCTCATCCAATTTGCTGCTCACCTTTTGCTAGCAGTCCTGCCAAGGGGCACCTGTGTCTGGGCAGGTAAAAATGAAATCTCTTCTGAGCTTGATTTCTGATGATGTCACAAAAGCTTTCATGTTGTTTTCTTGGCAACAATACAGAAGTTTGCTTTGGGCAGGGAGGATTAGTCTCCTAGTTTAATTTACAGACCCAAGATTTCCTCTTGGTCTCTTTTCCTAATACTAATCTAGTGTTTCAAAATTAGCCCAAGTACTGGTAGAAGTACTCTGAAATACATGGCAGGGAGAAGAGAATCTGAAATAAAGGAGTCCTTGCTCCTTTATAGGAACACTTTACATTAGCAGCAGCAAACTATTTCTGCTCTTGGGAAGAATGGAACGAGCATAACAAGCAATCAGATCCTTCAACAAGTGTCCTATTGAACAAGGACGAACTTGTTCTTGGCAGACAAAACAGGAGAGAAGAGCCCATTCTTGCACAGAGGGAATGACTGCCGTAAAAATGATATATATGCCTGAAACTCATGGAGGATTCTTTGGATCCACGAAGAAGAGGAAAGCAGGCAAACTTACTTAAAAACTATAGAATCCAACAACAACAATGACAACAAAAAGTAGGGTTAAGGTCCAAAGTTAGGAGTCAAAAATACCCTGAACGTCTTTCACTTGCATACGCCATTCATGTTGCTCTCTCCTGCACAGAATTCCACTCCATTCCAGCATGAAGCAGAGGGTGACATGATATCTAATATCTCAGGGGCTGCCACAAAGAAAAGGGGATCAGCCTATTCTCCAAAGCACCTGAAGGCAGGACAAGAAGCAATGGATGGAAACCAATCAAGGAGAGAGGCAACCTAGAACTAAGAAGAAATTTCCAGAAAGTGAGAACTATTAATCAGTGGAACGAGTTGCTTCCAGAAGTTGTGAATACACGCTCAGAATTAATTTAAAGCAACTTGTGATGTAAACAGTGCAAGAAAAGGAAAGCTTGACTCAGGCCAAACAAGAGGCAAAATATTCAGAAGGGATGACTTCTTGGTGAGAAAACCCATTTGCTTCCATTTATGCCCTACAAATGAATAAAGGGAGCCGGTTAAAATGATATTGTATTAAATCTAGATTTGTGTGTGTTATACTGTTCCAGATGGGACAGAATATTATGGTACTGATAGTCCATAGGAAGGTGAAAAGTAGGCCTGGCAAATGTTGGGAAAGAAGAGAAGAATTGATGGTGGGGCTAAAAAAGACTTTTGGCTCACAAAACAATAATGTAGAATACAGAATAGAGAATAACAGGGTTGGGAGGGACCTTGGAGGTCTTCTAGTCCAACCCCGAGCAGAAGACCGTATACTATTCCAGATAAATGGTTGTCCAATCTTTTCTTCAAAACCTCTGGTGATGGAGTATTCACAACTTCCGGAGGCAAGCTGTTCCACTGATTAATTGTTCTCACTGTTAGGAAATTCCTCCTTATTTCTAGCTTGGTTCTCTCCTTGATTAATTTCCATCCATTGGTTCTTGTCCTGTCTTCAGATGCTTTGGAGAATAGTCCAATCTCTGTGACAGTCCCTTAAGTACTGGAAGGCTGCTATCATGTTACCTGTAGAGTGGCTTCCCTTTGGACATAATAAAGCATTTAAGAACTGAGGAACTCACGTATTATGTTCATTTAAAACTTAGAGAACCGAATTCTCAAGCATTTCATATGGTTTTCTGTATGTTTCCTTCCATAAACCATTGGCTCTCCTTCCTTCCTTCCTTCCTTCCTTCCTTCCTTCCTTCCTTCCGATATTATTAGCAGTTGCTTCCTGTGGACTGAGAGTGAGAGAAAACCCCCTTCAGAATCTTCCTTTGAGAACGTTGCAATAACTCGTCTGTGCTTATTTGGGGGCAGGCGGTTCGGTGTATTTTCCCTCCAAATTCATGCTTTATTTATTTTTTGAAAACCTGGTGGTTTTCCCAAGGCCCCAAATTTCTCCACACCTCCTCCTAGCTGCACAATGTCATCACAACTTAGAAAAAGTAGCAATGTGTTGCAGTGGGTGGAATGTCTGTCTACGAGGGGGGAGAGCTGCATAAACTTCTCAGTACAGTAATCAGGTTCCCTGGTGACCTTCATCCCATTCATTCACTCTCAGCCTTATCTACTTCACAGGGTTCTTCAGATGCTCAAATTAGGAGTGAGAAAACTAGGTTATCCAGAGATCCTTGAAAGAAGAGTAAGATAAAACTGTAAGACACAAATAAGTGCCCTGTACTTTGGGAGGAACTGCAGAGTACCAAATGATAATTAGGAGTGAACAAATTATTGGCATCCAGCATCTGTTAGTCCCAGCGCACATGTCCGTGTGAACCTTTTGTCCTAAGAATATTCAGAAGGGATTCATTTCCCATCATTGCATTGTGTTTTTATTTCCTGGGCTGGTTATTGTATCATCTATCAGACCATCCCTGCTATTAACACAGGGGTGTGCTGCTGGGGGTTTGCAGGGGTTTGGGAGAACCTGTGGCTAAGATTCTGTGCAGTTGGGAGGACCCCCAAATCCCACTCCTGGCTAGCCTCGCCCACCCCTCCCCTTCCCTCCCGGGAGTCCCCACGTGGCCCGTTTTGGATGCAGGTAAGTGTAGGGCGTGCGAGGAGGCTTGGGGAGGACGAAAAATGGGCCTACCGGAAGTTCGGGAAGGGCCTCTGGAACCAGAGGAGGGCAAAAACACCCCCCCCCGCCATGGTGCAGGAGGCTGACTAGGCCACGCCCAGCATAGCCACGCTCACTCAGCAACTGAGCAGAGAACCCCTTGCTAAAATTTTTGAAGCCTACCCCTACATCAGCATTATTCTATGCATTTAGAGAAGGTACAATTCCCGAAGGCTGTGCTGAGATTCCTTAATGTGTTGAAGGCAACTATTAGTGTGCAGAATTATTATGCAGTAAATGAAAAATGAAAAATTTCCCATCCCACTCATTTTTTTTCATCTGTTAAAGTGAGAATAATAAACAAACAATTCAAAATTTACAATTAAACATTTCCAACAGTTCAAAAAAAAATAAAAATCAGTGACCGATATAGCCACCCTTCTTTTCAGTAACAGTCATAAGCCTTCCATTCATGGAGTCTGTCAGTTTCTTGATCTGTTGATGATCAACTTTTTGTGCAGAACCTTTTTATGCAGAACTTTTTATGCAGAACCACGACCTCCCAGACACTGTTCAGAGAGGTGTACTTCACCATAAACCCCCTGTTTAAGAAGGGCCCACAAGATCTCAATAGGGTTTATGTCAGGTAAGGAAGTGGGGGGAGCATGTCATTATTCTTTCATCTTTAAGGCCTTTACTGGCTAGCCATGCAGTAGAGTACTTTCATGCATGTGATGGAGCATTATCCTGCATAAAAATCATGGTCTTCTTGAAAGATGCAGACTTTTTCCTGAACCACTGCTTGAAGAAAGTGTCTTCTAAAAACTGGCAGTAGGTTTGGGAGTTGATTTTGAGTCTATCTTCAACTCAAAAAGGTCCAACTAGCTCATCTTTCATAATACTAGCCCATACCAGCAGCCCTCCTCCACCTTGCTGGCGTCTGAGTCAGTGGTGGGTTCCTCCCGGTTTGGTCTGGTTCGGGCGAGCCGGTAGCGGTGACGATATGACGTCACCGAACTCGTTCTCCCCCCCGCCCTCCCTCCCTCCCACCCACGTTATTCTTACCTTTTATTTGGTCCCACCCCCAATCTATTGCTGCCTCCTGAGTCCCAACTGATGATTAGAGGGAAAAAAACTGTTTAAACTCTTGCCGGGGGGCTTCAAAGGGCCGTCCTACAGCTAATCAGTGTTAAAAGCAAACAAATGAGTCGGGTTGTAAGTGTGAGGACTGGTCGTAAGTGCGAGGACCTTCCAGAAATGACATTGACCAGCTAGCTACGCCCACCTAGTCACATGACCTCCAAGCCACACCCACAAAATAAGCCACGCCCACAGAACTGGTAGTAAAAAAATTTAGAACCCACCCCTGGTCTGAGTCGAAGTGGAGCTCTGTGCTTGTTACTGATCCAGCCACGGGTCCATCCATCTGGTCCATCAAGAGTCACTCTCATCTCATCAGTCCATAAAACCTTTGAAAAATCTGTCTTCAGATATTTCTTGGCCCAGTCTTGTCATTTTAACTTACGTATCTTGTTCAGTGGTGGTCAGATTTCAGCCTTCCTTACCTTGGCCATGTCTCTGATCACTGAACACCTTGTACTTCTGGGCACTCCAGAATAGGTTGCAATTCTGAAATATGACAGCACTGGAGGATAATGGGTTCCTGATAGCTTCACGTTTAATTCTTTTCAAATCTTTGGCACTTAAGGTGTGTCTTTTTTTCTCAACACATTTCTTGCGACCCTGTTGACTATTTGCAATAAAACATTTGATGGTTCTATGATCACGCCCCAATATATTAGCAATTTCAAGAGTGGGTGCATCCCTCTGAAAGCTTTTTTTTTTTTTTTTTTACAATTTTTGACTTTTCAGAGTCAGTTAAAGCTCTTTTTTAGCTCATTTTGCCTGAGGAAAAGAAACGGCCTAATAATTATGCACACCTTGATATAGGGTGCTGATCTCCTTAGGCTGCACCCTCCCTTATTACACAAATACACATCACCCGATATGCTTATGCCAACTAAGCATTCAAGTTTATACAGCTTGGGGGTGGAAAATATGCATAAAAATAATGATATGGCCTAAACGTTCACTTGCCTAATAATTGTGCACACAGTGTAGAATTGACTGTCCTTGAACAAACATCCCCTAGTAATGTTTGCAGGGAAACAGAGGGAATGAGATTGTTTGAGGGCAAATAGCTCTTATTTGTTCACAGTCTAATTTGGGGAGTTCCAAAAAAAGTAAAGCATTTTAATTTGAAGGGCGGAGGAGAGGGGGTAGAAAAGGGCTAGCTTTTGCTGGGTGGGGGGGAGGCAGTATTGTCTAAGATTTTCTGTGTACAACCCAAATTAGTGTATATTGTTCTGATCTCAGACTGCACATGAATTTCCCCTACTACAATGAAGAAAAATCACCAAGTACTGCATAAACTCTTTATAGCAAATGCTCTCTCTTACTGTTCTGTCTTCTTTGGGGCCTTAGAGGAATAAATCCATTTTATTGCATAGCTGCTTCTTTCAAGAACAAAAGCTGTTAGGGTCCTTTTGTGTGTAGATCCAAAGAAGAAAGACAGAGTTTAGCTGCACGCGACTTAACATGCTCCAACGTGCAAAGAAAAACTGAGAAGCTAGCTAGGTCAAGCCACTTTTTCATAAATCTCCCAGTTATTCCTTGAACAAGCTGAACAAGTGATCATGTTTCAGAGAATCATCATGTGGCATTGGGTCCATGAAGTGATATGTCCTACAGCCAAGCAGCACAGCTTCTCAAGTATAAGACTAGGACCTATGTAAGAAATGCGTGACATCCCCACTCCCCAGATTATTAACAGAGCCTGAAATTTAAGGAGCCAGTAGTAACCTAGGGATCTGCCAATCAGTGGCAAAACCCTTTTTTTTTTTACTACTGGTTCTCTGGGCGTCGCTTGGTGGGCGTGGCAGGGTAAGGATACTGCAAAATCTCCATTCCCACCCTACTCCTGGGGGAAAGATATTGGAAAATCTCCATTCCCACCCCACTCTGGGGCCAACCAGAGTGGTATTTGCCGGTTCTCCAAACTACTCACAATTTCTGCTACCGGTTCTCCCGAATTTGTCAGAACCTGCTGGATTTCACCCCTGCTGCCAATACTGTTTAGGGATGCAAACATTTGGATGGTAGAAAAAGGTTTGAGTTTATTGCATCTCTTTGTTGCCATCTAGGCTTCGGTCACATTTTTTGCAGCCCAGCAAATCTTTTTGCAGGTATATTGTGGGCAATGAGAAGAAATCCTACCATATGGAAAAAAGGAAAAGGAGGGGCCAGGAATGTTTGCCAGCTGGAGAGAGGACATCAACAGGGTGACAGGAGAGCTCCCCTTCCTGTGATTTCTCATGAAGGCAGCTGGGATAGTTTTTTTCTGCCTGAAGGAAGCAGGTTCTGAAGTTTTTCAGTGCTGGCAGCCAGAGGCGAGAAGGTTGCCTTCTTGCAGCTGGGTAGGAAATAATTGCCACTTGTTCTGAGATTAATACATTGGCCAGAACTTGGAAAGGATAACAAGAGGAATCTGTCATTGCAAAGAATATTAAACACCCCAAAGAAAATGGAAGGGGGATGGTGGGGTGGAAGCAGCTTTATCACCCAAGCTGCCCTCAGTCTGGAGCTTTCTCCAAAGAGCCCTTGGCTTCCCTTCCAACATGCTTTTCCTCAAAGGAAGGTGTTTTCTGAGAGGAGAGCTCTGAAATTTGCCCAGAGAATGGTTTTGTTTCTTTGTTAATACCAGGCTGGGCCTAATTGTGACTAACTCACCCTCTGCTTCCAACTCTGGCCAGCTCACAATAGCGCACAATTTAGGAACAGTCCACAACTTTATGAACTTGCAACCATTTAATGCTGAAGACCTTCACACAGACTGTCACTACAAGGGGATTTCTCTTAAATATTACGTGAGGGGTATTGAGGCAGATAGACTTCTGGGTTTTCAAAACCAGGGTTGAGAATGGACCCAAATACTAGTTCTGTGCCTCATTTTCGAAGATGATTGTTACAGTATTTCAGCAATCCATCTTCCCCTATTCTGTCTCTCTTTGCCTGTCCATCTCTCTCTCTCCCATTCTCTCTCCTCCTCCTCCCTCCTCCTCCCTCTCTCTCTCTCACACACATACATACACAAATCCATTGATTATGCATCTTTGTCTGGTAAAAAGGACATTCCCTCCACCCTTTCTTACTCATCCCAGCACAAAAGATCTTTGTTTTGTCTCTGGGTTATCAAGGAGCCCTGTTATCCCCTCCTTCAAAGGAAGGGTTGGTGGGGGTACAGGTGAAGAAACAGCTGAGGCTGAGGGCTGAGAACTAGAAAACAACAAGGACAGCTGGGAACAGAGGAGCAAACAGAGAGCAAGCAAGAATAAGATAAGATAGAGAAATGCAAAATATGTTAGGGAAAGAGATGGAGGGGGTGTAGAAAGCTATTATAAGCCCTGGGAAATGCTACAGCCACCTCCTCCTCCATCAGACCCTGGATTTAAAAACCTCCTCCCTTCATTTCCACACCTGTGGCTTGGTTGGGGAGGGAGCCGGCTAGATCCAGACAATGTATGATCTCTTTTATGAGGGAATCTAATGAGGATCTCCTTTAATTTCTGTGGATGAGTGTCAAAAGAAATATTTACAATGCTTATATTCTGGGGCATGTGGACTACAGCAGCGCACCTCCAAACATTTGCACAGTGCTTTTGATGTTTTGCCACTGACACCCCAACATGATCATATAAATCTAATAGTGAATAGGTAAGTAAATATGGACTGAGCATTTCTCATTCTAGTACTGTGTCACTCTTTGTACCCCCTCTTAGTAAACATCAGTATGATCCATGAAGTGCATTTTTTGGTGAAAGCCGTAAAGACCTGCTGATTTATATAAACTTTCCCACCCACCTTTTAAAATAGTATTTTTAGAGCTCATTTTGCTGGAGTGGAAATTCCTTCCCTCCCGCTATGCACTTTTGTAACCTTCTCTCCGCCAATCCTTCTGAATGCCATTGTTAACACCTGCACCCTACTCCTTCCCTAAATCTTTACCATTAGGAATCACGCCAAACTTGCCATGATTAAAATCGACTCATTATCACTTTTGTGACAAGTGCCTTTAGGCTTTGAGCAAGAAGTTTTTTCACAGGTTGCTCTTTGCAACCACAACATAACCCACTTTTGCAGGAAAACTGCCTTACAGAATACAGTATATCAAGGATGCGTAACCTGTTTCAGATGTAGTATTCTATTTTCTTTATTTTCTATCAATAACCGACAGAACCATTTTGCAAAAATTGATAGAACCATGACAGAAAAGAGATAGTTTTGTGTAGTGGTTGAGGCATCAAGCTAAAATCCAGGAGATCATGGGTTCAAGTTCTTCCTTAGGCCCAAAGCCAGCTGGGTAACCTGGAGTCAGTCACTATCTCTCAAACCTAGGAAAGAGGCAATGGCAAACGACTTCCCAAAATCATGCTAAGAGCATTGCGGAGAATTGTCCAGACAGTCGCCAAGAATCAACACTGATTTAAAGGTTTCCCTCACCTCTCACAACATACACACTAGAATAATGAATGGGCTGTCACTGCATCCTAAACGGTCAAAAGGCAAAAGTAGTAGTTTTTTTGGTAAAACTACCAAAATAATAAATTTTGTGTTTAAAAACATACCATGATACTCTTTGATTCATTAGAAATTTTTGTAATGAAGTATGAACAAGTTTCAATGTTGCAAGCCCTATAGCTAATGCTCCTATAATCTTTGAGACAGTCTGATATCCCAGGCTAAACTTGCTGTAAACGTCTTGACTCAGAGATTCCCAGGCTTTTGGGGCTCATGGGCCAGTGGTATGTATGACTTTCCTGTGATGTAGTTGCCACAGCAAGGGCTTTTCATTTACAAAATGGCTGACCAGAGCATTCAGCCTGTCACAAAACATTGCTTTCCTCAAAGATAAATTGGAAGCTGAACACACGCAATAATTTCCTCCAAGCAAAGCAAAGTTGGAATCTGAATCTCCAGTGATAAATTACATACTGGTAATTGCTCAAATAAAGCACAGCAAAATGTCCACTGTTCAAAAAATCTATCTATCTATCTATCTATCTATCTATCTATCTATCTTCTATCATCTATCATATCTATCTATCTATCTATCTATCTCTATCATATCTATCTATCTATCTATCTATCTATCTATCTATCTCTATCATATCTATCTATCTATTTATATCTATCATATCTATCTATCATCTATCATCTATCATCTATCATATCTATCTGTCTATCTATCTATCTATCTTTCTCTATCATATCTATCTATCTATCTACCTATCATCTATTTATCATCTATCAAACTAATTAACTGCCCATTTGCCTCACAGACTCACAAAGGAGCTGATCTGATCTGACCTGACCTGACCTCCTAAAGCAGTGTTTCTCAACCTTGGTAGCTTGAAGATGGGTGGACTTCAACTCCCAGAATCCCCCAGCCAGCAGCGCTGGCTGGGGGATTCTGGGAGTTGAAGTCCACCCATCTTCAAGCTTCCATGGTTGAGAAACACTGTCCTAAAGGGTTTTCTTTAGTACTTGAGCTAAATCAGAGCTGAAAAGAAGATGGCCCAGCTCTCTCTTGCTGAAACATTGGCCGCTTACTGGCTGGGAGGTAATTCTGAAATTTTATGATGCCATTGCTGCTCCATGTCCACCCAAAAGAAAGCACCCTTTACTGGCAGAAGAGAATGGGAAGCTGAGAAAGAAAACATCTTGAGTCTGGCAGGGTCATCAAAGCCCTCCAGCAGAAACCAAGGACACCCTATAACTCTGGATACAGTAGAGGGGGTGTGGCAAGGCACATCAGCAACTCATTGCTGGTTGGTGGAGGATACAGCTGCTTTGTGAGGTCACTACTGCTATGTGTTCATCTAAGTGAAAATACCATTTTCAAGTAAGAAGAGCATGGAAGATTAAGACGGGGCAACATCTCAAGTCTGGCCGGGTCATCTAAGCTGCTGTGCTGAAAGAACACCTACGCCTTTTAATACATTTTTACTTCTGACTGACAAAGATGGCTCACGAAATTGATTGGATCAACAGTAAGGCTGGAGTGTGCAACATTAACTCCTACAAATCCAGACAAAAGAAAGAGGACACTGAACATAAAATGGTTTGCTTTGTTAATGTTGCCAACCTGAACATGAAAGACAAGAATTTGGGCCCAAATGGTATGAGTGACCAACTCGACAACATGAACGACCCTGCCAGTGAACTCGACTTACGAAACCTGGAGGAGAAGGAGGTCATTGTAATCAAGGACAATGAACAAAGGAAATGCATGAATACTGATGGAGCGGTCTGCCTTTTCAAGCCAGGTTCCTTGCAAGATTTCAACATTGTTGGCTGGCTCAATAATGATCTCCAGAAATATGCCTTCGGATTTGAACATGCACTGACTCCTTTCAGGACCTCTCAGAAACTGAAGGTGTTTGATAAGGGTTCTCAGAACAACAATAACACTGGTTCTAACGGTTCGATGGCTGAAACAGGAAATTCAGATGATCTTGCTTACTATGCTAATAAGCTCTGTTCCTTAGTAGTTGAGATGACACGTAAAGAGATCAAGGATAGATGGGAGAATACTAGAAAATACCTATGCCAAAACATTAATTCTTATAACGCAGGAAGGAAACCTAGTGTAACAGAAAGCAAACCATCTTCCGAAGACGAAGCCAAGGAGCAAGAAGGACAGTATTCAGACAGAACAAGAAGATCAGATGATTGTACTTCTGTCAATAAAGGGTTGATGTTATACGCAAACCAGGTGGCTTCAGACATGATGCTCTCATTCCTGAAGACTATGAGCGTCCAGAAGGGAAGACACCCTCCAGCAGCATGCATTGTTTTAAAAGAGGTGCTTGTGAATCATGCCAAGGAAATAGTCTCAGACTTGATAGATTCCTCCATGAAAAATTTACACAACATCACCGGGGCACTCATGAAAGACTCTGATTTTATTTGCGGGATGAAGAAGAATCTCTACAGTGTTGGAAGCCAAAAGTCCACAGAGGTTTTGGAAGCCATGGTGAGACGCTTGTTCAAGCTCCTCGCTGGAGATGATAAGACTCGGGCGCAAAGTTTAGCCTTTACCTCGTATAAATTAGGAGCACAGGGGAACCAAAAAGGTCAAGGCATGCAATTTGCATCCTTGAAAAGTGAGTGCCACAGCCAGGGGAAGGAAAGAATGGGGGGACAAGGGAGACCTCATGCGTCAGGAAGTCGGGGCCTAGACAAGCAAGGGTCAGCGGACGTGTATGGAAAAGAGATTCTTTTAACAGCCTTAATGCAGATACAGCAGCACTTATTAGAAAAAACCAAAAAAGCCAGAATCCGGGAAAGCCATGCCAACTCATTTGGCTATCTTCACCAGGACTCCACCTATGACAGAAGTGGTGAGAGAAGCCTGAAGCGCTCATCAAAGTCTTACGATGGGAGAATGGACTGTGATGGCCTCAGAGATAAAGGCAATGTTCTATTGTCTGTGATCCAGAAGATCCTTCAAGAGATTGGCTTCAATCCCGATGACCTTTGCATGGACAAGAACAGATGCTAGATTGCAGAAGTCCCTACAGGTGAAGAATCTCCTCTTCTGAGCCCAATGGAGTAGCAGATCTGTATGGCAATAAGCAGCAGATGGACAAGAACATTTATTGATCAACCTGTGGGATGCAAATGATCTCTTTATTGATAACTAAAGGCATTTGCTCTTGGTTTTAGCTAATTTAGGCAACATCATCACAGCCCCACAGCTGCGGTGGAGTGAATTCAGATTGGGTGATTCAATGGTAGCTGGGCAAGATCATCAATTAAAAACTAAAAGAAGAGGAAAGAGAGTTTGTTATTTATTGCTTCCTTGGAGCTTAAGCCGTAGCCCCATAGCAACCGATCCTAGATCATTATATCAATGGAGCAATACAGGTAGTCCTCGACCACAATTGAGCCCAAAATTCCTGTTGTTAAGCAAGATAGTGGTTAAGTGAGTTTTGCCCCATTTTAATTTGTCTTTTCTTGTTGCAGTTGTTAAGTGAATCACTGCACTTCTTAAGCTAGTAACATGGTTGTTAAGTGAATCTGGCTTCCCCATTGACTTTGCTTGTCAGAAGGTTGCAAAAGGTGATCCCATTTTATTTTATTTTTATTTTATTAGATTTATATACTGCCCTACTCCCGAAGGACTCAGGGCGGTGAACAGCCAAAAAGATAAAACACACAGATTATAAAACAGTATAAAAACGTATTAAACAATTTGGCCCGAGACGAATTAAAACATTCCCATATTTAAAAACAGATTTAAAATTACGCATATATTGTTTAAAAGGGAAAGTTAGGCCAGGCCAGCCTGTTGGAATAAAAAGGTCTTGAGGACACGGCGGAAGGTGCGTAAATCCGGGATCCTCCGTATCTCTGGGGGGAGCTCATTCCAGATAACAGGTGCCCCCACAGAGAAGGGTCTCCCCCTGGGGGCCGCCAGCCGACACTGTTTGGCCAACGGCACCCCGAGGAGCCCCTCTCTGTGAGAGCATACTGGCTGGTGAGAGGCTATTGGTAGCAGCAGGCGGTCCTGTAAGCCATGGAGTGCTCTAAAGGTGGTAACCAGAACCTTGAAGCGCACCGGAAGACCACCAGGAGCCAGTGCAGCTCGTGCAGGAGAGGTGTTACATGGGAACGCCATGTTGCTCCCGTAACCACCCGCGCGGCTGCACTCTGCACCAGTTGGAGCCTCCTGGTGCTCCTCAAGGGGAGCCCCATGTAGAGAGCATTACAGTAGTCCAGGCAGGAAGTGACGAGAGCATGAGTGACCGTGTGTAAGGAGTCCCGATCCAGAAAGGGATGCAACTGGCGAATCAGGCGGACCTGATGAAAAGTCCTCCCGGCCACAGCCATCAAGTGGTCTTCTAAAGACAGCCCATGACCCCGGGGGACACTGTAAATATGAACCAGTTACCAAGCATCTGAATTTTGATCACTTGACCATGGAGATGCAGTCATAATGTGAAAAATGGTCATAAGTCACTTTTTTCAGGGCCGTTGAACAGTCACTAAATGAATGGTTGTAAGTCGAGGACTACCTGTAGTGACTGGGGGAGTAAGACCCTATCCACAACACCTTTTTCCTAACTTCTGAGGACTTTAGCAGATCTTCATTTCAGCCACTTTTCAGTTCAGTAATCAATAACACAAGAACAAGCTGCATTTTCATCTATCTACCCCAATACCTTATGAAACCCAAACAGTTCCATGCTTTATTTTGCATAAGACTGCCACAATTCCAGCCTAAATATGATGAGAATGCTGAATAAATAGCAGATGCCATCCCTTTCTGCATGCCTCCCATTAGTTAGCTGGTAGCTGGGTTTCCCATTTTGTTATAGACCAAAACTTATTGTATTTATTTATGGCCAGATCTTCCATGTAAGCCAAACAAGAAACACAGCTAGATGAAATAATTCTACTTTATTGTTAGGCTACATTAACAGAATCCTGCAAGTCTGAAAGTACTTCCTGCCATTACTTTTAATTGCTTGATTTTTTCTTAAGTTTCTTCCTCTGATCCTTGGGGGGCTCCTGCCTTGCTTCTCTGATTGTCTGTCAAACTGGCTACCTGGGGGCCGGATGCCTCACACACAGGCCATGGCCACCCCAGCTCCTCAAATGGGAAAAACATCGCAAAACATCACATCACGGCAACATGACGTGGTGAGTTTAACACGCATGCCTTAGATCATCCACACATTCCATTACACCTCCTGAATTTATACTTCGCCTTTCCTTCAGGAGCTCAGGAAATTCAAAATGCACAATTGGATGAACTGCATATATATAGTCTTATTCCACATACAGAAATATATGTTACCCCTGCCTGGATTATAAACAGAGAAAAGGAGCTGTGAATTGTAATACCCAGATACTGAACTAAGAAAGTAACAGGATGCATATCAGGGGTGGGTTCTACTTACCTTTACTACCGGTTCGCAACGGGAGCATGCGCACTTCTGCGCACGCGCAGATCATCAATTATTATGACATCCGGGCAGGTGGGCGGAGCCTCCCACCCCTTTTACTACCGGTTCCAAAGAACCGGACAGAACCAGGAGCAACCCATCACTGATGCATATGCAAGAAATAGAGAATTATTTTTTTTATTTTTAAAAAAATATTTTTTATTATAGTTTAAAAAAAAACCAGAACAAAGACAAATGTATAATAGTTTTTCTATCATGATGTAACATCACCTAAATATCCATGTATATATACACCAATAATCAGAAAGTAAAAATAGAAAATATTTACAGATTCTTATATATAAATTTACATTTCCAATACTTATTGATTACCATAATTATACCATCATCTATAATTATAATCCATCATTATCCTTTGTCTCTCTCCCATCGTTTCTGGATCCAATCATACCACATGTTCCAACTACTATAAAAATCTGAGTCTCTTTTACCCTTGATCAGTTTTGTAAGTCTGTTGGACAAGATATAGAGAATTATTGAATGCCAAGTGAGAGGCGATCATCCCAAAGTCCAAACCAGTGTATTCTGTCCCTCAGAGATCAATAAAATTAATCCAGGAAGCCAGCTCGCAACTCAGAAGATGGATTTATACAGTGATGGGATTCAGCCAGTTCGCGCCTATTCAGGAGAACCAGTTTTTAACTTTCTAAGCAGTTCAGAGAACTGGTTGTTGGAAGAAATCTTATTTTGTTTTTTTTCCACTTTACAGGGCTAATCCTGTAAGGAAGGCAAGAAGGAAACATTCTGGTGTTGTTTTTAGCCTAATCTTTATTGCCCTGTTTACAGAAACTGCCTCTCTGGTTAAGCCTTATTACATTGTAACAGCTAAGGTGAAGCACCTATCAACATTGAGTTGGTCACGCCCACACGGTCACATGACCACCGAGCCACATGGTCACATGACCACCAAGCCACGCCTATCCAGTTGTTCATTAGGGCAGAGAACTGGTTGTTATTTGAATCTCACCACAGGATCTATACCACCACCTGAACAAAAGGAAAAAGATTAGTGATAGGTCTTTGATATTTCCAGCACACAAATATTATTAATGTGTATCAAACAGTGCCATGAGCAATAACTTTAATAGTCTTATAGTTCACTTTCCTGTTATAGTTTGTCTCCTGGAGTTGTGGGTGCTTCATCATTGGAGGTTTTCAACAGTAGACTGGAGAACCATTTGATTAGAACAGTATAAGGTCTCCTTCCTTGAGCAGGGCATTGGACTAGAAGACCTCTGAGTTTCCTTCCAGACTTATGATTCTATGTTCTGTTAGGTGAAAATCAATTGGCTTGTCTGAAATTACTGCCTCTACCCATATTTCAAATTCACTATGAGGGTGTCAAGGATGGGGCAGAATGACAAAAGCAGCAAGCTTCTGCAGATGCTGATGGCATGCTATCATGAATCCAAGCACCATTTATTCCCAACCTACAATTCAAGTGTTCATGGAGAAATCCATTTACCTCTTATAAATGCAAAATAACTCAGTAAATTAAGCTGAGGGATTGTACCTGATGCATAATTACTTAGTGAGCCTTGCAGCAAAGCTGGGCTTTGAACGCAAGCTTTCTTGTTGTCATCCAGCACTCTGACTAATATTCCATGTTGATTCTGAAATATTTGCCCTATCTTGAACCAAGCACTGCCTTCAGGATATTTCTGCTGCTTATGGAAGTCAACAAACAAATGTCCTATCCTCTCAAATCAGCCAAATTATTCCAACAAGAATTAGGAAATTCCTGTAGAGCAGAATATTAGTAGCACATTTACCTATTTATTATTTGGTCTTCTTTATTTAGCTAAAGTGGTTACTTGAAAAGGTGCCTTATAGCAATAGTGATAGCAATAGCATTTAGTCTTATACACCGCTTCATAGTGCTTTACAGCCCTTTCTAAGTGGTTTACAGTCAGCATATTGCCCCCAACAATCCGGGTCCTCATTGTACTGACTTTGGAAGGATGGAAGGCTGAGTCAACCTTGAGGTGGTCAGGATTGAACTGCTGGCAGTTGGCAGAGTTAGCATTCTAACCACTGCACCACCACGGCTCATATCTTATTCTGCTTAATGGTAGGGCCAGCTCTAGACATGAGTCACAACTACCTTGACACTTGGAAATGAACAATGTGCATCTTGTGGGTGAGAGTGGCATCATATACATTTATCTGTATTACTAGAACAATAAACAACCCCAGCAAACCCTCCCTACTTTTTTCTGCCTATGCATTTATCCTTCACTCTTTGCTGAGGAACATTCACCCACTGTCACTTTTCATCCAGATACTATCCAAACAACTCTCTACATAGGTGGTATTCAGCAGGTTCTGACCAGTTCTGGAAAACTGGTAGTGGAAATTTTGAGTAGTTCGGAGAACCGGTAAATACCACCTCTGACTGGCCCTGCCCCCATCTATTCTCTGCCTCCCGAATCCCAGCTGATTGGGAGGGAACGGAGATTTGACAGTATCCTTCCCCTGCCACACCCACCAAGCCACGCCCACCAAGCCACGCCCACAGAACCGGTAGTAAAAAAATTTGAATCCCACCACTCTACCTTCCTCTGTTAGGATAGAAGAGAACTGCTGTCTCCTTTCTAAAAATAACTCCCTTGTGAACCAAAATGTTAGCAGGGGACAGGGATTCTAATTTTTAAGCAGTTACTTGTCAAATTGTTGCAGTTTTCTTAAAAGAGATCTACAGGAAAGCTGGTCCCTACTGGGAAAAGTTGTATTTGTTGCCAGATGCTAAAGGGGAAAAGGGAAAGGCAGTGATATTCTTGCTTTCTGCCTCACCAGAGTTCATCATCCCGCTGTAGTATCCTAACACTAGGCAGACTCATCTATACCCACTTGCATCTATAAATGGCATCACTTTAAGCAATTCATTCAGACGCACCAGTGCGCCTCCTCGACTTTGATATGGAGAAGATAAGAACACTTTGATTTCCACTTAATGAAAGATAACAGCAGTGATCAAGTACATGTTTTGCATGAAGAAGGTCCCGAGTTCAATCAATCTCATCAGCGTCAACAGGAGGTGGCGACAAAGGTTGCTGTTGCCTGTCCGAATAGACAATATTAATCTAGATCAGGGGTGGGCAAACGTGGCTCTTTTACAACCTGTGGACTTCAACTCCCAAAATTCCTGAGCCAGCTTCCTGAGTCCACAGGTTGTAAAAGAGCCACATTTGCCCACCCCTGGTCTAGATGAACAAACACTTTAAGCTGCTAAAAAAAAAAGGCCAATATTTTTGGCACAAAAAAGGACAGTGTTCTTATGCCTTTACTACTTTGGAAGAAAAATATTTTTGTAGGTGTGGGCTATTTTCTTTCCAGGGTGTGTTTGCCCATGAAAGTGTGAATGGATTGTCCAAGACTGATGTGTGCTTGATGCATAGTCATAGGCCACAATAAGTAAAGCGAAGAACAAAGTGAAGTGTTTACAAATGCCACTTGGAAGCATGAACTTACGTTTAGAATCTCAGCCTGAGTAGCAGAACAAAGGATGGGAAGAAGAAGGGAGTGAGTAAGCCTACCAGAGGCAGCCATACCTGCACTAAGATGTAAACCCATACCCTTTGATGGGCTGCCTGAAGAGAAGATGGCCACCGTGATGGTGGTGGCATTGGGCAGTTCCTGTTACATGAAAAGCTATGTCTAAGCACAGCATAGCTGGAAAGGAAGAGTGACCAAGAGATTTTTTTTTTTTAATTTGATTTATATGCCACCCTTCTCCGGAGACTCAGGGCGGCTTACAATGCGTTAAGCAATAGCCTTCATTCTTTTGTATATTTTATACAAAGTCAGCTTATTGCCCCCACAAACTGGGTCCTCATTTCACCTACCTTAGAAAGGATGGAAGGCTGAGTCAACCTTGAGCCTTGGAGAGATTCGAACCAGCAGAAATTGCAGGAATTTCAGGCAGCTGTGTTAATAACAGGGTGCATTAAACCACTGTACTATCATATTCACCTGGACTTCCAGCCTCCTTGCTCCATGGTACCTTTTGGGCTCCAAATAGGTGACCTCGGTTCAGTAGGCAGGTCAGGGCAGAGATGCAGCCTCCTCCCCTGGCCTGCTGCCTGTATCCCAATGAGTCAGGAGGGAGGGGCCAAGAGATGGGCCGGATCAGCAGCCCTGGAGCAACAGAAGCTCCTAAAGGCTCCCCAACTTTAAGAGGGGGGCGGGGAGCTGGCACTTTTCTTGTCCCCAGGAAATAAGGGAGGAAAAAAAAAAGCTTTCAAAAGTATTCATCTAGAACAGGGCCCTGCGGCTAGAGATTCCAGCCGAATGAGCTGGACCTGGAGACATGAGTGATGCACCAGAAAAGCGAAACAAAAGGCTCAGGCATGTACGTGCACACACTGAAGCACAAAGACGTACGCAGGGCAGGAGGCAGACAGAAACAGGCACACCGTCTCTGCAAGGTGAAAGACTGTGAGTCTGCACTGCAGGGTCAGTCGGACCAGGGAAACACGGGCACCCCCTTCGCTTGCTGAAAGTGGCCATTCTGGGCTGTCCATTCTGGGCTGTCCTTTCAGGGCATCCCCAAATCACTCTTCAACATGAGGCCTTCATAAAAGGGCAGAGGTTCCCTAAGGCAGGGCTCTCCAACCTTGGCAACTTTAAGCCTGGCGGACTCCCAGAATTTCCCAGCCAGCTTTGGGAGTTGAAGTCCGCCAGGCTTAAAGTTGCCAAGGTTGGAGAGCCCTGCCCTAAGGGATAGCATGCCTCTAAGACTAACCAGAACATGACCCTCAAAATTTCATCCCATTCCTGTTTCTATTAGCCACAGCATTTATTAAAAGTCTGTTGAGATTCTCAGTCATTCAGGTCATGGTCATCCCCAAGGTGCTTTTTCAGGAGGCAACTGGAATTTCTTGTTCTTTCTTTTGAAGACCTTCTAAAAGGATGCAAATGACCAGCTGTCTGCAAGGAATATAAATCCTTCCATTCCCCACTATCCTGTCAGAGCTGAAGAAGCTTCTTGGATGAGAAGTGAAATGACTTCAAAAAAAAAAAAAGAAAAAAGAAAGTCCAGTTGCCTCCTGAAAAAGCACCTTTGGGACACAGTATTTATTTATTCTTATTTTATTATTATTATTCATATTTCTATGCCGCCCACTCTCTGAGGACTCTGGGCATTTTACACCAAATAGCATATTGCCCCCAACAATCTGGGTCCTTATTTTACCCACCTCGAAAGGATGGAAGGCTGAGTCAACCTTGAGCCGGTGAGATTTGATCCGCTGATCTACTGAACTAGCAGTCAGCTGAAGTAGCTGCAGTACTGCACTCTAACCACTGCGCCACCTCGGCTCTGTTCAGTCACTAAGTTGTGTCTGACTCTTCACGACCCCACGGACCATAGCATGCCAGGCTCTCCTGTTCTCCCTTGTTTCTCTGTGTTTGCCCAAATTTAGCCACAGTGTAGTCCACAAGGACACAATGGGGTCAGCTGCAAGTTCGGTGCGATGGAGATTGCAGTTCTTTGGGCTGCCATTTATAAAAGTAGAAGTGCTATTATCATTTCACTAAGGAGCACATGGTTAGGAGTCTGAGTTAGAGGTTAGCGAGTCCACGTTCAAGACTTGAGGGCTGCCATGGGGTGGGGTAAACTCCCTTCTCTCCAGCTCCTGCTGGGGACATGAAAGGAGCCCCCAACCGGGCATCCCCTGGGCAACGGTGATGTCATCAGATAATCCCAGAAGCACCTCATTCCCCCAAACACCCCCCCTCCCCTGTGCGATCATTTCACTTCTTCAGAATTCAAGAACTCTGGTGAAAGAGTCCTGCCCCACTTAATGGGCCAATAATATTAACCTCCATCATCATCAGATGGTTCTGTGCTTCCATATCCACCTTCATAGAACAGGAAGCTGGAAGGTCAGAACAAAACTGACCTTCTGTGATTCAGAGCACAAAGGTTGGACTTGCCTCTTTTTCTAGATTTCACAGAGGGTGGGAGGGGGGCAGGAAGTAAAGAAAGGCAGAATGCAAAGAATGGACAAGTGCATCCTTGTGTTGGGGTGTCAACAAGTTAACAAGAAAAAATTACTATCTGGGGAAAGAAGAGAGAGGGATTGAAGGAGCTTTGGTGGCTCAGCAGGCTAAAGCACTGTTATTAACATCCACTTACATCTGCTGCCTACAATTACTGCAAGTTCAAATCTCACCAGGCTCAAGGTTGACTCAGCCTTCCATCCTTTCTAACGTAGGTAAAATGAGGACCCAGATTGTGGGGGCAATAAGCTGACTTTGTATAAATATACAAAAGTATGAAGGCTATTGCTTAACGCATTGTAAACTGCCCTGAGTCTCCGGAGAAGAGCGGCATATAAATTAAAGCAAAAAAAAAATTTTTTTTTAGCCTAAACTATCAGTCCATTCTTCATATGACCTATCTACTGATTCCATGATATGACTATATCTACTAATAAGGAAAGGAAACTCCATTATCTTGTGGCCATCTAATAAGAACCTGGGGTGAAGAAACCTGGGGAAGATATTCTGGACTCCCCATTGGTCACAAATCTGCACATGAAGAAGGGTGAGTTTTAGAAATTTAGACTGGAGCTTTTGTTTTAGATGTGTTACCCCCCCCCCGCCCCCCCCAAAAAAACATTGGCCAAGGGGAGCAGAAGAGGGGCAAATTCCATGCTTTCGATAAAAAGACAGCTATAGAATTTGTACTCACATCTCTTCTGGGTCCCTAAAATCATTGGCATCCTTCAGTCTCAAGAGACTATGGTATCGTGCTCTGGAAAGAGGTCCTAAAACAGCATCTAATGTGACTAAAAAGGCCAATGCAAGAGTGGCAATCCCTTCCACACTGAGGGCAGATACATTCTGTCCCCTGCCCAGCCCCCAGATTTCGCTGGTTCCGGGACTGCCTCTTTGCCTCAGCCTGCCGAACAAGTGTCTCTTCAATTTGGAGAAGGCCATGCTGCGTCTTTAGCCTCCAAGTTGAACAATCGGAGGTCAAGGTTTCCCAGTTGTTAATGTCCATTTCCAGGGCCTTTAGGTCCCTCTTGCAGATATCCTTATATCGCAGCTGTGGTCTCCCTCTGAGGCGCTTTCCCTGTACTAATTCTCCATACAGGAAATCTTTCGGAATCCGACCATCAGCCATTCCCACGACATGCCCCAGCCAGCGTAGACGTCGCTGTTTCAATAGTGCATACATGCTAGAAATTCCAGCACGTTCCAAGACTGCGCTATTTGGAACTTTGTCCTGCCAGGTGATGCCAAGAATTCGTTGGAGACAGCGCATATGAAAGGAGTTCAACTTTCTCCTGCTGTGCGTAAAGGGTCCACGACTCACTGCAGTACAAGAGTGTGCTCAGGACGCAGGCTCTATAGACCTGGATCTTGTTATAAAGCCATATTCTCTTTGTCCCTAAAATAAAACATGAATTTATGTGACACACACCCTGCCTCTCAAATAAAACTGTCAGACCACACTCGGGCAGGGCTCCTACTATCAGTTGAGGCTCATACAGTGCCTGGATAAGCTGTCAGTCAATGATTTGGACATTTTGTACTGAGACAGACAAACCATCCTCTCTCTGATCACCATCAGCCTGCCCAGTTCTTTCATCTTTACCTATTATACAACCAATATTCTTCTAGATCAGGGCTGTCAAACTCCTGGCATCATGCATCAAGCACTGGCCACGCCCACGCCGGGTTTAGCAAAGGGGGGGGGGAAGTCCCGATACATCATGTGATGCTGCCGTGACGACGTGAGTTTGACACCCCTGTTCTAGATACATTCTAGAATGTAAAAGAGTTTAAAGTGCTCCAGAATCAAAGCAGCTCCTTCCATGCAACACTCAGGGCAGGGTTTATCTTCTTCCTCTCTGCAGAATAATCTGCCCCAATGTCTCCCCGAGGGTCTCTAATTCCACTGCCCAAATCAGAATTCATCACATCCTGCTTCTATTTGAAGTCACTTCTGTCACCTGGTTGTTCATCCAGGTAATGGGCGACAGGGCTTAAGAAATTTTGCACACCTGAAGCTGCCCTTGGACAGAATCAGATTGTGGGAAGACAGCACAGGGGAAGATAAGCCTGTTTCATTCACAGACAGGGCTGAGAAATAAGCAAAAAAGAGGTTGCCAGGAGGCATTTGGGCCATGGTAAGAGTCAAGTAAAAAAGACCTTTTGGCAGATGGCAATGACAGATGCAGGAAGAACTAACTGACAATCTAAGACTTTAAATCATGGGCTAGGGATGAGATGGGCCAACTTTGTGAGAAGGGGGATTGTCAGGATGTTATAGTGACATGCTTAACTGCAAGTGGGAACAGGTTAAAGAGGCCCCAGGAGGGTAGTTTGCCTTGGAAAGCAATCTTAGAAAGAGTGACTGAATACCAGAAGTAGAAATATGTCAGAAAACTAAGTGCAAAATCACTTATGGAGCAGGCCATTGGACAGGCACTACAAGGAGGGAGGTGTGTGCCCTAACTGAGAAACAGCTTCCAGGGATCGTATCACCTCAAGAGCAGCCAAGTGGACAAAATCCAGAACATGGTGAAATGCTTCAGGAGGATCTCCAGCTAAAAGATGCTCATTGCAAGGCATCATTGTGCCAGAAGTAAAAAGATGGTGTAGCACACAGGTTGCTATGGACACACTGGCTCAACACCAGGACCTACCATAATGGCCCCCCGAGGGAGTCCAGAAACATTCACCTTCAGAAGCGAGCTGCAGCTCATCCATTTGAGAACATCTGTTTGAAAACTTGGTTCTGCCAACTGGCTTTGGGACCCAAGGAGGGCATCCCATTTTTGGGACGATGAGTAGACTAGTAGAAGATCCCATTTCCACCCTAACTACATATTGGTTCTTTTGGTTTGGTTTAATATTCATTTTACTGTTTCAACTTTTAATGCCCTATGTTTTACTTGTGTAATTGTTTTATTTTGTTATTTATGATATTGGAAGCCACCCAGAGTCGCTTAATACAAGGTTCCTCAAACCCCGGGCTGTGGCCTGCTTGGAACTGGGCCGTACAAGTGCTGGGCATGTACGCAACATCACTTGCATGAGTGTCATGACACATGAAACTCCATTTGTGGGAGTGGTGGGTGCGTGTGCCTGCCGCTCATATAAGTGAAGCTTCGTGCGTGAGCATACGTGCCTGCCGCTCACACAGAACCATCCCCTCTATCTTCCTTGGTCACCAAGCCAGAAAAGTTGGGGACCCCTGGCTTAACACTTAAATGAGCAGCATACAAATTTAATAAATAAAGTAAAATAAAAATTCTACATGTCCAGGCAGAATATGTTTCAGATTTGCTCACAAACCCCCAGGGCTTCATGTTTTGGGAACCCCAATATAAACAAAGAAAATTAAAACCTTTTCACTTCTTTTGAGCAAAATCTAAACAAAGGACACAATCTATTTCTAAATGTCTTTGAATTGATCCAGACTGACAGTTCTCAAGCCAACACTTTCCCTGATGATTCCTAGAATTCTCTTTTCAAGACCTCAGTACCAATCAGGGGCCACACGTCTTTTGGACATAATTTAATGGCATTTAATCTACTGTTGTTAAAGGGCAGATTTTATTATAATGCATTCTCATTGATGAAGCTGCTTCAAAGATGGTTAACTCCAGAGGGAATTCAATTTTGCAAGCATGAATGTGCCTTTAAACAGTGGGGATGAAATTTTCCTTTGGGGCTGTAGAGTCTAAGGACCCAAGATGACCTTGTTTGTAGACAAGTGGAAATGGATTGTGGGTAACCCATACCTCCTGCTGGGTTGGAGAGAAGAACCAGCTTGGTCTAGTGCAGGGGTCAGCAACCTGCGGCTCTGGAGCCGCATGTGGCTCTTTCATCCCTTTGCTGTGGCTCCCTGTTGCTGGTCGGCTCCACAATTGATAGGGCTTTCGGTTAGGACAGGTAGAGGAAAAAGGACACCGCAGTAGGAGGAGACTATGATGGGGGAACTGGACTTCCAGTCAGGAGGAAAAAGGACACAGCACTAGGAGGAGACTATGATGGGGGAACTGGACTTTCGGTTGGCTCCAGAATTGAACCGGGGCTTCCGGTTAGGACCTTTGGGGCTCTTTGAGTATTTAAGGTTGCCAACCCCTGGTCTAGTGGTTAAGACCCCAGGCTAAAAACCAGATGACGGTGAGTTCTAGTACTCCCTTAGGCATAAAAGATGGAGGAGGAAGATTATTACGTATGTTTGCCACCTTAAATTATTGATAAACGTAATAAAGCCAGGATAAAAATAAATGCATTTAGGGAAATAGCAATGCCTCCAGCTCCTACCAAATGTCTCAGAGTCACTAGAGTAGAATGGGTTGGACTCAGAAATCAATCTGGCAGAAAGAACTATTATGCATAAGTTTTCCATTTAATCAGGTTGGATGTTCATCGCAGTTCTTTCTACTCTCTTGCCCTAACGTGCTTTCTCCACTCACTCAGCACCTATGTTAGTGCAACTATTTTTACAATCCACAAGAGGGCACTCACAGTCCAGGTTGTCCCACCACCTGTTAGTCAGATGTGAACAGGTCCTAAGGTCTGTTGCAGCCTGTCTATTGCCATGTCAATATACCTTACGCCACCTCCTCATTTTATTTAGCTGGATGTCAGATTTTCAGCGTTTTATTACCACCCATCTTTCTCTCAATGCGAAGTACTCTGAGGCTGGGAAGGTTTTGCTGATCAATTTCAAAACTTCAGGATGCATTTTATCCTCAGATCTTTCTGTGACAAAAAATTAAATATACATCTAGCTGGCTTGCTAATCAAATAGTGTCACTATTACAAAACTATTTATTCACTGTTTCCAGTTGAATTGAGTAAATAAAATTAAAAACAAAACAAAACAAAACCACAGTTGTCTGAGATTGAGAGCTAGGACTATCCCTTTTTGCCCACCTCTTTTAATTCCCTTTGTTGACTATAAATGTATTTTCAGAAAAAAAAAACATATTGGGAAAATAACAACTTTGTCTCACCCACTTGTAAAATCATGACTAGTGATAGCTATTGGCTTGTTATTTTTACACATTCATAAAGCAGCATTGGTAGGCTGGAAAAGTTTGGCTGAAAAACTAGGGCATACAAAACCTTTGCCAGACCTATCCTTGAATACTGCTCACCTGCCTGGAACCCTCACTGTATTTCAGACAACAATACAATAGAGAAGGTCCAGAGATATTTTACTAGAAGAGTACTCAAATCCTCTGCTCGAAATAAAATTCCCTATTTTCCCTATACTACCAGGCTTGAAATTTTAGGCCTGGATAGCCTTGAACTATGCCGTCCACGTTCTGACCTAAGCTTAGTACACAAGATTATTTACCATAATGTCCTACCTGTTAATGACTTCTTTAACTTCAACTGTAATAACACAAGGACTATCAATCGATTCAAACTCAATGTAATTTGCTCTAATCTTGATTGTAGGAAATATGACTTCTGCAATAGAGTAGTAAATGTCTGGAGCATTCTATCTGATCCTGTTGTTAGTCTCTCTAATCCCCATACCTTTTACCTTAAACTGTCTACCGTGGACTTTTCATGCTTCTTAAATGGTCCCTAAGGGGGCGTGCATAAGTGCACCAGCGTGCCTACTATCCTTATCCTACTGTTCCCATTTATATGTACTCATTTTATGTGTTTATGGCTATGTTTTGCTTATTTATTTCCTTTTATTTGTGCCAAATTTTTTTCATGTGTCCATGTCTATGTCTATTACTTCTTTCCTTGAACTTGTTGACAAACAAAAAATAAAATAGATAAAATAAAATAAAATAAAATAAAATAAAATAAAATAAAATAAAATAAAATAAAATAGGTATACTGTAGCTCTCTGCAGTTGATCACTTCCGGGGTGTGCAAGAATGCAGATATTTTGAACGTGAATTAATACTACCACTGGTACTATATGTTGCTTTTTTAGATTGGTTTACAAAGACGTTGAGAATTAGGGAAGTGGAACTAAAATGGCAGCTGTATCTCATTGGCATAAAACTATTATAAATGTGAAACCACCCCCTGCTATTTCAGTGAGTTGAAAAGCATTTCTGTTAAAGGGGAGCAGCAGGTAGACGAGCGAGTACTCATCATCCAGCAATTCCCTTTTAAATTCCTGACTTTATTTATTTAAAAGAGGCCTATCTTAAACCAATGCTTGGCAGCTCACAACAATAAAACCAATTTAAAAAAACACAAAACAAACAAACACAAAAGCCCAGTGCCTCAGTCATCCCCTTGAGATGCCCCACAACCAACTTCAGGTATCTTCATTGTATCCCGGGGGGGCGGGGGGGGGGGAAGAGATGTTGATGGTCTTCTGATAAGCGAAGAAGGTGGGGAGGGATCTGTCGAATTGCCCAAGGGAGGATGTTCTATATCAGGGGTCCCCAACCCTCAGGTCATGGCCCACTAGTGGGCAGGGGCCTATTTGGGACATGGCCATGCAAATGGCCGGCCAATACGCACATGTACCCGCAGCTCCACTCGCACAAGCGGCCTGGCTCCCCTCTCCCCTCCCAGCCGCAAACGTTGGGGATTGCTGTCCTATAAAGCAGGGGGAGTCATGAAAAAGGCACGCTTCTGAGACCCATTAATTGGAAGATTTCAGAGAAAGGACTTGGAGCATGCTTATCCTATCTGATAGGATGGGCAGATACTGTCATGGGGAGGCGGTCCCACAAATAACCTGGTGCCATGCCATGTAGGACAGAGGTGGGTTTCAGCAGGTTCTGACCCGTTCTGGAGAACCGGTAGCAGAAATTTTGAGTAGTTTGGAGAACCGGTAAATACCGCCTCTGACTGGCCCCGCCCCCATCTATTCTCTGCCTCCTGAGTCCCAGCTGATCGGGAGGAAGTGGGGATTTTGCAGTAACCTTCCCCTGGAGTGGGGTGGGAATGGAGATTTTACAGTATCCTTCCCCTGCCATGCCCACCAAGCCATGCCCACCATGCCATGCCATGCCCACCAAGCCACACCCACAGAACCGGTAGTAAAAAAATATGAAACCCACCAGTGGTAGCCAGCATCTTGAGTTGCACCTGGAAGGAAGCTGGCAGCCAGTGCAGCTCACACAAGAGAGGGGTAACATGGGTGAACCCAGGAACACACAATGTCGTATGCGCCACTGCATTCTGGTCCAGTTGCAGCTTCTGAGTGGTCTTCAAGGGAAGCCCCATGTAAAACACATTTTTTTTCTTCCCTCCTCATCAAGCATCTTCCACTCTGGGGCAACAAAGACCATTTTACTCACCATAACAGATAGTAAAGGGCCCGTGTATGTGGAAGGCAAGCTCAGAAGAACAGCGGAGCTACAGAGTCAGATCAGGAAGAAGCTACACCACCATGACTAGGCCTATCATTGAACTGCATTATTTTCAGGACTGTCCCAAAGTCTGGAGTCCTGTATTGATCTGTAGAGATTTCCAGTCTTCTCTCTACCTGCCTGCTTTCATCCAGAAGTGGCAAAGTGCAATTGGGGGTCACCATGGAGGGCTTTGCCACATGTCCATGCTTCACACAGCTGCTGCTGTTTAAACTAGCTTTGTAAGGCACATTCAGTATTGGCAAAAGCCAGCCTGCCCTCGGGAGGAAACCTGTATTTAGGCAGCCACAAAATGGCAGAAGAGAGGGCCTCGGCAGGGTCACACGCCTATGATTACAAGGAAAGCACCAGGCAAGGCTGTTTCTTTCCACCCTCCCCTCCCCTCCCTCCTCCAACTCTCCTCCTGAAAGCAAATGACTCCAGAATTATATTTTTATTTGTCATAGGATATGTTTGGAAAAATTAAGCATGATAATTTCAAAGTTCCAGAGAACAGACTGATTGGAGACAACAGATAGGAAGGCTACAGACATTCCTCTCTTCCCCACAAGCCCTCCAGTTTCAGTCTGGTAATATCATCCAAGAGGTCATAACCTGGCCTCTTGTCTACTTCAATAGAGTCTGTGAGGAGCCACCCTGGAAGGCAGTTTGGTAACATAAACTGGGACAGAACATCACAGATTGAGATGGTTGCACAGATTAATACAATTGTGTGTCAGGATTGTTCCAGAATGTGCCTTGAATTCTTGTCAACACCCAGGCTTAATTTATCACCTTCTAAAGTGTATTAAGGGCAAGCTGTAATTTACGTTATTTATACTTTAAAAACGTGCATAAGCTGGTCAGTTTTACTGACGAAGTCAAAGAACTTATGATGATCCAATCCAGAGTGAAGGGTTATCAAGTTGAGCTGGAATTATTTTTGTCAATTTCTTACTAAAATATACAAGTATAGTTGTCGCAAACAACAAACCTGGGAGCCAAGCTGAGTTCTTGGGCAAGGAATTAGTATCTAGTTTAGCACCGTTTTAGCATCTTGGATTTTTTTTTAAAGCATAAAATATCTCAGATGCAATTTGTTCCTTAGACTGCGATGTAATGCACTCTTCAGTTGAAAACAGCAGGATTAATTTCTTTGTAAACAAGATACAGTACATTGCAATGTGAGGTTGTAAACCTCAACCTGTTTGCCTGAAGGTACACTGAACCTAGCAAGATTCTTTTGGGAGTAAATACCAATGATGGCTTTGCTAAATCGTCTCTTTTTGTAAAGAATTGTGCTTTTATGTTATCTCATATCAGCGGGAAGCAACCTGTTCATCAGTACATCCAGATAAGAGACTTAATGCCCTTAGGGATATGCAAAGTATTATCCAAGTGCTCTGAGGGTTGCCCAGCCCCGGATATCTTTTAAGAGCAATAAAGAATTTTTATTTAGGCAACTTTTCAGGGTATGTGTTGACTTTACATTGTCAGAGTACTCAAATTCTTGTTACCTTAAAGTAATAGGACTGGGAGAGATAAGGGTAAATTCCACAACTAAAATTCCTCGTAGTTTGATGCAGCAAAATTAGAATAACTCTTGATGCAATGACAATGAAGTGAGGTAAATTCGTATTTGAATTCTAAATGTATTTTATAGTATCAATGAGGAATACCCAAAAAGGATTTTAGGAATTATGGATCAACAAGCAAACACATTATGTAATAGCATTGATGTTGTTGTTGTTGTTGTTGTTAGTTGTGAAGTTGTGTCCGATCAATCACGACCCCTTGGACAACATTCCTCCAGGCCTTCCTGTCCTCTACCATCCTCCGGAGTCCATTTAATCTCACACCGACTGCTTCAGTGACTCCATCCAGTCACCTCATTCTCTGCTGTCCCCTTCTTTTGCCTTCAATCTTTCCCAGCATTAGGCTCTTCTCCAGCGAGTCCTTCCTTCTCATTAGGTGCCCAAAGTATTTGAATTTCATCTTCAGGATCTGGCCTTCTAAAGAGCAGTCAGGGTTGATCTCCTCTAGGACTGACTGGTTTGATCACCTTGCAGTCCAAGGGACTCGCAGGAGTCTTCTCCAGCACCATAGTTCAAAGGCCTCAATTCTTTGGTGCTCAGCCTTGGCCCAACTTCCACAGCCATACATTGTAAATTGATGTTGAGGAGAGGCAAATAATAAAAGGAATTGTTTGTCTTATTAATCAATTAATGTTATTTGTTTTCTTTCACAATAGAAAAATGGGATTAAAATTGAGTATAAAGATCAAACTAATGACAACAGGTGCAAGAAACAGCCTTAGATTTGACAATGAAGATACAGAAGTGATAGACAGCTTCTGTCTTTTAGGATGAGCCATCAATAATAAAGGAACAAGTGGTGAAGAAGTATGCCACAGACTAGCATCCATGAACACTGTGGAAAAGATATTCAGATACTGCGATGTGTTCTCTTTACGAAGATCAGACCAGCATAAGCCATACTAACCCCTGTGACATTCTATGGAAGCAAAAGTTAGACTTTAAAAAAGCAGGACAAAAAGACTATTGACATTTTTGAACTTTGACATTGGAGAAGACTTCTGAGAAGAAGCCATACAAATGGATCATGGAACAAATCAGTTCTAGAGTTCTCACTCCAGACACAAAGGACCAGACTCAAATGATCTTACTTTGGAGACATGATGTGAAGACTTAGCTCTTTGGAGAAGCCACGAATGTTGGGAGAGAGGGAAGGAAAGAAAAGAAGAGGACAAGCCAGCTGCAATGAGGATGGACTCAGTTACAGTGGCAGTGGAAGACCTAAAATACTAGAATAAGAAGAGATCATCATAAATAAAATCTATCTATAATCAGTGTTTTCTCAACCTTGGCAGTTTAAAGTTGTGTGGACTTCAACTCCCAGAATTCCCCAGCCAGCACAATATTCTGGGAGTTGAAGTCCACACATCTTCAAACTACCAAGGTTAAGAAACATTGATCTATATGATCCCTAACAGTCAACCCTGACTTGATGAAGAATGAATGAATGAATGAATGAGTCAATTTGTTCTGTTTATATCTTGCCTTTCCCCCAAGAGCTGAAGGTGGCATCCTTAAAACATCCACCTCTAATTTTTCACCCATATGAACAACCCTGAGAGAGGAGGGGCTAAGAAATATGTCCAAAGCAATCAAGAACTGAACTTCTTTATCTTAATTGCAGGCAGTCCACATTTAGTGACCACAGTTGGCACCAGTAGCTCAATTGTTAAGTGAAGCAGTTGCTAAGTGAAACCACAACGTATGGTCTTACTTCAGCTTTCTTTTGCTTTACAGACTTGCAAAAGGCACAAATGCAAGGATTGATCATAATATTTTTTTCATTGCCATCGTAACTGAGAACGGTTGCTAAACAAGACAGACCAAACAAATACTAATTTTACTTTATCTCATATCTTAAGGAATATTATACAATACCTTTTATTTGAGATAAAGATTTTATAAACGCATGTTGAAATGCTGCACTGTACTGAAAATTTTGGGAGAGGAAAATATTCAACATGGAAACAGTATAGGCAAAGTAACTTTATATTAGATCAGTGTTTCTCAACCTTGGAAGCTTGAAGATGAGTGGACTTTAACTCCCAGAATCCCCCAGCCAGCGCTGCTGGCTGGGGGATTCTGGGAGTTGAAGTCCACCCATCTTCAAGCTACCAAGGTTGAGAAACACTGTATTAGATTAACTTTTCTGGTTTCTTTTGTGGAATGTCTGGAATACAGGCTAGATGGTAAAATAGTTTTGTATAGTGCACGTGCTAAAGGAAAATGTCTACTTTGTCATCTTGATTTTGTCCAATGTTTGCCACTACTGATCCAATAGTATTATATCTTTTGGATATCGGGGAAAGAGGGAGTAAGATCTGTAGAAACAATGGCCTTGAAGGACAATAGGAAGTGGTGGGGGGGGGAGGCAAAAAAAATACTGGAATCTAATAAAGAGGTGGTTGGAAGAAATTTTGTTAATAAATATAGAAGTCAAACCGGAACTTTTCCTCTTGGGAATGACAGTGGGTAAATCCAAGAAAGACATAAATTATCTATTATTGCATATACCTACAGCAGCACGGATAGCTTTTGCTCAGAAGTAGAAAGAGAAAGATACCCCAACTGAAGAGAAAATACTACTAAAAATTTTCAACTGCACAGAAATGGATAGACTCACCTTGGAACTCAAGGATAAAAGCAAAACTTCGTACTATAAAATCTGGATAAAATTCTACGAATGGTTAGATAAAAGGAGGATAGCCGAGACAAATGTGTAGTGTTAGACTAGAAATATATACTTTATTATAGATAAATGTGTATGTGAATTGTATGGATAGGTATAGATATGTATAGATATGTATATAGAAATAAGATATAAATTATTATTATTGTATTATGTTTAAATAACGTATAAGGTTTAAGAAATATATTAATATACTATCATTAGTATAGTATGTATTAGTTTAAAGTGTTGGAAGATGCTTGGGACCAGTGACATCATATCTATGTCCAATGTTTTAAATTTTGAATTATTAATAAAAATCTTTCTAAATATAAAAAAAAATAGAAGCACAATTCTGTTACTATAGCTATTCTAATGAAAACAGTTTGAGACCAGTAGGGCATTGGTCTCTTAATCTGGTTGGCTGACACAATCCTTTTCTTCTTACAAAAATTTCTCTAGCTAATCAGTTGCCCTTTTAGTATATCAAGTTACAGAGCGATTTATTTGTTTAATTATTTCTCAGATTTTTATCCTCCTGGAATTGTAAACCAATCAATCAATCAAGGAGTCCTTGGTGCTCTCTGAGCTTGCTTGTTTTCTCCATGAACACCAACTGGCAGTCAGAAGGCATGACGAAAATTCTTTAATTTCACAGCATATAGACAGATTTAACCATAGTTTCAATTGGGAAAAAGCCGCAATCCTAGACTAGGCCAAATCAAAAAATGTCAAGGAATTTCTAGAAGCCTGGCAGCCTAACAAATCAGCCATCAATAGAGACATAAACATTAACAATATCTCTAGATTATTCAAAAGAGACAATCAACCAGCCTAAAAGAGAAAAAGACTCCAGCACCACCAATAATCAGTATTTTTGGCCCTGGAAGCTATCAGGATGAGAAGAAGAATCAATGCCACCCATAAGAATAGAGGAAAGCATTTGGAATTTCCAGAGAATGAGATTCTTAGTTCTGTATCCAGAGGCACATACTAATCTCATTTAATTAAAAGCAACTCCTGTTGCTTTCCATAATGGGACAAACGCCAATTAAGCACACTTAAGATAGCAGTTCTGCTTAGTTTACAATGTTGTTCAGATAAGGCAAGTTTATATTAATGAATGCTCATTGCTATTACAATGAGGAAGATTCCACATGAAGCCCTGGAGATAAAGGAACTGTCTGACATAACAGTCTACTGATTTAACTAACTAAGCACTACATCTTACAACATCTTGAATCTCCAAAGACCTACGCAAGGGTCCTTTTTTTAGACTTTAGTTCAGCATTCAACACCATCATTCCAGACATTCTTGTAACTAAGCTAAACCAGCTAGCGGTACCTGAACACACTTGTAAGTGGATCATAAGCTTCCTAACAGGCAGGAAGCAGCAGGTGAAGCTAAGCAGAATCACATCATATACCTGTACAATTAGCACAGGGACCCCACAAGGCCCCACAAGGCTGTGTGCTCTCTCCACTTCTCTTCTCTCTATATACCAATGACTGCATCTCAAATGATCCATCTGTTAAACTACTGAAGTTCGCAGATGACACAACAGTGATTGGTCTCATTTGAGACAATGATGAATCTGCATACGGATGGGAGGTTGAACAACTAGCCTCGTGGTGCGACCAGAACAATCTGGAACTGAACACACTCAAAACCGTAGAAATGGTGGTGGACTTTAGGAGAAACCCTCCCATACTACCACCTCTTACAATACTAGACAACACAGTATCAACAGTAGAGACCTTCAAATTTCTAGGTTCTACCGTATCTCAAGACCTGAAATGGACACCTAACATCAAAAATATCATCAAAAAAGCAGAACAAAGAATGTTCTTTCTGTGCCAACTCAGAAAGCTCAAACTGCCCAAGGAGCTGCTGATCCAGTTCTACAGAGGAATTATTAAGTCTGTCATCTGCACCTCTATAACTGTCTGGTTTGGTTCTGCAACCCAACAAGAAAGACATAGGCTTCAGAGGATAATTAGAACTGCAGAAAAAACAATTACTACGAACCTGCCTTCCATTGAGGACCTGTATACTGCACGAGTCAAAAAGAGGGCTGTGAAAATATTTACAGACCCCTCGCATCCTGGACATAAACTGTTTCAACTCCTACCCTCAAAACGACACTATAGAGCACTGCACACCAGAAAAACTAGACACAAGAACAGTTTTTTCCCGATCACCATCACTCTGCTAAACAAGTAATTCCCTCAACACTGTCAAACTATTTATTAAGTCTGCACTACTATTAATCTTCTCATCGTTCCTATCACCCATCCCCTCCCACTAACGACTGTATGACTGTAACCTTGTTGCTGGTATCCTTAAGATTTATATTGACTGTTTCCTAATATGATTTGATTGCTTATTTGTTCCCTATGACTATCATTAAGTGTTGTACCTTATGATTCTTGATGAACCTATCTTTTCTTTTATGTGCACTGAGAGCGTATGCACCAAGACAAATTCCTTGTGTGTCCAATCACACCTGGCCAATAAAAAATTCTATTCTATTCTGTTCTGTTCTGTTCTGTTCTGTTCTATTCACTATAACTGTCAGAAGATGTTAAAATGAGGACTGGTAATTTGTAAAAAGGTTGAGGGAGAAAGAGACAAAGGAGCGCACATGCGCACACACACAGACACAGACAGACAGACAGACAGACCCACACACAGAGGGCTATTAAGGTTGGGTTCCACATAGCTAACATCATGCTTCTCATTTTTCTTGGACCGAGCATCATTTTTTGCACCCATCTTTTAAGAAAGGACTAGTAGAGATAACTAAAGAAATTGCCTTGGGTAACCAAAAAAAAAAAGAAGGGTGCAAAAATGCTGAATTTAAAACATCTGAAAAGTGGCACAGAAAACAACAACAACAAAGAGTCAATATTTACAGTGCTACCAAAAAGAGAACAAGAAACAATTCGTTCAGTTCCAAGGAAAGCAAACTGAATTGCCAGGAAGGATGTTACGGATTTGCCTTCTATAATAGGAGACAATCCACCATCTATCAAAAGTTAGCTCAACGTAAGGAATCCTGCCAGTAGGGGAGGAGGCTAAATACCATTGGCCGGCTCTCCATGATCTCCTCTCCACTTCCAGTGTTCTTAAAACCCTTTTAATCACAAATGTCTAAAAATCGTGAGTCAGGTTCCTTCCATAGAACCACAGGTTTGTTTGTTTTTTTATTTCCCAGATCTTTGGAAACAGTATTAAACCAACTTCTGACCATGCTCACTGCCAACTGCCTTGAAACATAGATAAACCATTAGGAGGCAACCACTGCATTCTCCAACTGATCAGTAGGAGGCTGTAAAACCAGGTCTAGGACAACTCGATGCAGCCAAAAGCCAATTCGTCATGGCCAACTTGCCATGGCCAACTCGCTATGACCAGCTAACTATGGGACACCTCACCATGGGACAACTTGCCACAGGATAAGAGTTACACTAATATAAAATAAATGGTGGAAAAGAACCACTAAAAGAAAGGATGCAAAAGGAGGGCCAAAGTGAAATATGAATGACAACAATTAAAATAATTTTTAATTACTTTAAATACTTGAATTGCTGAATTGTCCCACAGCAACTTGTCCTGTAGTGAGTTGGCCCTGATGAGTTGTCCTGCTGCGAGTTGGCTTCAGCAAGTTGACCACACCAAGTTGTCCCATTCCATGTAAGACCAAATCCAACCAACGCCTCTAGGGTATGTTTGAGTATGGTACTAAAAACATCCAGGCATTTGCAACGAGAGGAGCTTCAAAACCATCAAGATACCATTTCCTTGCTCAGTTTATTATAGTGTTACAACAGAGAAATGATATCACAAAGTTAGAGCCATTTAGCCTTTGAGGACAAAGCTCAGAAATGGAAGATAGTGTGAGGCAAGACCATCTACCAATGAGAAAAGTGCCATTTTAATCTCCAGAGAGTTCCAGGGTTTCTGCTGGAACGTTGGTTTCCTATGAAGTATCAGCTGAAGTAGAATTAAATCATATAGAAACATATACAGCTATGGAGTCAATCAGGGGTGAAATCCAGCAGCTTCTGACAGGTTCTGGAGAACCAGTAGCGAAAATTTTGAGTAGTTTGGAGAACCGGCAAATACCACTTCTGGCTGGTCCCAGAGTGGGATGGAAATGGAGATTTTGCAATATCCTTCCCCCAAGAGTGGGGAGGGAATGGGGATTTTGCAGTATCCTTCCCTTGGAGTGGGGTGGAAATAGAGATTTTGCAGTATCCTTCCTCTGCCATGCCCACCAAGCCACGCCCACAGAATCAGTTGGAGAATGCAGTGGTTGAATTTCACCACTGGAGTCAATCCTGGGGAAGTGCATACATATGGAGTTACTTCATTCCCTTGTGCAAGCAACCCAATGGAAATCTTGAGCAAAAGGATGGATGCAGCAGGCTACTGGACCTTAAACTCAAAAGGACACAGTGACATACAGTAATTCCCAGTTCCAAACAGCGGTGCTGCTGCTGGCACATCCTTGGGAATGGCTCAGAACTGCCAGTCCTCATGCTGGAAGTGTGCTCATCCTCCGCCAGCTGAGATGAAAGCTCGTGGTCACAGCCCTTTCGATAACAACCACCCCCAGCCTTAAGCCCTGAAATTAGAGCTTTCTTTGAGCCCTTTCTTTGAGGGTGATGCCATCGAGAAGATAGCACAGCAGTGTTTGTATACACAGGTTTCACTCGCTCCCCTACCCCACCCTATCTCCACAGTCTATGCAGCAGTAATTACAGAGCTATGGCTGTTGAAGTTTGGTTGTTTGCAGCCAGGCTAGACATGGCATCGTCCTGGGCATCTGGTATTACCCAAGCAGCAGCTGGGAATGTGCTGGTTCATCAAATCAAAGCTCTCCAAACCAAATGAGAGCCTACTTCATTGGGACTGATCAATGGTCTGATCAAGCCAGCACCTTGCATTGGTCTTAGGGCGTGCAATCTTCCATGGGTAGTATAGGGGAGTCAATGGCTACAGCTACAAGAGCCTGTTCCTTCCATTCAATCCCTCTTAACTATCAAAATCTTATTTATATTGCAGCCTTTTCTTTTCAATGAACAGGTTCAGAATCTCTAGCATATCTCTCTACCTTGACAGCTGCATGCTAAACAAATATTATCTCTGCAAGCTCCATGGTGCTCATTGTTATTATACGCCACGGATAAATGTCTATGGAGATTCTCAATCATCTAGGTCACAATTGTCCCAAAGGCACTTTTGAAAAGGTAACTGGATTTTCTTAGGTTTTTTCCCCTTGAAAATGTTTCACTTCTCATTCAAGAAGCTTCTTTAGTCTCTTTGAAACGTTTTCAAGGAAAAAAACCAAGGAAGTCCAGTTGCCTTTCAAAAAGTACTTTTGGGGTACCCCATGGGTGTGCTATGGGACCCAGGAAACAAGCATGACCTCAGCATAAGTCATGTTGCTCCTGTCAAGGAAGGCATACAACATCAAATTATGGAATCAAATATATTTCATGTCAGGATCTGCAATCCACAAGAACCACCATAGCAATTCAATACACTTAGATCCATCTTACCTAGCTTGGTCTCGGAATCCATTCGAAAGAATTAGAAGATCAGTATTTTAATTCTGTGTTGTAACAATTGTCTCTCTCTCTTTTTTTAAAATTTGATTTATATGCCGACCTTCTCCGGAGACTCAGGGCGGCTTAAAGTACGTTAAGCAATAGCCTTCATACTTTTGTATATTTTATACAAAGTCAGCTTATTGCCCCCACAAACTGGGTCCTCAATTTACCTACCTTAGAAAGGATGGAAGGCTGAGTCAACCTTGAGCCTGGTGAGATTCGAACTTACTTTAATTGCAGACAGCCTCTTAATGCGCACCTTGAATTGTGCCATCTCAGTTTGGCTTCAATCTCTACATCACTACCCAGCTTCATCTTCTAGTATGATTTTTTGGGGGCAGGATAGTCATCAGCAGCTCAGACACAGAGTAATTTCTAATAGTTTACTTAATGCCTTCTGGATGTAGGGATAAGCAGTGGATAGGTGGATAGATGGTTTGTTCCAGCAAGATACTTTTGTCTTAACCAAAGCAAAAATGTATTCGTGTTTGCATAACTATTGTGATTGCATCAGTATTGAAGAGGTGCTATGCATCAGGGACTAAGGATTCTTGATCTGTAAGATTAATATGTATTGATTTGTTGTGTATGGGGATAGAAAAAATATTGCAATGAACCCTGCCCTGATTCATTGGATGTAGACTTCTCTTAGCTAAACTCAAATTTCTTCTCCCCATTTCCCCCTTTTGTAAAAGAATTGCTTTTTCAGATTATTTCTTGATCCCTACTGTTGAAGTCTCAGATACTTTCTATTGAAGCAACCTGGTCTATCCAAATATGGGAAGGAGCATACTGCTTCCTTTTGCCTTTCAGCCCCAATCCAGGAGCCCTCAGGCAGTTGCTTTCATGACAAACTATTTTCTGTTAAATTTATATTTACTGACAAAGAATAAAGTCTCCCTTTATTTTTTTGTCAGTAAATATAAATTTAACACAATAGATAAATAGATAGATATTTATAATCTTAACACAATCTTGATGTTAAAGATGCATTTTAAACCCTATTCAGCAGATTGGGGTAAAGTCTTCTAGAGATAATATTAATGGTTCCATTTGCTTCAATGCTAAGTCCTACCGCTCCAGGCAACAGCAACTATGGTTGCAGCTACTAAATCTGTGGTACATAGCATACTACTAGTAATAGCAGTGCAATAACACAGAGATTCTGAAAACAGATTTCCCAGAAATGCCAAGATAGAAATTGCAACAGAGCAGAGAGATTCACACAACACACAAACCAGAGAAAGGAGGCTTAATAGTGCACCCCAAGTGCAGTTCGTTCAATGAATCATGGTTAAACAGGTGCATATCTGGAGATTGCCCTGTGCATCTCACTAGGATGTTGGACAGTAGTTTTTAAAACCAAGGGCCATGCATTGCTGTATTATTTTTTTAAAAGGGGCACGGGCAAGGGGATTAAGATTTTCCCCATTCATATGTGGTGGTTCCAGTCCAGATCAACTCATCGTGTGCTTAGACTAGAATCACATCAAGTCAAATCAAATCAAATCAAATCAAAAGGGGAATTCCTTGGAGCTGATTTATGTACAGGTAGTCCTCAACTTACGTCCACTATTGAGCCCAAAATTTATGTTGCTAAGGGAGACATTTGTTGCGTGACTCCCCCCCCCATTTTATGACTTTTCTTGCCATGGTTATTAAGTGAATCATTGCAATGGTTAAGTTAGTAACACAATTGTTAAGTCAATCTGTGTCAGAACTGCCGTCTCACGCCTGTGCTTCACAATCGCTAGCTGCCAGTCTGCCATGAACTATGGAGGAAGGAAGCTGGATGGGAACGCTGACTCATCGTACCTTCTAGAGACACCACTTCAAGGTCAAACAGCTGGAAAAGGCATGCACTGCCCAGTCTACAGTTTAAGAGACCATTCCCAAAGCATTTTATTCAAATATGATTGGACAATGAGGGATAACCAATGGAAAGGGACAAAGAAGACGTTACCCAGGAAAGTTTGGCACGTGAATCTCAGTTCTGGCTTTGCTATACTGTAATCCACTCGACCTTTAGTAAAGTAAGCCTTTCACACCGAATGAAGTCGAGGGTTGTTCTTGCTTAACGGACCAAGTTGGGGCAGGACGGATGATCTGGCTTCTTCATTGACTTTGTTTGTCAGAAGTTCATAAAAACCAGCCACATGACCCTGGGACACTGCAACCATCATAAATATGAGCCAGCTGTCAAGCATCCAAATTTTGATCATGTGACTATGAGGATGTTGTAAAAGTTGTAAGTGTGAAGAATAAGTCACTTTTTTCAGTGATGTCGTAACTTTGAACAGTTACTAAACGAAATGTTCTACGTCAAGGACTACCTGTATTTACCAGTTTAATCCTGAGTCTGTAGCTCAACTGAACTGTGTATTCAGATCTCGCTTCTGAATTATCTTTTAGATGATACAACAATGTTTTTTTTTTTACAGGCAGAAATGTTCCTAGTGTATGTAATAGCAGACAGATCCACAAACATGAACTCTAAATTTGTACTTTCTGTTCAGACATAGCCACATATTTTAGGACAATTTACTTTTCATTCAGAACTTCAGCGGATGTGAAATAAAGCCAACGTATAAAAAATACTTATATTTCACAAAATATTCATATAGGTTTTGCTCAAAGCAGATTGGAAAAGCAGTGCTGTCTAATCAAATAATGTATATATTTGCATTTATTTCTAGGCAAGTGTTAGTGAAGAAAGAGAAGCTTATAACATCTCTCTCTCCCCACTTCCCTCTCTCTATATGTATATATATAATTTTGAAATGCAATTAAAATTTGACTTTTTAAAGGAAATTGTCTGCCAACTAATCTTGGACTGCTTTAAAATCCAATATATTGAGATTAGTCTGTAAATATAAGTGATTAATTTGCTGATTATTTGATGAAAAATAAGAGCTATACTCTATAAGAGGGCATTTAAAGCTGTACATGTCATGCTCATTCAGATTTGAGCCATAAGAACTTTACGTGGAAATGTACTCACATTGCAAAGTTGGAAGCCAGATGTGACTGCTTCTCAAACTACAGGTGGACAAGCTGAGATCACATTCTCATTTGAAAAGAATGTTTGTAGTGTCATAATAAAGGACCAAAAGCTTGCTAAACATACCTGTTTGCAAGGAAAAGGGTCACAGGTTCAATCTTTAGTAGCACCAATTAGGGCTCATAAAATCTTTTTTTTTTCCCTTCTGAAAAGCCTGAAGAACCACTGTAGCTCAGCACAGACAGTACTGAACTAAAAGGACTAATGGCACAATTTAATCTTGGGCTACTTTCTACGTTCTTTTTGGAGCTGTAAAATGTGATTTTACATTATTTTTACAACTGTAAAAGTAATGCCATAAAGATCAGGATCTCATTTTTAGAAAAACAAGAGATGTAGAAGATATTTTCCATTCCTGGATCTCCAAAGGAATTTTCAGGTTCTTGTAGAATAGGGGTGTCAAACTCAATGCCCCTGGGTCGGTGTGGGATGCTTAGATCTGGCCCGTGGGGCCACCCTGGAAACAGTGAAGGACCAGCCCACAATGCCTCTGCCAGTGAAAATGGAGCTTGGGACGGCCGTGTACAGCCCACCCAAGCTCCATTTTTGGCTGTGACGGCCTCCTGCAGCCTTCCACCAGTGAAAACAGAGCTCGGAAGGCTGCACATCCCTCCCGAGCTCCATTTTCGCTGGCAGAGTGCTTAGGCCACCACAGGCACCCCAACATGAGTGACCTTGAGCTGGCCATGCCCCCTGGCCATGCCCCCCACCCCTAAGGTCAAACACAACCCTGATGTGGCCCTCAATGAAATCGAGTTTGACACCCCTGTTGTACAGGAACCAAGCTCGGAGGGTTCTGGAAAAGAAAAAGAGATCCCATGGAACAGGATAAAGGAAATGGACCCCAAAAGCCAAAGGAGAAGCAACTGTGTTTTATTAAAACAAAACAAAGAGAAGAGACATGATAGTTGGGCCCTCATTAAATGGGAACTGAAATAAATGGATGCTGACTAATAACAGCACTTACTTATATACTGCTTCACAGTGCTGTACAACAATCTAGGTCCTCATTTTACCGCCCTTGGAAAGATGGATCGCTGAGTTAACCTATTCCCCAAAGCACCTGAAGATGGGACAAGAAGCAATGATGGAAACTAAACAAGGAATAAACCAGGGTGAAATCCAGCAGGTTCTGACAGGTTCTGGAAAACCGGTAGCGGAAATTTTGAGCAGCTCGGAGAACCAGCAAATACCACTACTGGCTGGCCCCAGAGTGGGGTGGGAATGGAGATTTTGCAATATCCTTCCCTCAGGAGTGGGGAGGGAATGGGGATTTTGCAGTATCCTTCCCCTGCCACTCCTACCAAGCCACAACACACCCACCAAGCCACGCCCACAGAACTGATAGTAAAAAAATTGGATTTCACCAACCTAGAACTGAGGAGAAATTTCCAGACAATGAGAACAATTAATCAGTGGAAAGGCCTACCTATGGAAGTTGTACGTGCTTTGGGGTTTTTAAAGAAGTGAATGGACAGCCATTTGTCAAGAATGGCATAGAGTCTCCTGTTCGTGAGGAGATTGGATTAGAAGACCTCTAAGTTCCCTTCCAACTCTTATTACCCTGTTACTGTTACTTTACAAATAAAAGTAAATTTTATTTGGAAGGCTTTGAATCTTGCAGTAGGTGGAAATGAAAACTCTGAATAAGGAGCCTTAGATCAAGATTTACGCACTGTAAAAAGTGGGGGAATTGCTGAAACAAGCCCCCTGGGATTCATCTGCATGTGTGTGCTTGCCCAATATGAGAATGCCCCAATAATTATTCACTGAGGACAAGAAAGCACAGCATCATCTTCAACCCACCCTAGGCCCAATAGCACAGTGGCCGCTTTTAGCCCCTTTTCCTTGCTTTGTGACAAAAGCAGAGGTCTGATTTATGTAACCATATTTTATAATGCCTTTTCCAAGCCATTTATAAATGCGCTAAACAGCACAGTATTCAGTACTCCCCTCAACATGTCCTTCCACCCATTAACATACACTCGTAGAGTACAATTGTTCAACCAGCTTTGTATCTAAACTAATGATAATACAGTCTAGCCAGCATTTAGATCGTGTTCTGTTAATATAGAATAATGAAATTGGATATAAAAGTGAAATAATACGGGGTCAGCCTAAATGATCTCTAAGGGTCCATTAATTAATAAATATAAGAGACAAATACTGGGTTCAAAAAGTTAAACCGCAAGGTTACTCAAACCACAGGTTAGCTCACCATTCTACAGTTGGAGAGTTGAAGAATTAACCCACATGGAGTTTTCTGCTTAAGAAACAAAGGAAGGCTAGCTAAAGAGTATGGTGTAGCAACAAGGGGAGGGGGCTGTGGGCTGTCAGAACTGTAACCAATCATAAGATGTCAAAAGTATGTATAAGAGTAACTGCATCAGAACCCTTCGGGGTTCAGTTTTTGCTTCTTGTGTTGCCACTGAACCTTGGCAATAAATCTTTTCTGTTTGATCCCGGAATTCCGTGTCAGTTCCTAGAATTCCATAATACTGTAGCAGACTTTTATGGGAGAGTTTATTTATTTAGTCTATTTAATAGAGTATAAAATTTATCAAATATTTAAAAAAGTCTCTATGTAATTTCCAAACTTCCATATGCACATAACATTCCTACCTGAATCTGACATTTTGCCTCTATCCAAAATTTAACACTGGCAAGACTTCTGGGATCCCTTCCTGCATTCAACTGCCTGCTAAGGAATGCTGAACTACACGACAGATCCCCTAAGGTGGCCTGGTAAGTATTTTAAAAAGTTTCGTGGTCCCGCTTTATAACTTGGAAATGCTTGCCAGAACTAACTGACCAAGCAAACACTGACACTGTTCTGTTTTTGAGCTACACATTGCTCTATGTTGCTGTTTTTGTTCCGGTGGAATTTAAAAACAGCAGTTATAACAGAAGATCCTGAAGTTAGGCCTGGGTTCTGAAACTAAACCCAGGAGTTCTGCATTGGATGTAATTGAAAGTGAATGCCTAATATCCTAATTATTCAGCTAGGAATGTCATCCCCTTTCTTTACAGCCAACATCTGACTTTGGTTTCTCTCAGAACGTCAGTGTTAGTTAATACCAGGATAGGAGATCACTAGGAAATCCCAAGAGTTTAGACTACACTGGGAAATCAATAAAACTCAGGAAAAAGTCAAAGGAAATTGATTGATAGATTGATTAGGTGCTATTAAGTGCTATGAGCCGAGGGGGCGCACTGGTTAGAGTGCAGTACTGCAGCTACTTCAGCTGACTGCTAGTTCAGCAGATCAGTGGATCAAATCTCACCGGCTCAAGGTTGACTCAGCCTTCCATCTTTCAGAGGTGGGTAAAATGAGGACCCAGATTGTTGGGGGCAATATGCTATTTAGTATACCGTCTTTGGTGTAAGCTGCTCGGAGTCCTTGGAGAGTGGGCGGCATAGAAATATGACTAATAAATAATAATAATAATAATAATAATAATAATAATAATAATAATAATAATGAAGTTGGTTGTTGACTCCTAGCCACTACATAGATACATTTTCCCCATGAATAAAGAGCACATCACTTGCATATTGTTGCCAAGGAAGCAACTTGGCTGAGTTGATAAAGTCACCAGCCCTGGAAGAAAACTCTACTGAATGGAATAAGGTGCTATGAAACTGGGGAAGGGGACGGGGGGGGGGAACCAGCCTCCCCAAATCCAGCTCCCCTATCCACAAACCCTGAACATTGCTTTTACATAATGGGCCCATCTCTTGGGTTGTAATTAAAGTGCAGCTGGAAAGCCCCAGCACCCAAGAACTGGGAAAGAGGGGGCTCCAGCAGACCACAAGCAGCTGCAGGCACCCACATGAGAGCCTGGATTACAGGACAGGCCTCACCTGGCCCATTGATCTCCTTCATGCTGATCAGCAAGAGCAGGCTCAGGCAGCAGCTTTGGACACCCTGCCCTTCCTCAGACCTCATTTCCATGGCAATCACTTGCAAACAGTGCATCTGCTGCTCTGTCAGGCTTACCCACAGCTCTAGAAAGTTTGGATTGCAAGCCAACTGCCAGGCAGGTGAGGTGGCTGGCACCAGATCCTAGGCTTGAAGTCGAAGGGATGTGTGAAAGGGGACTTCGTGGATGTGCATGGGGGGGTCTTCCAGCAGCCTCTTGATCAGGGGTGTCCAATCTTGGCAACTTTAAGACCTGTCGGCTTCAACTCCCAGAGCATGGCTAGCTGGGGAATTCTGGGAGTTGAAGTCCATAGCAGTGGTGGGTTTCAAATTTTTTTACTACCGGTTCTGTTGGCGTGGCTTGGTGGGCGTGGCTTGGTGGGCATGGCAGTGGAAGAATACTGTAAAATCTCCATTTCCTCCCGATCAGCTGGGACTCGGGAGGCAGAGAATAGATGGGGGTGGGGCCAGTCAGAGGTGGTATTTATCGGTTCTCTGAACTACTCAAAATTTCTGCTACCAGTTCTCCGGAATTGGTCAGAACCTGCTGAATCCTACCTCTGGTCCACAGGTTGTAAAGTTGCCAAGATTGGATACCCCTGATCTAGAAGCTGCTGGAAGAAGACCCCCATGCACATCCATAGTCCCCTTTCACACATCCCTTCGACTTCAGGCCTGATATCCCTGATCTAGATTTTTGCTTTCCTGCCTGAGAATTCCTAAGACAGAACCCCAGACAGACCAATACTCTCCAAGAATACAGATGTCAGACCTATGTTGATTTTCAGATTATCAGTAAAAAGGCCAGTGGTGGGCTGTTGGGGGTTTGCAGGGGTTCAGGAGAACCTCTAGCTAAGATTCTGTGAACTTTGGAGAACCCCCAAATCTCACTCCTGGCTGGCCCCACCCACCCTGCCCCTCCCCTCCCAGGAGTCCCCACGCAGCCTGTTTTGGATGAGAGTAAGTTCAGGGCGTGCGTGGAGGCTCGGGGAGGGCGAAAATGCCTCCCCCGCCATAGTGCAGGAGGCCGACTAGGCCACGTCCATCATGGACACGCCCACCCAGCAACCAGGTAGAGAACCCCTTGCTAAAATTTTTGAAGCCCACCCCTGAAAAAGGCCCAGCGTATATAAATAGGTAGAGATTCTGAAGCAGGGGCGGGTTCCAACTCTGGTCGCTACCGGTTCGTTCATGTGCACGCGCGGGGCACTTCTGTGCATGCGCAGAAGCTTCTGGGAGGGTGGGTGGAGCCTCCTGCCACCTACACTATCGGTTTGCCCAATCCGGTACGAACCGGTAGCAACCCACCACTGTACTGAAGTAGACATCAGGTAAAGTTAATTTCTATCTAATTTCCTTTAATCAAAAACTTATTCTTTTTCTAAAACCCCATTTAAGCAAAAATCTACAACATATTAAGCTGCATTTATTATCTCCTTAAATTATTTTCTTTGATTTCCAAACCAGAGGAAACAATCTGATGTCCTTTAGGGTATAAATTTATGGTCAGAATCTATACAGGTCAGTGGTGGGTTTCAATTTTTTTTTACTACCGGTTCTGTCGGCGTGGCATGGGCATTGCGTGGCATGGTGGGTGTGGCAGGGGAAGGATACTGTAAAATCTCCATTCCCTCCCCAATCCAGGGGAAGGTTACTGCATAATCCCCATTTCCTCCTGATCAGCTGGGACTCAGGAGGCAGAGAATAGATGGGGGTGGGACCAGTCAGAATTTTTACTACCAGGTCTCTGAGTACTCAAAATTTCTGCTACCGGTTCTCCAGAACTGGTCAGAACCTGCTGAAACCCACCTCTGATACAGGTAGTCCTTGACTTACAATTATTCATTTAGTGTCCAATCGTAGTTACAATTGCACTGAAAAAGTGACTTACGACCAGTTTTCACACTTATGTAAATTGAATGATCCCCATGGTGATGTGAACAAAATTTGGGCTGCACTGTCCTGGGGTCATGTGATCACCATTTATAACCTTCCAAGCTAACTTCCAACAAGCAAAATTAATGGGGAAGGCCAAATTTTGCTTAATGGCTGCATGATTCACTTAATAAGTGCAGTGATTCACTTAGCGACTGTGGCAATAAAAGGTCGTAAAATGGGGCACACAACTCATTTAACAACTGCCTTGCTTAGTAATGGAAATTTTGGGCTCAATTGAGGTTGTGAGTACTAATTGTACCAGATAAAGTCCAAATTATTAGGAGGATGTCAGTTTGCCTAATCCTAACTTGACTGATACTGTAAGTAACATTCTCATTTTGTCAGGAAAAGAAAAGAGGTTATGAGAATGAAACTTCCGCTGTATACTACCTAGTCAATGTTTTAATGTGCTGTAAGAGCAATCCTCAAGGAAATGATAATTAAAAACACCAGTGGAAAAATCTCTCTTCATCTAATATATTTAACAGTTCGGAAAATTGGATTTGGACAATTTATATTAAACAACTGCTATTGTAATCATGATTTACAAATGTACAAAATCCCTAAATTATGTAGAAGGGGAAAGTTTGCTGCAATCTTTCTATATCAGCATTTGTCAGACTTTACGTACAAAAACAGGTTAATGTGATTAAAGCTCAGGGTTAAAATTTGTACCTTGCAAAGACATGAAATCTGATGCATAGGAATTCTTCTTTGAATGTTCCTGTCACTTACAAGTGTTTGTTTTCCTTCCTTAAACCTCCATTTTCCATAGCAGATCTCTTGCCACTTAGAACCTCCTTTGTTACAGAGATCAATCATTTTGCTAAGTATGCTGTAATGTGGACAGCTAAATTAGGGACCTTACTATGGTGTCATTATCTGATAGCTTCCAATTATACAAAGTACATCTGCTCAGTTCCCTTTACTGAAGTCGTTTAAAAACACCAAAGAGGGATTCCAGAGAGAAACACAGGCCTGGACTACATTCACACCTGTTTACCACTTTATCCCCTACACACCACACACCACACACACACACACACACATACACACTGCATACAGATGTTTGTGTGTCCTCAGTTCCTCAGAAGTTAGTCATTGTGCTGACTTGATTCCCTTACTCATTTTCCAATTACAGATTAGAATTTTCCAAATAGTAAGTGGTGTTAGAAATAAAGGTTCAGCCAGAGGAGAAAAAAATGAAGGGTAACAGAAATAACTTTTGGAAAATCGCATCTTGGTGAGGTTCTAGAACACCCTTCTAGATGTTTCCCAGATGTGCAGCATTAGAGTTCTTCTAATATCATTGTTGAGGGGATGTGGTGGCTCAGTGGCTAAGACGCTGAGCTTGTCAGTCGAAAGGTCGACAGTTCAGTGGTTCGAATCCCTAGTGCCAAGGGGTGAGCTTCCGTTACTTGTCCCAGCTTCTGCCAACCTAGCAGTTTGGAAGCACGTAAAAAATGCAAGTAGAAAAATAAATACCACCTTTGGTGGGAAGGTTACAGCGTTCCGTGCACCTTTGGCATTTAGTCATGCTGGCCACATGACTATGGAGATGTCTTCGGACAGCGCTGGCTCTTCGGCTTTGAAACAGAGATGAGCACCACCCCCTAGAGTCGGGAACGACTAGCACATATGTGCGAGGGGGAACCTTTACCTTTACCTTTATATCATCGTTAAAATTTCTGAGAAACTGTGTCCTATACACAGAACATAACATGTTGGCAAAGGCTGTTCTAGAACGAGATGGCATTGTTTCTATGGATGACATATATTTTGCCAGATGTCTTCTGAGGAGAAGAAGAAAGGAGGGTTCCTACATTCTGGGATGTCCAGTCATGAAGGAAGAAGTCCCTTCTTTGATAGTAGCTCTGCTCCTTACCATTGTCAAAAAATAGAGGTGGATATTTCCTTTCCTTGTAACATTCTCCTACCTTTGCTTAAATTGTCTGCTGAACAAAACCAGTGTGTGGCTGTGGCTGGGTGTTCCCAATACCTTGACAAGTGCCTCTGGGGGAATACCTGATGTATGTTCTAAGCAGAGAATGAATACCAAAAGCCTTACTCACAGTCACAAAACACACACACACGCTCCACGCAATCATTCACCACCTCTCTCCAGAAGATGCCGCAGTCTCCAGCAAGGGAAAAACCCAATGCAGTACAATATTTGCTGACCTCTGCTGGAATTTTTGAAAAACCCGAGAGATTTCAGAGTTCAGAGAAAAGGGATTAACTTGGAGAGCGTTTGTATTTCTGTTTTGAGATGCGTGCACACATTTTTAAATTTAATTTCTACTTCAAAACTATGAAGATGCCTAACAAAACCTCTCCGATTAATTTAGTCTTCTTACGAATTACAAAATGAAACCTGATCGCATGCCTTTAGTCACGGGTTTTGAAGTGACTTTAGGGTCTAGTTAGCAATGTGCAAGCCTCCAGCAGTATGCGGGCCTAAATGAATGGAATCCATCTAAAGTTCCTGAAAGGTTTTGGCCATCGGCGCTGTGTACGCCATTTACCACAGTTTCCAGTAGTTCTGGAAAGTTCTTCCCCTTTTGATAGATACAGATTCACACCTGGGATGCTGTTAATGCAGCAGCTACATTTAATTCATGGACAGGGTTTCTAATTCATACACTTTTCTGTTTACAACACAGTCATTTCAGCGATCTCAAGAAGGTTCCACACCCATCTGATCCAAGTGATTCGGAAAATACAGATAAATTTCTGATAAATGATAACAAATAAACCAGCAGCCCCCAACCTTTTGGGAGTTAGGGACTGGTTTCTGGAGAGCGGTTTGTCCATGGACCGGGGTGGGAGGGGGAGGTCATGGTTTTACACACAGGTGTGGATGGGGCTTCTGTTCCTTGTGTGGCCCGGTGCTGGTCCGCATCCTGGAAGTTGGGGACGCCTGAGATAAGCGACCCTGAGAGTCAGTGGTGGATTTCAAATTTTTTTACTACCGGTTCTGTGGGTGTGGCTTGGTGGGCGTGGCATGGCTTGGTGGGTGTGGCTTGGTGGGGATGGCAGGGGAAGGATACTGTAAAATCTCCATTCCCTCCCCACTCCAGGGGAAGGTTACTGCAAAATCCTCATTTCCTCCCAATCAGCTGGGACTTGGGAGGCAGAGAATAGATGGGGGCAGGGCCAGTCAGGCCATGTTTACCGGTTCTCCCAACTACTCAAAATTTCCGCTACCGGTTCTCCAGAACTGGTCAGAACCTGCTGAAACCCACCTCTGCTGGGAGTGCTAATGACCAGATGACTGCTAAGAATATAAATCCTTCCATTCAGTTAGAACCGGAGAAGCTTCTTGGATGAGAAGCGAAATATTTTTCAAGGAAAAAACAAGAAAGTCCAGTTGCCTTTTGGAAAAATGCCTTTGGGGTGAGTTGAAGTGGTTACCAATAGACTTCTAGATACCATTCAAGGTGCTGGTTATCACCTATAAAGCCCTGCATGACAAAAGACCCAGTTATCTGAAGGACTTTTTGTCTTCCTTAGTTTCTGCCCATCCTGCATAATCAGAGAGTTGGCATGCTCCAGGTCCTATTGATTAAACACTGCCCTCTAATTCTGCCAAGCGGAAGAGCCAGAGCTGTATTTGGATTGCAGTGATGATCAATTCAGGTCCTCTTTGGTGCCTGTCCATTTGTTCCCATTAGGTGGATATTTGTTCAGACTTTGGCTTATTGGTGAACAGGATCAAATGGGAAACAATTGAGCTGGAATGCAGAATTCCTCAGACTCTCTCCAAAACTAAATTCATACTATCAAAGCCAGGACGGGCTGCACTGAGTTTATTTTACTTCAGATTATTAAACTGCAATCTTCCTGGCTCCTTTTTTTTTTCACTCCTTCCTCCTTAGAATGCCACAAGGCAAAATTAAAATATTTTTGCAAAGTGGAAAAGAAGAAGGAAATAAATATTTGCCCCAGTTGCAATTGTTCTGTCTAGAACTGTTGGATACATCATCCTCAATTATGAAATTGTTTCTTCCATAATACAAAGAAGAGGAGGAATCACCTGGTGTTCTTCTACTGTTATATTTATGCAAAGGTTAAGATCCATGCTATTTACCACAGTGTCAGCACGTCAAGATGCATTTATCCTAGTGCTGACATGAGAAGGAGAACGCAAGTGTCTGCAACGGGACGGTTGCCTTTTACCTACTCATTTTAGCTGGAGATAATGTCCCCTAGGAGATGGATGGGAGGGGGGAAATTCTTTGAGTTGGAACAGTAGATTACGGGTGAATGATTGGGAAGATGGCCAATGAATGCAGAGGAGTGGGAGAAGGAAGAGGAGGGATTTTGGGTCAACACCTCAGTGCTGGTTGCATGGAGTCAGTGTAAAAGTTTCCATGCTAAATAAAATAGAAGTTTGTTTCCAAAAAGACTTTGTTTGAGACGCAATTTATTTGAAGACGGCCTGAAAACCTGACACACAGTTTCCAGTGGTTCTGGAAAGTTCTTCCCCTTTTGATAGATATAGATAAGGTATATTCATGCCTGTTGCTCATAGTTTTCTCTCATCTTCATTTTTCTTTTTGCCAGTTAAACGTTTCGATGTCTGTTTAACAAACAAAAGTCAACCTATAGTTTTGGTAGCTGTAGTAGGTGTTGTGTATATGTTTGTTCTGATCTGGATATAGGGATTGAGTGGAAGTGTGCTGGGTGTAAATTAAACTGAAAATTAGCCACAGTAATTTTCCAATAAGAACAACTCCAAAAATATAACAGATATATCTCTGTAATCCCTCCCATCTCCTACTCCTGTCCCACTCCTCTAGTGATTCTGGGGCCTGAAAGCCAGTGATGGGATTCAGCCAGTTCACACCGCTTCAGGAGAACCGGTTGTTAACTTTCTGAGCAGTTTGGCAAACTGGTTGTTGCAAGAAATCATTAGGACACAGAACCGGTTGTTAAATGACTTGAATCCCACCACTGCTGAAAGCCATGTCTGCAGTGCGACAGAGCACATGTAGATGTTCAAAATGCAAAAATACGCTAAATAGGGCTAATATATCTGTGGGGGAAATGCAAAGTTACAGTAAATTTTGATTGTAGAAGGCATCCCTGATAGGAAGAAACTAATATTTATAAAGGGGTGCTTTTCAAAGGATGCTAACTAAATGTATTAAAGCAGCCGTCTCTTTCTGGAAACTTATCTGGCCATTTAGAATGCAGTGTGTGAATGCAGACAATTCTTCTGCTGGGATCACATTTTTGAAGTGATGCAGCTTTCAAATCCTTTGCACAGACTTTCCTTTCTTGGAGCAACAAGAGAAATGCAGGTAATCTTCAATTTTCCACTACAATTTGAATTGGGATTTCAGTTGTAAGTTGATGTGGTTTCAAGTTAAGTCATCGTGTGAACTGAACTGGATTTTACAACCATTTTACTGTGCTTGTAAAGTGAATCACCACAGTTGTTAAAACAAATCATGCGGCCATTAAGCAAATCCAGTGGATATTTTTCTCTGAAAACCAGCAAGAAAGATTGCAAAGAGTGATTGTGTGACTACAGAATACTGCAACCGGTCATAAGGATGATCCAACCCAAATTGTGATCACATGATTGTGGTGGTGGTGGTAGTGTAATAGTCATAAGCGTGAGGATAGGTTGTAAAACACTTTTTTTCCAAGGGTGTCAGATCACTGAACCAATGTTAAACAAACAATTGTAAGTCGAGGACCACCTGCAGTGTAATTGCAGTCAAGGTGAATTGGATTAGATAACAGATAGATTAAAAGAGTTGGAAGGGACCTTATAGGTCATCTAGTCCAACCCCCCACTCAAGCAGAAGACCCTACACCATTTCTGACAAATGGCAGTCCAATTCTTCTTGAAAGTTTCAAGTGATGAAAGTCCCACAACTTCCAAAGGCAACTTCTGTTCCATTGGTTGATTGTTCTCACCGTCAGAAAATTCCTCCTCATTTCTAGGTTGAATCTCTCCTTGGTCAGTTTCCATCCATTATTCCTTGTCTGGCCTTCAGATAATTGGTAATTAATTGATAAGTGAGGAAATTACCAACTAAATGGAATTGAAGATTTTTCCTTTAGCAAAGATTGATTTCTAAAAGAACTCCAGGAAAGAAAGGGCCCCTTCCACTATGGGGTGATATGGTAAGATAAGAATATGCTACTACTAATGTACATAATTACTAAAGTATCTCAGAGGTCTTATTAGATGCCTGAAGGGGGGGGGGACTGGTCTCTCTTTCAGGGTGAACCAGCACAACGATTCAAAGGCTGGGCTAAGACTTGCTAGGGATCTTAGACCAATTTTGGGGGAAGAATAAGGTGACCAGATTTTAACATTGGTAAAGAGGGACATTGTGGGCGTGGCTTATTTTGTGGGCGTGGCTAGCTGGTCATGTGACTGGGTGGGCGTGGCTAGCTGGTCATGTGACCGGGTGGCCATGGCTATGTGTATAGGGTAAGGTGAACAGATTTTAACATTGGTAAGAGGGACACCATTGTGGGCGTGGCTTATTGTGTGGGCGTGGCTTGGAGGCCATGTGACTGGGTGGGCGTGGCTATCTGGTCATGTGACCAGGTGGCCATGGCTGTGTGTATAGGGACTACTCAGAGGGCTGAAAAGTCATTTCTGACAGGTCCTCACACTTTTGACTGGTCCTCACACTTATGACCATCCTCACATTTATGCCCGTGCAGCATTCTTAACAACCATGTCACTCATTTCACAACTGCTTCTCTTCACCATGGTGACAAGATAGGGCAAAAAACGTAAAATGTGAGGACAGTCGTAAGTTCGAGGACTGGTCAAAAGTGCGAGGACCAGTCAAAAATAACTTTTTCAGCCCTCTGAGTAGTCCATATGCACAAAAGGACTAACCAGAGGGCTGAAAAAAGTCATTTCTGACAGGTCCTCACACTTTTGACTGGTCCTCACACTTATGACCATCCTCACATTTATGCCCGTGCAGCATTCTTAACAACCATGTCACTCATTTCACAACCGCTTCTCTTCACCATGATGACAAGATAGGGCAAAAAACGTAAAATGTGAGGACAGTCGTAAGTTCGAGGACTGGTCAAAAGTACGAGGACCAGTCAAAAATAACTTTTTCAGCCCTCTGAGTAGTCCATATGCATAAAAGGATACAGTAATAGAGAGGGATGAAGGAAGGGAAGGGAAATTAGAGTAGGAGTGACGGTTAAGAGAGGGAGGAAGAGAGGAGGAGAAGGAGAAAGGAAGAGGAAGTAGGGAGGAGAAGAAGAGGGGGGGAAGAGAAAGTAAGAAGGAAAGAAAAGAGAGGTGGTAGGTTTGAGGAGAAAGATTGCTGTACAATAAAAAAGATGAAAGGGAAGAAAGCCAACCCCAAACAAATATAAAGATATTAAGATAAAGAATGAATTGTTAAACTTTAAAGAATAAAAGAGAACAAATATGAATAAATAGCAATAATTAGAAACACACATACATACAATGTATTTTCTTTGAACAGAATATTTGGCTGGTTCACAAATTTAAACAGTGTTTAGTCATTTCAATTAAATTTACAATTTCTATATTTCCTTTTTGCCATATTTATTCCTCATCTATTTTTTTAAAAAAAACAATTTTACCCTTCATCCTCATCTCTAATCTTAATCAAATTCAATTTTTCCCTTCTATTCTATATTATACCCCTTCCCATTGTCATCTATTTTTATATCCATCCTCACATTGGTTAATTATGTAATTATGTAATACAGTTGTTTAATACAAACTCAACATTTTAATATAAATCAATTAGTTATATAACTATCTTTTTTGTATATTAATCAATATGAACATGAATATTCCAATTATTTCCATGCAATCCAATTTCTTACAAATCAATTAATTATACTTACCAATAATAATAAACCAAATAATTTCCCCCATATATTCCTCCAAACCACAACTTAACCATTTCTGCTTTCAACACAGTATACAATTAATAATATCTCAATTATTACAATTCCCTAGTTAAAAAGAGCTTTTTTTTCTTTTGTGTTTTAAAATCTTGAACTCTCCTCTTTTGCCCTAAATAATTTTCCATTGTTTGCACTTACCTTTTTTGGTGAGGAAAAGGAAAATAAATCTGCTGCCTAATTTTCCAATGTTGCAAGCAAACCGCAAAGCCAACAGCCTGTTTTACTTTCAGTTTCGTTTTGAGCTTGGTTTGCACAAGAGGAAAAAAAAACTGAGCAATTTAGCAAGAGCAGAGCCCTGTGCAAATCAGCTGAGAGGGGGAAGCCGAGCTAATTAACGTAGGGCGGCCCTTTGAAGCCCCGCGGCAAGAGTTTAAACAGGTTTTTTCCCTCTAGCCATCAGCGGGGATTCAGGAGGCAGCCGGGAACCAGGAGGCAGAATGAAAAATCGGGACTTTTTTAAAACGACGCGGGACGCGGGACAAATTGCTCAAAAGCGGGACTGTCCCGCCAAAAGCGGGACGTCTGGTCACCTTAGGGAAGAAGGGACACAATACAGTGCTCTGAACAAGGCCCCTAAGCAGTGGTGGGTTTCAAAATTTTTTACTATCGGTTCTGTGGGTGTGGCTTGGTGGGTGTGGCTTGGTGGGCGTGGCAGGGGAAGGTTACTGCAAAATCCCCATTTCCTCCCGATCAGCTGGGACTCTGGAGGCAGAGAATAGATGGAGGCGGGGCCAGTCAGAGGTGGTATTTACCGGTTCTCCAAACTACTCAAAATTTCCGCTACCAGTTCTCCAGAACTGGTCAGAACCTGCTGAAACCCACCTCTGCCCTTAAGTTATGGCAACTGTGGAGGGCTCCTGCTCAAACCATCGAAAGCTTGGAGGGATTTTGAAGGCAACCATTCAATGCAGGAATTCAGCATGAAGCACCTCTAGCGGGTGTCTCTGCTGGGCTTAAACATGTCCAGGACAGGAGCCCCCCACTCATACAATTTCTTCTTTTACTAGATTTCCCTCCCACCCACCCACCCCAAATATCTAACCAGAATCTGCCTGCCTGTAACTTAACCCCACAATCACATGTTCTGCATTCTGAGAGGAGAGAGGGAAAGATTTTCAATGCCTTCTTTTGAAAAACTTGATGAGTTCTCTCATATACAAACCCCTCAGCCTTTGCTCCAGGCTAAATTTTACTCCCTTTCCTCTGTCTCGCCTTGTAAGAAGGTTTATCCCCTGCTCATCCCTGCTACCCTTCTTTGTTCTGTTCTTTCTGAATCTTTCTTAAAATATGGCGCCCAGTAGTGGAAACAATACTGGTGTGTCTGTGTTTGTTTGTTTGTGTGTGTGTGTGTGTGTGTTTGTTTGTTTGTTTGTGTATGTGTGTGTGTGTATCTGTGTGTGCGCGCGCTAGCCAATGCAGAAGGGAGAACAATTATTACTTCTTGCCACTTGGAAACCATACTTTTGTTGTTGTAGGCTAAGAAGAAATGTTTGTCTTTTTAGCACTGATATATGCTTGTAATCAGTGTCTTCCTACATGTGTTCCTAACATTCAAAGACCTCCTGAGTTTGTACCTGAACTTTTGATTGCTTTTTTCTAAAATAATAATTTACAAGCAAGTAATATATGCCCAATGTCCTAATCAAAGACACATCAATACACAAGCACATATCTCTTCCACTGGTCATCCCTCTTGGAAAAACAGTATTCCCCCCCCAATGGAAGGATTCCAAACAAATGATTTGCTGATCCTTGTGGGGACTTTAGAGAGAAACCAAGACTCCATCAAATCAAGCTGAGTTTCTAATGCTACATATGTACCCCCATGTAGATTTCTTAAAAATCTTAAGTCTTAAGTCTTAGATCTTAAATCTTAAAATATGGCAGTGGCTTCTTCCAATATCGTTTTCCAATAGGCTAGCCATCTAGGCTACAACCTATTTTACGACCTTTCTTGCCACACTTGTTTAAGTGATTCCCTGCAGTTGATAAGTTAGTAACCTGGTTGTTAAGTGAATCTGGCTTCCCCGTTGACCTTGCTTGTCAGAAGGTTGCAAAAGGTGATCACATGACCTTGGGATACAGCAACGGTCATAAGTATGAACCACTTGCCAAGCATCCGAATTTTGATCACATGATCATGGGGATGTTGCAAAAGTAGTAGCTGTGAAAAATAGTGATAAGTCACTTTTTTCAGTGTCGTTGCAATTTTGAATGGTCACTAAGGACTACCTGTAATTGGATTGTGCACCACGGTTAGGTTTTTCTAAAACAAGCGGGACAGGAGCTTTTGTTGCATCTCCGCAGGGAGAGACCTCCATGTAGATGTGGGTCCTTATGGGGACAAGCATGTTGGACTTTAGGTAGCTTCTGCTGCTCGGTCTTCTCATACGTGTACCATGAACATCTCATACATGTTCATAGTGAATAGTTGTCGCAAAAGGGCACCACAGTGGGATTTTAAAGCTACAGCTTGGAATAGGGCCATTTTGGCAATTTACATTATCATTGTTGGCAGGCTGAGATCACAGAGTCTCGGCCAATCCCCCTTTGCTTTGAGCTTGCGAACAGATGCAGAGTTCAAAAGGCAGAGGCGTGATTGATGTGTCTGGATAATTTGCTGCTCTCTGCCCTCCCCCCCACCTACTCCATGCCTGTTGCTTTCTCCCTCCCCTTCTTATAAAGGAGTGGCTGAGCATGGAGAATGCAGATGGAAGGAAGGTGGTTTTGGGAAGGAAGATGAAATAATTCTGACTATTAAGGATGGGGCAAGCAGATGCTGAAATGTGTGAGCATGCCGAGATTAGAGCTGACCACTGACTAACTCTAGATGGGCATTTGGAAAGGCAGGTGATAGCACATTTGCTTCAAGGGTGGGGGGCCCTTACCTCTGAAAATCATTTTGGGGGTGGGGGGTTCCTGATATTGCTGGGTTGCAAGAAATGGAGAATGACAGCAGTCTGGTTGAAAGCGGCTGCATTGAATAACCACGAGGTTTAGCTCTTTGGATAAAGTGCAGTAGGGGAACAGCCATGGGTTCAGACTACTGAAAGTAAGGGGGATGTCAGGCTATTAGGAGAGATAACTGTTGGCAAAAGATAATTTCCCCCTATCTTCTGCCAACAGTTATTTCTTCTAATAGCCTGATATCCCCTTCTTTCCATGTTTTTCAAGAGACTGGAGTGTATTGCGCCAGGGAAGTATGATGGCTCTGAGTATCAAACAATACAGGATAGGTGGGAGATGCAAGAACCTGAGAGGATTAGACTCATGGTGGGAAGATTCCATCATAGTGCCTCCCTTTAGGGCATATTATCTCAAAAACTGCAGAAGGCACCCTGGGTTTTGTAAATGCTCTTGTTTTTTTTTTTTAAATTAAATACCAACCTCAGAAATCAACAAATAGACAAAGGAAATGGGCACAACATGCTCTCCCATTTAAAGAGAGAGAGAGAGAGAGAGAGAGAGAGAGAGAGAGAGAGAGAGAGAGAGAGAGAGAGAGAGAAGATACCAGAATGAAAGGTTGCTATTTCCCTGTCAGTGGCACAATATAGTCCTCATTTAGGAACAATTAGGATCAGCAATTTGGTTGTTAAGCGAAGTGGTCATTAAGTGCAAAAGTGACTGTGCTTATGATCTTACTTTAGCTTTCCTTTGCTTTATAGACCTGCGAAGATCAGAAAGGTGATGATGGATCAGAAAGTCATTTTTTCATCACCTTTGTAACTCTGAATGGTCACTGTCTGGGACAGATGCTAAATGATGACTACCTGTAGTCTGAAGAAGTTACCCCTAATAATTTGAAGTTCTTTCTATATTTGAAAGTCTATTCCATTGTTCAAAGTCTCAGCTATTTAGACCTTATCTCTGCTCATCTGCTTAATTGTTCCACTTCTAGGATTAGGCAAATTGATTTATGTGCATGCAAATTGCAATTTGATAGCAGGAGGTGAAAAAATGTAAAGCTTTGGAGTGATGAATACCTTTGTAAAAGTATTCTCTGCCCCTTTTTACATATTAAAAAAAAATAAAGGGAGTATAGAAGTGGGACACGGATTAAATTTAGTTATTTTGCTTAAGAGATTGAATGCTTAACATTGCTCCTGGTTCTCACATCATAGAATAAATGTAATAAATGAAAATAGAATAATGGAGATGGAAGAAAATAAGGCAAATTCTCTTCCAATCAAGCTTTAATTGCAATATAATTCCAACAGTCACAAATTCTTGCAAGGTCCATCTCCTGCCCCACTGTCACCCTGAAACAATGCTGCCTCTATTGACTTTGACATGTCTAAAAAGGGACTGAGAGCATTTGGTAGAGCCCCCTCCACCTCCATAAAGCCACCTTAACGGCCCATTTAAAAATGAGATCCAAGTCAGATACTGCTCAAATGAGAGCCACCCTGCATATTATTGAAAAGCCTTGGGGGCGGGTTGCGGTCAAAACTAGAGGCAAGGAAAATCAAAGATCATCATACCTGGAGATTATGTGTTCAGTTACATATGTACATACATACATGTGTCCTCTATTCAATACATCAAGTGCAGAAGGCAATCTCCATTTTCAAGATTCACTTTTCCTGACCTAATGTTTGCCTGGCAAGTCAAAATCCTACTGGTGCCACTTATCTCCAGCCTGAAAAAAGTAGTGATAACTAAAGCCTTTGCCAGAATTACAAGCTATCACAGGTAGTGCTAGAAGCAAACCATGTTTTGCTACCGACGTGTGAAGTAAGGAAGACCTTCAACAGGACTTTGGCTTGGGCTCTAGCCATATTATTATACCTCCTTGTTCTTCCAAAGGTACCAAAGCTGAAATGAAGGGCTTGCCTTTACAGAGGCCCCAAAGTAGAATCAGAGTGTGCCTTTCCCAGGAAAGACATTTGGGAAGATGAATGGCCCCTCCCCATCATTCCTTGGCTGCCTGCAAACCCAATGCCAACCTTGAAGTGCCTCAAAGCCTTGTGAAATGCAGCTGCAGAAAGCTCCCCGTTGGCTAGGCCGATGCAGCCTGCCCACTCTTCCCTCTCCTTCCTGTCTCGTATTCCTGCTGCATAGCCTCTGGGCTGACATTACAGGCAGGGAGGGTGGGGATTTATCAGACAGTGCACAATACCAATCAGGTGATTCATCACCATCTAGCCCAGGAAGGGCAAAGCAGGCAGCTGGGGCTGCGTAGAACAGTTACTTACTTCTCGCTCCATTTTCATCATTCGTACATCAACCCCAAATCCCACTCACCCATTCTATAAGGACACTCTCTAAGCAGTCGAGAGAAGCACTCTCTTTCAAACATTGACAGCCCAATATTTTATTGCTAAGTTCTAGAGAGGAACACTCACTTTCAAACACTTGAGAATGAATGGCACTCTTGCCATCCTGTGCTACTGCTTTACGTATCCATGGAAGGAAGGTCCCTTCCAAAATAAATTGCCATCTTGTTGTCCTTACTTTTTACCTCATGCTTCTCTTAAAAGGAGATTCTTCTCAGTGTCATCCCAGCTCCTAGCAATTATAAGTCCCTGGCCAGAATAATAGATACCCTGATAGCCTCCATTTAACAAACCCGTTAAACCTTCCCGGGTTGCAGTAATAATCTTCGGAATGTGCAACAAAAGAGGCTTCCAACAGGATAATCATGTTAGTAAAACCAGGGAGTTCTGGGGCACCTTAAAAATTAAGGATTCAAGCATAAATTTTCAGGGTCCAAACCAGTCTTCAAATGCATTTGGTCCCAAAATGCACAATCCTACGTATATAGGCACAGTGCCAGGGGCATTATTATAGAAAATACATAGAGAAACAGGAGCTATTTTCAACCACGCTTGTCATTGTCTTATTTTAGTCTGCATGGACTTTACAAATGACAATCTTTGCCATGAGGGCCAGTAAGTTAAGATAACATTTCATGAATCCGGCATTGTGGCCTGTTATCCACAACGTTAGTGGCGTTTTAAAGTCTGATAGTATTTTTCCTGCAGCAGGTTAACCTGTTTACTCCCCTGAAAAACAATTTACAAATATCGTGACTAACTCTGCACGCCAATCAGCTCACAAGTCTCTGCATGTGGAAATCATAAGTGTAACATCCCAGCTGGGAAAGGCTCATTTGAATTCTCATCAAACATTTGTGGCTCTTCCAATGGAGCTCAACCCAGGAGCTTAAAAGAGAGAGATTACAGGCATAGCTTTCTTTCAAGACAGAATCTCTCTGTCCAGTCCATTCTGCAATGACAACATCTCAAAGGTGCACAAAGGAGAAACGATGCCATAAACATCTGGGGGAAACTCCTCACAAATCACCCCATAGTTCTACTTCAGATATACACATGCACGTTACTGTCTTGGATTTGTGTTTATTTGCACAATAATAAAATAAGTTACCAACCACAGTATTTGCACTTAGTGCCTGTGGCACTTGTTCCAGAGATAGCTCCGTACTCCCAACTCGTCCATCTCGTTTTAGAAACATTTCTTTCAACGAACATTGCATTTTATTTCATTGTTCTCCCCCAAACAACAAAGGTGCACTCATGGTACTTTAACTGTAATGGAACAAATTTGGCCTAGGTTAACAGGTATTTGATAGTCTTCCCTTACCCCCTGAATGTTCTCTGTTGGGTTTAAAGGCATTCATTTGAAAGTGGATATGGTGGGAATGACAGCTGTTTTCTGAGGAACTGCAACTCATAGACTTGAGAAGCTGAAGTGGCTGAAGATGTCAATGCTTAGAAACAGCCAGAGACAACAGCCAGAGACAAGACAATCTTTCAGGGTCTCCAGAAAGATTATATTATATTATATTATATACATCTTGGTGTTTTGGAAATGTCAGGCCAATACTCAAGTCTGTACAATAGGACCTTGTGGAATCAAGGGCTCATGTAAGCCCAGAAAGGAAGTGATGGGAGATGTGAAACATTAGCATGTATCAATTACCTCAAACTCTGCCTTTTGTTAATGCAAGGTTCCATCCTTAGTGCTGCAAAGGCAAACAATGGAACTTTTGCTGGATCTATAAGAACGCAGCTATCACTTACAGACACTGACCCACTCTGTGAGCCGACACTCCTCACAAGCTACAAAACAACACCAATGGAATTTACAGTTACATCGCTCGCTGCGTGTTTGCCTCAAGATATTATGTCCTCTTCCACAGCACAAGCTTTCACAGTTGTCCATGCCTGGGCTGGTCTTGTTGCACAAACGTCCTTGGGTGCCCAAAGAGTCCAACTTTGGTTCCCTCTCACAGAAGTCAGGTGATTTCTCAAAGTATATCAGGTCATTGATGCCACCACGACGCCGGTGGCGGGCCTGGCCCACCTCCATCTGCCCAGTGTTCCTGTTGTGGGACCGGATCAGTGTTGCCACATGGAAGCGATCCTTGAGCACTGAACCCACCAGCCGGAAATCAGGAGTCACCTGCCAACATGTCTTCAGCTGGCAACTTCCGGAAGTTCCATGACACTTGCATTTCCGCTTCATGTTCTCCATCACCACCTGTCAGGAGCACAAGAACACAGCAGTCAGAAGAACTCAAGAACCATGCAGAAGGACTGAGCTCCATCCGGTTCAATTCTCTGGCTAGCTGGCTTTGGAACTTGGTCCCCATCCCTTGGAGACAACTTGTGCTACTGGCACAAGAGCACCGGTTTGATGTAGTGGTTAGGGTACCAGGCTAGAAACTGGGAGACTGTGAATTCTAACTCCACTGTAGGCCCAAAGCTATCTGGGTCACTTTGGGCCAAGCTCTCTCTCTCTCTCTCAGCCCTAGAAAGCATTGATAGTAAACCACTTCTGAAATATTGACAGGAAAATTACAGAGATTTGCCCAGGTGTCACCAGGAGTCAAGACTGACTTGGAAGCACAAACAAATAGTCACAACTCCTCTGTGTACGGTTTATGCAACCCAGTCAAGCAGTTACATAACTGATTGGTTGTACTGACTGACTTCACACGATCAATTTAACTATCTTTCTAGATGTGCATAACATCTTGAACCAAAGGCTAACCATGGTGGTTATAGGTTCACAGAGCCTACTAGACTAAAAGGTGTAGATGGAGCATAAAGGCGAGCCTTCCAGATAGCCATGGGGAGCATTAAGAGGTGAAGAGAGTTTATGCAATGCTCCCAACTACATGTAACAACATGTGTTGAGAGATTCCTAAACTGCAGATCGTTTGGGGTTATCATTTACAGACTTGAAGGATGAGATGAAGTTATTATTTCAACAAGAATGTGTCATCACCTTATATTTAGAACAAAATTCAAAGAATGGGGTTTTAAATGGCTTTAAATAAGCTAAAGACAACATTCTCCTCCTCCATCTCCTTATCGTGGAGTCTGGCCACAAGGCATTCCATGAAAGCTTGCTTCTGCAACTATGCAGGTAAAAAGAGCAAACATTGGCTTGCAGGATTCCTCTAGAGGAGAGCCAATTTAACAGAAATTAAACCTGTCATCTGAATAACTGTACCCTATGCCCCCACTTTCCTATCCCATCTAGAAACATACACCAATAAGTAAGCTAATATAGGTAGTCCTTGACTTACAACAGTTCATTTAGTGACAATTCAAAGTTACAATAGTACTGAAAAAAATGACTTATGACCATTTTTCACACTTACGACCGTGGCAGCATCCCCATGGTCATGGGATCAAAATTCAGGTGCTTGGCAACTGACTCATATTTAGATGGTTGCAGAGTCCCAGGGTGATGTGATCACCTTTTGCGACATTGTGACAAGCAAAATCAATGGGGAAGCCAGATTCACTTTAATGATTTCATGGTTTACTTAACAACTACACTGATTCACTTAACAACTGTGGTAAGAAAGGTCATAAAATGGGGCAAAAGTCACCTAACAAACGTCTCGCTTAGCAACTGAAATTTTGAGCTCAACTGTGGTCAGAAGTCGAGGACTACCTGCATCAACTTTGGTTCATGAGATTGAGTGGCAACTCTCTTGGCTAGGGCTACAGCAGAGACAAATTTGGAGCATTGTTTTGTGTTCTGATTCTACAAGCTTTGCCCTTTTTTCAAATCCTGACTTTCCCCTATATTTTGAATTTTATTTTAAAGATACTCTTCTGGGAATGTCGAGGAAGTTTCTAATTCTTATTGTTTACCTAGAATTCTTTTTCCAATATCACTGAGGAATGGTCTGCATTTTTTCAAGGCACATCTATTCCATTCTCATTAAAAGTCTCTTCAGTACCATTTTTTCCTCTTTTTTCTTAAGAGATACATGGTTTTGCTAAGGTATTAAAACAGCCAGCATAATGTAATGGTTAAGGTGTTGGACTGGAACCAGGAAGGAGGTTCCAACCTACTCTCAGCCACAGAAACTCTCTAGGTGATTTAGGGCGTTGCCTCTCAGACAGGGGTGAAATGTTTCCGGTTCAGTCCAGTTCGCCCGAACCAGTAGTAAAAAAGGCTACTGGTTTGCCGAACCGGTAGTAAAAAATGTAAAAAAAAAAGTTCTGACGATCAGCTGAGTGACACGCGATAGTTGGAACTTTTTTTTTTTTTTTACTTTTTAAGCATTTTTTTACTACCGGTTCTCTGGAACTGGTAGTTAAAAATGCTTTAAAAAGTAATAAAAAAAGTTCCAAAGATCGCACGTCGCTCAGCTGATCATCAGAACTTTTTTTTTTTTTTTTTTACTTTTTAGGCATTTTTTTTACCACTGGTTCTCTGGAACCAGTAGTAAAAATGCTTCAAAAAGTAAAAAAAAAAGCTCTGATGATCGCACACCACAGCTTTGATTGTCAGAGCTACCTGAATAGGTTGTAAAAATGCTTTTAAAAGTAAAAAAAAAGCTCTGATGATCGCGCGCCACAGCTGATCACCCCCTCCGTGCGCTGTTCTACATACCCCATGCCTCTTTTCGATGTGCACTGCGTGTGCGTGTGCGCACCTCACATTTTGTGAGTGGTGGGCATTGCACATGCATGTGTGCAGCACAAGTTTGGCATGCAGCATACATGCACAGCCAGCAAACTGGTAGTAAACTGGTTCAGATTTCACCACTGCTCTCAGACCAAACTACCTGACAAAGTTATAAAGAGAGGAAGCACTAAGTAGGCTGCCTTGAGGTCTGGAATGAAAACACGAGTTATAATTCTAGATGGCTACACAATGAGTTCGGAAAGGATGGATGCTACAGCCCAGCACATCCATAGGAGATGGTTGTGGGAGCAGCTTTGAGAACTGGCAGAACTAAGCTGTGACCCGCCTACTTGTTTCCTGTTCAAATGCTTTCCCGGATCTAGAAATCATTTTCTGATGGTACGTTTTCCAAGGATGGGGTGGGGTGGGGGGGCAGGGAGATCTCCAGATTGAGGGCATTAGTGTTGGTGGACCAGTTTTACCTGGAAAAAGCTAAAAATAGGTGTTTGGATTCTGGGCTGCTTCCTCTTGCGGGCCAATCAAGTGGAGACAGGATGTTTTCAGCTTGGATCTGCCAACTTATGTCTTTCCAGAGAAAATTTGTTAAATTAGGAAAAGAATTGTACTCTTGTCTGAGTGCAGCTGTGCCAGGGCTAAGCCAGTTTCTTAAAACTAAAAGGGAGTAGGACTTTAAAGCTAGAGGGAGCAGGACCTCACTTCCCCTGCCTATTGCAGTGCCTGCTTGGTGACTAAAACAGTATGCTATAGTGTGTTTCAACCTAGAGAGACACAGCTGCCTCCCATAATCTTCATGAAAGGTAGGGAAAGGACTTGTTTTCCATTCCCAGCACCACCACCAGCCCAGACACTACCCTGTGGAAGGACACATCTCCAGTCTTGGGTAAACCGGGAGTGGAGTGCAGTTTTCCTTGAAAAGTCACCATCTCTCAGCCTAGCGTAACTGCCGGATTACATAAACACAGTAAGTATTGTAAATTACTACTTATGCAAGGTACTTGCCATAGGTCTGTACTTATGGTAGCCTTTTCTGCTCTCTTCATGAGAGAATTGTTAACATCAGTGTATGGGAGAAAAGGTTTAAGGCACTGTGGAGTCTGCCACAGCATCACAGAAAAGATGTACCATAATTAGAACATAGGTAGAACTTCCTGGACCTAAAACTTTAGGTTAGAACAACTTGGACCCACCCAGCTGAACTCAACCCATCAGCCAGATACTAATTTATCCACCACCAGCTGTTTGCAACCTTGCAACCTCAGATGGCCAGAAAATAAGGCCTGTCAAGCAGATCGTAATACTTTTGTTACAAGCTCTGAAAACATGGTCTGCTTATCTATAATAGCTTCTTCACGAATGAGGGTTTGCTGTTATACAGGTAGTCCTTGACTCACAAAGTTCATTGAATGACTGTTCGAAGTTACAGCGGCATCGAAAAAAGTGACTTATGACCGCTTTTCACAGTTACAACCATTGCAGCATCCCCGGGGCCACATAATCAAAATTCAGACGCTTGGCAACTGACTCACATTTATGATCCTGGGATCATGTGATCGCTTTTGTGAACCTCTGACCAAACGAAGTCAATGGGGAAGCCAGATTTACTTAACAGTCGTGTTGCAAACTTAACGACTGCCCTGATTCACCTAATGACGGTGGCAAAAAAAAGTTGTAAAATGGGGCAAGGCTCACTTAACAAATACCTCATTTAGCAACAGAAATGTTGGCCTCAATTATGATCGTTAAGTCGAGGACTACCTGTACTGTTAGAGAAAACCATATTTTGAGAAAAACGTTATAGGCTCCTAGGATGGAACTTTCAATGCAATAGAATCGACAAACTTGATTTTGATCACCATGTTTAACAAAGTCCATATTCTTTGCCTCCGAGACCAGATTCCACCAAAGGGACTTCTCATTATTTTCCCTGGTTAGATAGTAGCATTAAATAAAACTTGTCTGCCATAGAAAGCTAAGCAGGGTCCTGCATCCAAGTTAGTACTTGGATGGGAGCTCACCCATTGCTTAACGCTAAAGTAGGAAGATAGCCAGAAAAACTACTGCTTACATGTACATACGAAGAAGCAGCATGCAGTACACGCCTTTATAGATTAGGGAAAGGAATAGCACATTCGAACACCCTCTCATGTCAAAGCAAATTGTAACACTCTCTTCCGGTACACAAAGTTCAGCAGTGGCAAGTCTGCAGTGAAGAGTGTTCTCTACTTAGGCAAAACTATGCATATCATATAGCCAAGCTGGTCCTCAGCCAACTGAAATGTGACAGAAGGTACTGCACGCTGGTCCTGGTACTGGAAATACAAACCCTTCTCTTCCACTCATGTACCCTTTGAAACAAGATCATAAGCATTTCTTTGCCTAAACTCTTTCTGGCTAAAATTAGGAGCTAAACTGGAGGAGGTCTTGGTTACAATTGGGATGGAGGACCACCTGAGAACTCTAAGGCTGTTGGTTAGAGCAGTGTTTCTGAACTTTAGCCACTGTAAGGCGTATGGGCTCTAACTCCCATAATTCCCCAGCTGTCGTGCTGATTGGAGTATCATGGGAGTTTAGAAGTCCACACATCTAAAAAAAAGGCCAAGCTTGAGAAACACTGAGCTAGAGTGAAAAGTCAAGCGTTTTGGAAGAAGGCAAACTACTCTCATGAAAACTGGTACCCATGCCGTTACCAGGAGTGAAGTTCAACTCAAGGACATGTTTACCTTTAAGCCATTTTTCCCATTAGCATATATGCCTTCATCACCACAGAACTTTGTTTTTTGCATCAATAAGCTTCAGGGGTTTTCTTTTAATACTTGGCGTGTGAGTTACTTATGATGAACTTCAACTGGAGGTGGATTCAAGTCTGAAAGGCACACATGTGGACTGAACCCTTCACCTCTTATGGCTAAGACTTCCAAGCTTTCAAACCAAGGAACAGAAATCCACCAGACCTACCATGGTTAGAAACCACACACACACATACACACACCAACTTATTCAATATGTCAAGCAAAGGATGGGGATAATAGCCACACACCCATTTAAAACTTTCCAGAAAGTTAAAGCAAGTTTAAGATGGCAGTCCCAGCGAGTCAACTGAGCACTAGATTAGACTGGAAATCCCTCTGATTTAGTAAAGCTAGGAGGGTGTCCTGTGCCCACAGTGGTGGGCATGTTCTATGGCATCACATGAAGGCCACAGTTGCATTCCTTGACTTCATCATGATCTACATGTACCAATTAAACTCCCTTGTGCCTTGGGAGAGGCAAAGGGGCCAAGAAAGCACATGGAAACCAGCCTGCAAAGCACTCTGATGTCACCTCTCTGACCATCAGTGGCTCTGATGTCTCTACACTCTGCAACAAGAGCCAGCCCTCACACACACACACACACCCCACAACCCCCACCCAGGCAGCAAGACAGGACCATCCCCTGCAGTGCGAGAACACTGTAATAAGGGAAATTAGCACCAAATTACAGAGCACTAATAGGCTAGAGCCATTATCTCCTTTGCATCCCACCTAGTGGTTTCTAAACCATTTCCTGTGTGTGTTCCAAAGGGACTGCCTGCCTGCCTGCCTGCCTGCCTGCCTGCCTGCAAAGGGTCCAGTCCTGTGGAAGGCAGCATTCTTCAGGCCAAAGCTCCTCCAAGGAGAAAGTAGACCAATGTCATTCAGAGGATTTCCTAAATTTTAGGTAAAGGATAGCGCATGAGCAAAAAACCTGGATGGTTACATAAGGAAGGAGGCAACCAAAGTCGCACACCTCAAGCACTTCTCCCTCTAAAGCTATCTCCATCCCCCACCCCATCCCTGCTCATGTGCTCCTCATTATGCACTCTTTAAAGTTGAGCTGTTCAAAGGGCATCTAATCCCAAAGAACAGCTGTTCGAGTCAAATCCTCCTCTGTGTTTACTTGGATGAAAAGCCTACCAAGTTCAATGGAACTTACTTCCAAGTAAGTGGATATACAGAACAGCAGCTGTAATGAAAGCAAAACAAAACAAAACAGGTCTTGCAGCCCCACCATAATTCTATCGGGCAGAGAGAACAATCCATAGAGAAGCCTTTAAAAATTGGGTCCCTGTGAAGAGGCCGAAGCTTATAGTCTTCTCCTCTTTAGGTAGCATGGGAGGGATATGTCCCGAGGAAAGGAAACCCACTCTTCTGGGATGGAGGGGGAGGGGTGAAGCCTAGAAGCAAAGCCTAGAATTAAAGTAGCAAGAAATGACTGATCTCAAATCTGTTATAAGAAATGTCTTTTTCATGTCTATTTGTAACACAATTACTGATTTATTTAGTTTGCCTTTGTTATAAGCCGGCATCACACTCTCTTTCCTTAATATATAGGAGCCTCTGCTCAGGTTCAAGAAGGCCACCCACAGAACATCTTCCTTGTGAACCAGGGGTGAAATGCTCCCGATTCGGACCGGATCGCCTGATCCAGTAGCGATGGTGGCGGGTGGTTCGGAGAACCGGTAGCAAAAATCCCTGCCCCCCCCTCCATGCCCAACTGAGCCGCATGATCATCAGAGGCTTTTTTTTTTACTTTCAAAATCATTTTTTCTACAACCTCTTCCGACGAAAAATGCTTTTAAAAGTAAAAAAAAAAGTCTCTAATGATTGCGCGGCTCAGCTGGGATCGTCAGAGGCTTTTCAAAGCATTTTTTTCTACAACCTCTTGGCTGAAGAGGTGGTAAAAAAAATTCTTTGAAAAGTCTCTGAGGATCCCAGCTGAGTTGCCTGATCGGCAGAGGCTTTTCAAAGCATTAGAAAAAAACGCTCTGAAAAGTCTCTGAGGATCCCAGGTGAGTTGCCTGATCGGCAGAGGCTTTTCAAAGCATTAGAAAAAAATGCTTTGAAAAGTTTTTTTTAAAAAAGTTGGCCACGCCCACCCAGTCACATTACCCCCACCACCAAGCCACACCCACAAAACCGGTAGTAACAAATTTTACATTTCACCCCTGTTGTGAACCCCTTCATGTCTATGGCTACTAATGGGACAGCCTGTGGAAGCTGTGACTCTGAAATGCTGCCACTGTACATCTGGGTAGAAGCTGCCATTTTAATTCCCACAATGTTCCACTGAAGCATTACCTCAGGGCATTGTGCAATCCAGCAATTTCAACCACTGAAGCCAACATCATAGTGCAGGGTTGCCAAAGTCACAGGGTTGTCAAAGTCATATATATATATATATATATATATATATATATATATATATATATGTATGTATGTATGTATGTATGTATGTATGTATGTATATGTATATGCATATGTGTATATATATATATATATATATATATATATATATATATATATACATACATACATACATACATACATACATACATACATACATACACAACACAGGTACTCATGTGCATCTATGATAGGAGGGCCAAAGTGATCTCTTTCAGAGGTTGAAATCTAAGATCCACTTACACAATGATGCCATCGGCTTTGGAGAAGGCTGGTGTATGCAAAGCTGTAATTTCATTGCCTTCCTTTTATAATATGCAGAGATCCAATGGGCCTGTGACAGCCATTCTTTTTGTCTGAGGTTCTGGCCAATCCAACCCATTTAACCCTTCTATTTCCTGCTTCATAGAGGCAAAATGAACACGTCCCTTTTATTCTGTAAATCAAAGGGGTGAGAAGAGTCCCTACATATTTTGACTATGTTGCGGTTTACCCACATATTCCTCTGAATATGCTTCCTTATTAGAAAAATAAACTCTCATAATAAATGAGCAAATGTTCATCAGCAGCATGAAAAATCAATTTGCCACTGGTAATTATATTTATAATCCTTTGCATATCTACTGAATCATACCCCTATCTCCTTAGAGACAACCATCCTGATTATTTATCTATCCAATATACTTCAGTTTGATTCAGATTTTACATTTGAATGACTTATAAAACAATCTGCTGACAAGTATTCTGAAGGACTAGGCATTCTTTCTTTTATAAAGGCAATCTGCAATGCTTCTGGATCTCTTATGCCGTGTATCCTATATTTAATCTTGGTCCGTCATCCTGTATTTCAAAAGCACTGATTTTTGTACTAACCATCTTGGATTAGGTGGAACAAAGGCTCCTCGTAACAGCTACTACCCAGATGCAAAGCAGTGCCAGAGCGGTCTGACTCTGATGAATCAGGCAGAGAGCAGAAGGCAGCCTTCCTTCTCAATCAAGGAGGCCAGGAGGTCAGGTTTAGGGCAACCTTGTTTACAAGAGGATGGCTTAACCTGTATTACAGTCATTAACCTGGATTATGTCGCCTACATCAATACTCTAAAGGCATTTAAGTGCTAATTTCACCTTTCCACTTCAAATGGATGACATAGAGGCAAAAAAGGGGAAGAACATACATGCATCGTCTTTATTTGCTAGTTAATGAATTAATGAAGTGGGAATTGAGTGAATTTGGGCTTCCGCCTGTCAAAAGCCATAGTCTCTAGATTTAGCCACCTCTTCAAATCAAGGTAAAAAAGGCCCCAGAACCTAGTTATCTAAAACAGGGGTCTCCAACCTTGGCAACTTTAAGCCTGGCGGACTTCAAAGAATTGAAGTCCTCCAGGCTTAAAGTTTATTTTATTTTATTTATTTATTTAGTCAAGCATTTATGAGAAAATAAGTGTAAGTATAAACATAACATATAAATATATAAGTATAAACAGGTATATGTATAGACATAAGAAATGAGTACGAATAAATAGGAACAGTAGGACAGGGACGGTAGGCACACTGGTGCGCTTATGCACGCCCCCTTACAGACCTCTTAGGAATGGGGTGAGACAGTTTAAGGTTAAAGTTATGGAGGTTTGATGATGTAACAACAGAGTCTGGTAGTGCATTCCAGGCATTGACCACTCTGTTGCTGAAGTCGTATTTTCTGCAATCTAGTTTGGAGCAGTTTACTATGAGTTTGTATCTATTGTTTACCCGTGTATTATTGTGGTTGAAGCTGAAGTAGTCATTGACAGGTAGGATGTTGTAGCAGACAATTTTGTGTACTAAGCTTAGGTCAGACCGTAGGTGGCATAGTTCTAGGTTGTCCAGGCCCAAAATTTCAAGCCTGGTGGTATAAGGTATTCTATTTCAAGAGGAAGAGTGGAGTACTCTTCTTGTGAAATACCTCTGGACTCGTTCAATTGTATTAATGTCCAATATACAGTGTGGATTCCAGGCAGATGAACTGTATTCAAGAATTGGTCTGGCAAAGGTTTTGTATGCTCTGATTTGCAGTACAATGTTACCGGAGAAGAAACTTCGCAAAATTAGGTTAACAACTCTTAAGGCCTTTTTGGCAATGCTGTTATAGTGAGCTCTAGGGCTTAGATCTTTTGAAATGAGTACTCCTAGGTCCTTGACAGAGTGAGGGTCATCTAAGAGGTCGTATCTGCCTAGCTTGTATTTGGTGTTCTGGTTTTGTTGCCAAAAAAAAAAAAGTTGCCAAGGTTAGAAATCCCTGGTCTAAAAGAAGAATCCAAAACACAACCTGCTACCAGCTAAACATCCTTCTCTTAAGAGATTCGTGTGCAAATGCTTTATTGTTGATTGCACCAGAAGTTCTTTGTTGTGCAGCTAATGGAGGGTTTTGGTGCCCTTTCATCTTTCTATCTCTCTGATCTGGCAAAAGCAAAGGCCACCATCCCAAACCCCACAATCTGCAGACTGGTGAAACAGACCTTCTATTAAGGGGTTGGCCATGTGCTTTGAGGCACACTTAATCCGAAAGCTATGATGAGCTTTTCCTACTGTTCCTTTACTATGTTTGAAGAGCAGACAGAATCTGTTCTTCAAACATGGTAAATAATTCTTTTGTGTGCCTCACTAGTAAGACTAGTAATGAAACAACCCACCAAAGAAATTAATGCTGGGGGATGCTGGGAGCTGTAGTTCAGTAACATTGGACGGCTTTAGTTTCCCTACTCCTCTTTTAAGATTAAAGAGAATGTATGTTACCATACATGGTATTTAATTGTTTGTTTGTTTGTTTTTCACATTTCTGAACTGCCCATCTCCCTCAAAGAGTTTTTGACATAAATTTATGTCACATTTATGTTACATAAATTTACAGCTATAAGAGATTTCTTGTAATCAGGACAATCCTAATTCCTTTCATTTCTGTATGCTTTTAACAACATATGATTCCATCATATTCTGCATTAGGTAATCGAGGATGGTTATTATTCATGACCCTCTCTGTGAAACTCCCTCTAATGCAACGCAGTGCACAGCAAGAGTCCAAAGCAGACTGGAGCCAGCTCTATCTTAAGCAATAATAACAATTAATCCAAAATAAAATTCCATTTACCATACAAATATTTCCATCACTTTCAAGCACTTTTAATAAAATAAACTAATTGGCTAAAGGTTGTTTTGCTTCACAAGAATCCAATATCTATGCCAAGTAGCTTTTGAGTTGAGCAAAGTTGTGAATTTTAATTTTTAGGCGCACCCTTCAAAGGCTTTTTCTTTGGGCATCTTATTTGAATTGTTGATGGATTAAAAAAATATATATTTGGCAACATTAGGGAAAAGGTTGAAGGAGAAGACAACAGATAAGGTGGATTGAGATTATCCCTAAAATATCCCTAGAAGACTTGTGGAGGCAATTTGAGATGCAAACCATTCATTTATACAGTCACCATGAACAGACATGGCCAACTATCTCCTTTTTCCAGACAAAGCAAAGAGAAAATCAACAGGATGAAATCTTCAGAATTTAACAAGCTGTTTTGCCTTACTTATATCTTTGTATCATTTAATTTGTTCATGTTAAATATTAAATACTATCCCGAGAATATCCTGGGAATATTGTGGACAACCAAGAAAACAAATAGGTGGATCATTAAACAAATCAACTCACTCAATGCTCAAATGGTCAAGCACAAGTTATCCTACTTTGGACAAATTATGTCAAGAACCTAACTCTCTGGAAAAGTCTCTAATTCTGGGAAAGGTAGAAGGAAGAGGACATCCAGCAGGAAGGTGGATGGAGTCACTTACAGGGGCAATGCGTACCCCATTGTTGTTGTTAGTTGTGAAGTTGTGTCCGATCCATCATGACCCCATGGAGAACGTTCCTCCAGGCCTTCCTGTCCTCTACCATCCTCTGGAGTCCATTTAAGCTCACGCCTACTGCTTCAGTGACTCCATCCAGCCACCTCATTCTCTATCGTCCCTCCTTCTTTTGCCCTCAATCTTTCCCAGCATTGGGCTCTTTTCCAGTGAGTCCTTCCTTCTCATTAGGTGGCCAAAGTATTTGAGTTTCATCTTCAGGATCTGGCCTTCTAAAGAGCAGTCAGGGTTAATAGAAAAGAAGAGTTAGGGATAGATCCTCATGGAGAAAATCTATTTATGTGGTAAATGGGAATTGAAAATGTTTTGATGGCACACAATTATCTTCATCAAAGACAGTACAGGTAGTTCTTGACTTATAACTGTAATTGACCCTGGAAATATGGTCATAAATTGTTGCAGTCATAAATTAAAGCATCACAAGATTGGAATTGATTTTTCAATGTTTTCTGCAGTGGTCATTAAGTGAATGCCAAGGTCATTAAATAAATTTCCCCCAATGGACACTTTTTGCCAAGAACTGTAAGTAAATGCTAGAAATAAGCCCCCCCCCCAAAAAAAGGCAAATCGTAGTTACATGATCATGGGATGCTACAAATGGCGAGGTGAGGTGAAGGTGAGCCAGTTGCCAATGAAATCATGTGACCACACAGGGTGGTGGCTATCCTAAATTTGAGAATGGATTGTAAGTAGCCTTTGGGAGGTGTGTTGTAACTTTGAACAATCATTAAGCAACTAGTCATAAGTTGAGAACTACCTATACCATCAGTTTTCAAAATTAAAATGATCAAAATGGATGTCTTTTTATGCCTCTGTGTAACTAGAATAAAGGTAGTCCTTGACTTACGACTACAATTGAGTCCAAACATTCTGTTGTTAAGTGAGACATTTGTTAAGTGAATTTTACCCCATTGTATGATCTTTCTTGCCTCAGTTGTTAAGTGAATCACTGCAGTTGATAAGTTAATAACCCAGTTGTTAAGTGAATCTGGCTTCCCCATTGATTTTGCTTGTCAGAAAGTCGCAAAAGAAAATCATACGACCCTGGGATGCAGCAATAGTCATAAATATGAACCAGTTGCCAAGCAGCTGAATTTTGATCACATGATCATGGGGATGCTGGAAAGGTTGTAACTGTGAAAAAATGGTCATAAATCACTTTTTTTAGTGCCATTGTAACTTTGAAGGTCGCTAAATAAATGGTGAGTCGAGGACTATCTGCACAATTTCCTTAAATTATTAAAAATATTTGCATTGTTAAGTAATCCTGCTCCATGCAGTTAATTAAGTAAATGAACTGCAAATTTCCAGATACCATTCAAATGCTAACTATCCCCTAAAAAATGAAATCAAAGATGATTGGAAAGAAAAAGATTTTTCTGCCTTTGCATGGGGGAGTCAAAAAACATCTACAACATTTCTGTTTTTTCCTTTGCCAAACTCAGCAATTCTACTCACACCCATTTTTGCTGCAGGATATCTTTATCCACTTATTTACTGAAGGCTGTCTTTGGCTAGAAGGCTGGTAGTAGCTTTAAAAAGCCCTTGATGTAATCCATCTACTCAGGGTAAATCCATATAAATAATAGAATAGAATAGAATTCTTTATTGGCCAGGTGTGATTGGACACACAAGGAATTTGTCTTGGTGCATACGCTCTCGGTGTACATAAAAGAAAAGATACATTCATCAAGAATCATAAGGTACAACACTTAATGATAGTCATAGGGAACAAATAAGCAATCAAATCATATTAGGAAACAGTCAATATAAATCATACCAGCAACAATAATATATAAATATAAAGCTAAATATATATTTAGCTTCTTCTCAAATGTTCACTGATAGAGATGCCATCTTTCTTATACTCTAGTCCAGGGGTCTCCAACCTTGGCAACTTTAAGCCTGGAAGACTTCAACTCCCAGAATTCCCCAGCCAGCTTTGCTTTGGGAATTCTGGGAGTTGAAGTCCTCCAGGCTTAAAGTTGCCAAGGTTGGAGACCCCTGCTCTACTCCTTAACTCTACGCCACCAATTTAGGGATTATGAAAATGTTTTCTAATGCCCAACAGAAATGTTTGAGGCTGTTGTTTAAATTTGTTATTCTTTGTCCCTGCTAAACAGAAAGAGCAACTGATTCTTACTTATTTCACAATGGCCATCCTAAATGGCTTTGTGTAGATGCTCACATTCTTTTGAATTGCATATAAGCGGTATGAAAACTAAGAAGGAAACAGAGGAAATAGGTAATGTATATTTTTAAGATTGCAAAAAGTATTTTACAACGATCACAGGATATGATGCTACACTTCTACAGGTAGACTTCAACTTGCAACCATTCATTCAGCCACCCCAGGCCTCCTCCACCCCCTGAGGCATCCCATGCTCCAGAATGGGGAAAGCAATGGGGAGAGCTGGGATTGCATGGGTGCCTTGCTTAACAAGAACAACTTAATGATTGTAATTCTGGGCTCGATTTTGGTTGTAAATCAAGAACTACACGTATACTCAAATCTGAAGAAGTTGCCTCTCTATCAACTCTGTCTATCCAGCAGGCATTCTATCAACTGGAGCCTCAACTATAGGCTTATGTAGACATTTGTCTGTTTATTATACAGACTATTATGAACAGATATGCTCCCCTGCCAACTTCAATACTGCAGGGTTGAAGAGGGAAACATTTGAAAATGTGTCTAATTCTCTGAATATGTGTTTATAATGCTCCCCTGAGCATCTTCAGTCCCACAATGCTTAAACCAGAGGTGGCCCACGGTATCATGAACAACTTTAAGCAGCTAAATAAACAAATAAACAAAATGGATAATCATCAACTACATCAAACTCTTCTGTACAAGGATTATGTTGTCATCTTTCTTCTACATCCATTAACAGAACTGACATTCCTCTTCAAACGTTAAATCCTCATTAAAGAAATTTATAGCAACAAATGTCTATTTTGTGGTTTCATAGCTGTAAAAGTACTTAAATTCAGCTGTTACAATAAGTACGTAAGATATCATGTCCTAATTTTATCTGATTGCTTGGATTTTCATCTTGCAAGACTTTGCATACACGCATGGACCTCGCCCTGTTTAACTGCCACGGAGGTCTGGTACCTATAAATATCAAGCAACTATTATGGATGGAGGAAACATTAATGTCTCTGAGACCAATTCATCTCACAGATGTCCTCTTGCTAGCAATTCTACTGAAAGCACCATTATGTCTGAGAAGGCTGTACTTCATTTCTTCAATGTTTTAAGTAATACAGCTTAAACAAAATACACTGAATTAATCTAGCTTTTAAATGGCTTGCAAAACGTTCTCATAATATTATGAGAAATCCAAGGGTATAAGTTGTCTTATTCAATCACAGAATTACTACAGAAGAAATATTAAAGGGGTAGAGCATGTTTTCCATACTCTGCACTGTCCAGACTGCCAACTTTTCATATTTTGTCTAAAATAAGAAAGTTAATGGCTATATAATCGCTTGAGATATTCCTTCCTTTGTTCCGCCCCACTGTATTTAATGCAACACATTCCAATTTGGACTTAGTGTCATGGAATACTCTAAAGGATAATACAGTATACTTTCAAATGATAAGGCAAAGGCAAGCAACCTAATCCAGTGACACTTTTGAGATACTTTCTCTGTTATCGTGCATTTTCTCTGGCTTAGGGGAATTCCCCATTCTTTTTAAGACAGTGACAGGTCTATGCACCCACACCCATTTTCAGGCTGCAGGATGCTAAAAATAAATGCATCAGATATGCATCAAGCTGCAGACACTGAGCAATTTTTGCCAGTCTTTCACCGAAAATCTTTATTGCCATATTTCCCCAAAGCAAATAACTTCTTATTCATCTTTTGCTATTATAAAACCACATTCCTGTTAGAGATGATAAGGGAATAATTGTAACTCTCACTAAATTTTCCTATGTCATTATTAATCGTGCAGGATTAACAAGGTTTAAATTTCCCTCAGATATCAGCAGTCATACCCTCAACATTTTCAACACCTCTAAACAATAAAAAACAATTGAATGAGGCATTTTATTGAATTATACTTCCCCCCAATGATAGTTTTCTTTAGCTAAAAAATCATTACATGAACTGAGACATTAATTAACAGTTATATGCAATGCAGCTGAGGGTGGCACTTCAAAGTCTTGTGGCAATTTTGAAACAAATTACATAGTGTGGCATGAAGTTTTGTGTGCAGAATTCACAAAATACAACTGTATCTGCATAATATCTGCAATTCAATTGTATGTATAGCCCAAACATTGCAAAAATCTCAAAGATATTAATTATGAACAATCTTTGTATATTCACAAGCTGTTTTGGTGTACATAAGGCAGAGTCTATGGCAGTTGGCAGCTTTGATAAATTTAAATTTATTACTAGATAACCTTTGAAATATTGATTTTGCAGATTCCTCAATACCTTCAACCATGACAGAGCTTCTAATGTATTGGCTTCACTGGAAAAGTTGGGATACATTCACATTGCCTTGAAAATAGCCCATATTGAACTGTATAGTACATTCAAACATCCGTACAGAAAAGATTTTATGTGATTTTATATTATGTCACAAACTGTTTAGGATCACTTCTATACCATAAAATGTTTTATGCCAAATTTCAATTCCACATGTGTCAAGAGTCTCCAAGTTTGATCACATTCTGTAAGGTAGCCCATTTGAAGATATCTTGATTCAAAAATTGTTCCCCTATGAGGCACTGTTTTTCCTAATTAAAGGTTATGGGAACATGAGTTCTAGGAGTATATAGATTATTATATTATTACACACACCAATGTGAAATCAGAGCTACCAGTTCAGGGGTGGGTTCTAACTGGCTTTACTACTGGTTCTCTTTATGCGCACGCTTCATGCGCGATCGCCGTGTGCATGCTCAGTTTGCTTGCCTGCGCGCCAAACTTGCACTTTGCGCAAGCGCGTTGTGAATCTGCCCAGCTGAGGTGCGGCAATCCGCTCTGCCACACCTGTCAGCTGGGTGAAAAAAGAAGAAATATAAGATCGGCATAACGCCGGGGCAGGCGGGAGGGCCCAGCTCCCGAAGACAGAGAACTGTTTTGGTGACGTCATATCGTCACCGCTACCGGCTCTCGCGAACCGGGCCGAACCGGGAGGAACCCACCACTGTACCAGTTCTTTAGTTGATATTAGCCTTCATGTGCACTGAGTTCTTTCCAAGAATCTAAGATGTTGTACTGCAATGGCCCCCAACCTTTTGGGTACCAGGTACCGGTTCCATGGAGAGAGGTTTTTCTGTGGACTGGAGGGGGATGTGGTTTTGCATGCTGCCTGCATCCCATGGATGGGGCTTCACTTATTTATGCAGCCCCGTTTCTGGCATGCCGCAGACCAGTGCTGATCCACAGACAGGGGATTAGGGATCCCTATTGTACCCCTATTGGTATAGTATTATGTGTGGATCCAAGCAATGGGGCCTTTTGTAATGGATAGATGGACATTTTTGTCCTTGCACAGATTTTTTTAAGTACTGTCAAAGATTTTTCAATATTTCATTAGCAATTTTACATTGCCTATTATCAGTAGTGGAATAGTATATCACAGTAAATATACTGTATGTTGTAAAGGGCCTATTCTTAACACCTTGAGAAACATACCATACCATCGTTTATACAGTTGCTATTTTTAATAAATAATTTTTATCTATTATCTATTTTTAGATAATGCATTTTGGAATATTAGTAGGCTGCTTTGGGGAAAAAAATGTTTTCAATTTTCAAATAAATAAGCGTGGGCATTACCAGTTCCATATCGCAATGTTGAGCAGCCTCTTATCAAGAGCTTCTTCAACTCAAGTAAACCTGTCATCAGGCTTAAAATTACAAAATGATTTGTTTTGTCTGTGAGTAAAGCTGTTAGGTACTAAAACAGAATTACAGTACCTGCTCTTTTAGGCCGGTGGGCACGTTTGTACAGCAATCGTGAGATCATCTCATAGTCACTCACCCAAAATGGTGCCAGTCACAAAATCTCTTTTGTCAGGAGGCAAACTAGTAGGGCTGTTCCCCATCAACACGTCTAGGCTCCCAAGCTATCTTCTTACCACTTTTTTCTTCTATCCCTTTTCCAGGTGCTGAGTCATATTTCCAAACAGAGCTCTGAGTTATATAGCCTCCTGTTAAACCCTCTGGAATATATGCAGGATTCTACAGCTCTTCAATATGAAGATTACATTAACGACTGTCACTTTACTTTAAACTGGCTAGTTTTTTTTTTTCTTTCAAATTTTAAAAAAGTCTGGGGGGGAAAAACTAAGATGTTGCATGGAGGCTGACAGGCGACATGAGAAATCTCTGCAGGCTCACTGGCACCCACAAGCTCCCAGTTGACACTGCAGGTTCCCAGCAATTTTTTTTCTTAGATGGGATCATCATTTCCCAAAATATTTCTGGGGAATAGAATCTTGAATGGTGAGATCTGATTATTTGTTCCTTTCCATTTGATAGCAAAGAAGAACATTGAGATTAGGTTAGGACAGGAGCCACTGCTGGTGAAAAATCAGCACAATTCATCTTGTATGCCTTAAAACAGCATCAGCTTGCGTTGAAAGCTGATGGGTTGCCTCCTTTCGCAGCTTCATGCAATTATTTAAAACAGAATCTATAATATCCTGGCCACTGCATTTCTTTTGTGCCCCACCACCCACATCAACTCAGTACAAACTGGATGAGCAGGAACTTCTCTTTTGCCTCCAGAGCACCATGATCTGCTGCTTTTCTTTCACTCTTACAGACACCTTTAGACAGCCTTCTCATTGAGATGATGTCCAGATGTTTTAGATCGGTGTGTTTTTCAAACTTGCCAACTATAAAATGTGTGGACCTCAACTTCCAGAATTCCCCAGCAAGCAAGTTATCAAATGTCTTAAATCATTTTTTCCCCCAAAACACCTTAGACTGTATCATGCTCATCATAACTGAGCTGGGAATTCTGGGAAATGCAGCCCAATGTACAGTATTTAGGGGCATCAGGAGGATTTTGACAAGCTGAAAACCTTGTCTCCTTATTATATCAATATGCTTTTTGTTTTTTACTCACCTGCCGGCCAACACGGTTGTTGTGAAGCCTCATACGGGATGGGAGGTCACGATGGATCTCCCGGGAATCTAGGAATTCCTTTGAAAATTTCTCCCCAAAGTCCACGTCAGGGCTGCAACCCCCCCACTCCCAGGAGTCTTGTAGGCCAGGGGCCTCGGCTGGCAGGTGCTCCAAGTGGACGCCATGCATCATTCCCTTGCCACGGTTCATGGCTTCCAGTTGGAGACGATGAAGTTTGAGGCGGAAAGCCTCTTCATCCCCTCGACGCTTCTGGTCGCAGCCACAGGCTTGCAGTTTGCCCAAGGAGCAAGCGTTGGAGACCGCGTGTACCACTCCTGCAGCTGCAATGGCATAGACAAAAGCACTTTCACGGAAACCTGCAAGCAAGCAACATAAACCATGTTATTCAATCTCTGCCGCAAAGCTCAAAAGTACCACCCTCACTGCAGTTTTACTACATGGGTATTTCTCAAACAGCATAATCCATGCATGAACATCTGCTATCTTACCCATGGGCTTACTTCACTTATCTCAACACCACAAGACAGCCAGGCTGGCCTGGTGATTAAGGTGTTGGGACAGCACTGGGGAGACCAGGTTCTACTCCACTATCAGTCACAGAAAGATTATATATATCTAATCTAATCTCTAGTATATCTAATATCTAATAGCACTAGCACTTAGACTTATATACCGCTTCACAGTGCTTCACAGTGCTCTCTAAGCAGTTTACAGAGTCAGCATATTGCCCCCAGCAATCTGGGTCCTCATTTTATCGACCTCGGAAGGATGGAAGGCTGAGTCAACCTTGAGCCAGTGAGAATCAAATTGCCAAACCTAATATATTAGGTTTGTTAGCATCTGGGGAGAGACCAGATGTGGGATTCAGCCAGTTCGTACCACTTCGGGAGAACCGGTGGTTAACTTTCTGAGCAGTTTGGTGAACTGGTTGTTGGAAAAAAATCATTAGGGCAGAGAACCAGTTGTTAAATTATTTGAATCCCATCACTGGGAGAGACCAAATAATACTATGAGATTTTTATGGAACTGGGTTGAAAAAATACCATGTTTCCCTGAAAATAAGACCCTGTCTTATATTTTTTTTTGAACCCCGAAATAAGCACTTGGCCTTATTTTCGGGGAGGTCTTATTATTTTGGGGTGTGTAGAGGAAACCAGAGGAAATGGCGGGGACCAGGCTGCGCATGCAATTAAATATTTTCGGGGAGGGCTTATTTTCAGAAGAGGCTTATTTTAGCGCATGCGCTCAAAAGCCCGATTGGGCTTATTATCTGGGGATGTTTTATTTTAGGGGAAACAGGGTATGGAATTGTAGTTTGGGCCCAGAGTCCACTCATCTAATTCCTTGGTCATCAGCTCCCACCTCCCTCAAAGGTACATTCAGACAGGAAGGTCAAAATGATGACCAGAATACCTAGGCTAGATTGTGCTTGGCTTTCTCCCCATACTTCCCGGAGTGGAATCCCATTATTTTCTGCTTCCTGTTCTAATTCCTGTTCACAACAGTCACTGTTCCAGTTGCAGAACAATTTTCATTAGCCTACTTGTCCAAACACATTCATTTTCAAAGAAACAAGTCTCTTCAAATTTCTGAAAAGTAAAGGAGCACTAAGGTTGTTTCAGTTTATAATTTCATTATTGCTTCATTATTTTTGGAGACAATTTCTCTCTATGTCATGATAGATTGAATTGGAAAGCTTACCTTGTCTTAAATTCAGCATTGCTTTTACACAGGGATGAATTGAGTACATTATCCCTCCTATTATTTATATTACATGTGCCCACATTACAAAATCATAGCTTTTTTATTCCAACATGCATAGAAAGATACATGAGCCTGCCCAAGCCTGCAGCTGATCTCAAACTGCCCCCCCATCAAAAGACCTTCTGTGAACACACCTAAGGGCTAACAGGGACTGAGAGTTTTAAGCTAGGAAAACAAAGACCAGGCTTCCTCCAATACTGTACTGTCCTTCCAGCCCATTTTCTCCTATGATAATCCTTGGTCATTTAAAACTGGAGAAAATTCTTATTAAAAAAAGGATGTCCAATTGACCATCATTTCATCCTGTCACTTCAGCAACTAGCATGTTATATTACATTAGATCAGTGGTGGGTTGCTCCCGGTTCAACCAGTTCTATAGAACCGGCGGGAGGCTCTGCCCACCAACCCTGACATCATCAGGAAGCTTCTGCGCATGTGCAGAAGCATGTGTGTGCAAGCAAAGCAAGAGTGCGCATGCGGCCCCGTTGCAAACCAGTAGTAAAGGTAAATAGAACCCACTCCTGCATTAGATTCTCTGTATCAGCTGACTTACATCCAGCCTGCAGGGATACACCAGCAGATTCTGACCCATCGTGTATCTTCCTGCAGTATCTATGGGCTATGGCCAGTCTTTCAAAACCACCAGGTAGAAAACCAACAGTTTTCTTAGTCTAGATCCATCTTTCTCTCTACAACTGTCTATCGAGAGGAATTACCTGCTGTTTATCAAGAAAACATACCCGCCATTAATACACCTACTGAAAAACCGCACAGTTACAAAAATCAGAAAATCCTTTTGCCACAGAGCAAAGTATGTACAAGCAGTAAAAAATTTAAAAAAAAACAAAACTGCACAGGAACTTCAAAATTAATTCTTTCTTCAGTCTTGTGCTCTAGTAATGTTCCAGTGATCAGAATCTTTCTTCTTTAAGAAAATGAGTCATAGATAAAACACTGCCACGGGCTGCAAAAACTTTTAAAAATGCCACGGTGACAGGCAAGAAAATTCTCTGAGCAAGATTGCAGCTTGGAAGAAGGGTCTGATGCTCCAAGTAACGTCCTGTATGAAGCTCCAAAAATAAGTTTGTGTGGACTTCCTACATCTCCTGGGGAAAAAGGTAAATTATGCATTCGCATGGATTCATTTCACAGAAGATAAAGCAATACCTTTGAAAGCAATTTATTGGGAGCAACATTGGGAGACTAAGGCTCCTTCAGCCCAATTTCTGGAATTTGTATCACCAGTGAGGAGACCAGGATGCTGGATGGAGACATCTCCTTGAAACTAAGTTGTGGAGACAAGTTAATGGCAATTTTTGCATTGGCACAAGCAGCGAAGACAGCCTGAAAGGACAGGTAAGGACAAGGAACCCTAGGCACCTTGGAGTCTCACTACTGCAAAGCTCGCCAATCTTAATTAGAGTGCATTTCAGGTTTTGGCTTTGTTTATGCCCTACAAGATACATTGGAGTCACGCGAGAAGAAGCTACAGGCTGCAGTCTCCAAAGCCAAGCATTATTTCAGTGTACAAAGGAGGTTTCCAATGGAGCAGTGATCAATAGAAGAGAACAATCCCTGCTCCAAATTCTTCTGCTGGAGGATGTTTCACCTTTCAGCTCAAACACATAGACACACACACCTCATGATAGTCTATCTTACACATATGAACTAGTTCATGAAATACACAACATGGATAGATAAGACTTGATGAAAGAGAGGCTGTCTGCATATTTACAGGAAGGTTTTGTGGCTCCCATTTATAACATGAATTTTTCAATTGATTGTTGATCCTTAATCACCAAGAAAAGTAAAACTGTTCCTCTTTGCCCAAGATTTCATTTTGGTTTAATTAAGCATCAATGCAAGGCTGGACATTATAACTCTCACACACGTTTAATTTAAGTCATATACTGCACGAGCAATGGACAAATTCACATCATCTGTCAGAGGGAACAATCTATAAAATGCCAATCCTGAGCAACATTGAAACAAGTAGATCAGGAGCATCCGACCTTGGCCACTTTAATACTTGTGGACTTTTGACTCTCAGAATTTCTCTAATTCTGGGAGTTGAAGCCCACAAGTCTTAAAGTGGCCAGGGTTGGATGCCCCTGAAATAGATCATTTTGTAAGCAGTCAAAAGAAAAATAAAGGCCCAGCAAACAGCTGTTGATAATCTATTTACTCATCAAAGTGGCTTGTCAGCATGTAGATCCTTTCACCCTGTTCCTTTTCTTAACTCAGACAAAGCAATATACTATATGAGTCTTAAACTGAGCTTTGAATGGCTTGTGCTGTAGTCCTTTCCTGCAAAACTCATTTTATTTACTTGCATTTTACTAAGGGATCCATAGAATGCTCTCATTCATTTGCAATCTGTGGTCTTTTCCTAGAACTGCTTCAATCTTTACTGCAGAAAACCCAACCTTCTTCAGAAGAAGGGAAGAAGAACAGCAGCTCAGTAGATGTAGCTTTCAGGTGGGCAACAATGCAAGCAGCATTCAGACTTGAGCGCAGAGTCAATAGGATATTTGCAGTGAGTTCCATTTATCACCTGTGTTGATGTTGTTTGCAACTGTTTTAATTAGTGCCAAAATGTGTTTCTGGATGTAGTTTTAAACATTCCACAGGCACCAATATGCAATCATGGAGTTATAGCAAAGGAAAAGATCTGTGTCGCATCTCATTTGTAATTTGTAGTCAAAATGGATATTGAGGAAAGTGGAGTTTTTTTTTCCCTTTGCTTTTCTTTCACTCTTTCTTTCATCATTATCCACCTTAAAAAATAATGTCTCTAAATTATCACAAGAAAATTATATTACCTAATGCCATTTTCTCTATGCAGAAGGGGGGGGGAATGCTGCACTCAACTGTCTTTCTGCCAAACTCTACAATAAAGTCACCCATGATCTCTTGAGCTTGAGTGTTTTAGAAAGTGGGAGGAGGGGATCCCAAAACGCAAGCCTTCTGGCAGTTGTGCCCTTTGTCAATTGCAAATTCAATGCTATCCAAACATTCCTGGCTTTGCATTACCACCTTAATTCAAGATGAAAGATAGATCCTTGTTGGGTTTTTCAATTGCTGTTTCTGGCTACAGCTCCCTCAGTGTCTGAGGTCTACACATATTCAAGCATTCACAAAGTGAGATTTCAACATCTATTATTCCATCTGTTTCACAGCCTTTAAGATCTCAACTTTTTTTTTGTTGTGTTCTTTATTGTTAACTGAGTGGTTTCAAGGCACATGACACAGTTCCCTGCTAAAGCTAAGCAGGTCTGGTCCTGCAGGCTGCTTAGATGGAGACTCAGCCTGCCTCAACCACCGTAAGATTCTTTAAGAACTCCGGCTGGATGGAAAGCAGAACGAAGAAAACGTATTCATATTATTATATTATTATGGATGCCCATTCCAGAAGACTCTGGGCAGCTTATGGTATCCAAATATTCAGTTTAAAAACAGTTTAAAAAAACACAAGACAAGACATGGCAACCCAGATTGAAAACAATCACACCAATAAAAACTTTAAAGGGGTTCAACAGATACGTTGCCCCCAGGTTTGGGAGCAGAGCCAAATCTTAGGGGCCTTCCAGAATTCTAGGAGAATCAATACTTTCTCAGACCCATAAGCTGGCAATGAATGTCCCATTGAAGTGCACCCACGTTGCCTGAGCACACCCATTCTCCAGTAACATCTGGAGAGAGGTTGCCGCTGAGATAACCAGGCCCTATGCCACGTAGGGCTTTGTAAGTAACAACCAGCACTTGAATTGCACACGGAAACCAATTAGCAGCCAATGCAGCATGCAAAGCAACAATGATACATGAGCATGATAAGTATCTATTATTACTGCTTGTGCTGCTGTGTTTTCAACCGGCTATAGCTACCACGTAGAGCATATTGTAATAGTCCAGTTGTGAGATCAAGGCTCAGTGTCTACCTGAAGCCCACCCCATATTGAGTGCTAACCATTTAGAAGAACCTACTTAATTCCAGAAGTCCAAAATAATGATATTTATTTAACCAGATTTCGCCCTGTCAAGAGCAAAGAACGAGAGATGTCATTGGGTGACTGATGTTTCAACTATCACGAACTGCTTGAATGATGGTCGAATAGGATCTGGGGGTGGAAGATTCAATACAAAAACAAAAGTGCATAACCAAAAAAAAAAAAAAAAGCTGTGGGGTTTACATTGTCATAGTGGAGAGGAGGTGAAAACCACTTAAACTGAAAGCTTAGGAAAGTTAATTGGATGGTGGTGATCTTTATTAGCTCTTGAAGGATAATGAGCCGCAGTGGCACAGTGGTTAGAGTGCAGTACTGCAAGCTATTTCTGCTGATCACTGGCTGCCAGCAATTTGGCAGATCGAATCTCACCAGGCTCAAAGTTGACTCAGCCTTCCATCCTTCCGAGGTGAGTAAAATGAGGAGCCAGAGTCCTGGGAGAAAAAAACATGGCAACCTCCAATAGAACAGATTCTTTGGCTTGTGGCCTATATAAGAATGGAGGGTGACAGGGGGAGGGGGGGTAAGTGCCTTGCATCTGTGAATGTGGATCCACTGGCGATTTGCCTGTGGAGATGATCGGAAATTATAGCAAAATACAGCAGCAGCAGCAGCAGCAATAAAATAAATGACTGGGTAGTGGAAAAGGTTTGTTTGATTCAAGTTCCAGAAAAGGTGCCACTAGCACTTATCTTCCTTCCATATACTATGCTTGCCTGATATCAGTATCTGGATTATTCACCTACAAAGGTAGAATACTACTTATCCAATCCATATCAAAACTATAGTAAATCTCTTATTCCACTTCTCGTACCCCCATTTATGACTCTGCAGAAAGCAAATCACGAAGCTCAGTGTGTGATGTTCATCAACCACAAAGGCTGTGCTTGTTTAGGTTTCTTTTGTGTGTGGTGAGAGTTTACATGCTCTGGGGAAGGATGAGGCTTTGCCTACATAACTTCCCATTCCACCCATGCTCTTTGCCCCCTCTGCGAGAAATGCCTACATAGGAAGTTTTAGCCACAACAGTTTTGCCAAACCAAAAAAAAACCAAAAGTGGAGGAAATAAGGTGGTCAGAAATCGTAGTCCTTCTGGAAGTCTTGGGGCGTTTAAGGAGACAGGATATTTGAAATCTGACAAGGTTGCTTACTCTGCTTTGCTCCTGAAAAGACCCAGCTGCTGCAGCAGAGTAGAGCTTTTGGTGAGGGTTTCATCTTAGAAAGAACCTGTGAAGAGTTCTGAGCAAAGATGGCTGTGACTCATTTTCAATATGAATTTGTTGTCAGCTCTTCGCTGGTTTTGGAAAGCGTCTTCTTTTACCAAATATCCCATCACCAGAGTTCTTTCTGTGAATTCAGGTCTTGACCCAGAATAAAAGAGATCCAATGTACGGTATTTCCTTCAAGGATCTTGCATGCTCTCTAGAAGGTTAGTTCCCAAGCTAATCATCATCTAGTCTTCCATACTGGAGACAGAGAAGGACAACAGGCAAAGTACCATTGTGATCAGTCATTTGGCCATTTTCCTTTGCTGCAATAATATTGTACCATTACCACATTGGGGAAACATTTTTTTTTTGAGTGAGGGGACAATTTTTCCATCCACGTTTCAACCCCTTCCCCACCATGCCTACTTTACCAATGTTTGCACTTCCAGCTGTGCTTTGTATTGAAAATGTAAAAATAAAGGAACACTAGGTGGAATTTGCAAAGCATTCTACCAGTGGTGAAGTTTAATCCAGTCCAGTAGCCATTTCTCAAATACAGATAGTTCTCAACTTACGGTCACAAGTGAGCCAAAAATTTCTGTTGCTAAGCGAGACATTTGTTAAGTGAGTTTTGCCTCATTTATTCAACTTTCTTGAATCACTATAGCTGTCATCTTAGTAACATAGTTGTTAAGTGAATCTGGCTTCCCCATTGATTTTGCTTATTGCAAAAGTTGATCACATGACCCTGGGATACTGCAACCATCATAAATATGAGTCAGTTGAAAGTGTATGAATTTTGATCATGCAACCATGAGGAATGCTGCAACAGTCATTAGTGTGAAAAGCAGTTGTGAGTCATCTTTTTCAGTGCTGTTGTAACTTTGAATGATCACTAAACAAACCATTGTAAGTCAAGGATTACCTGTATAGAATCAAACTGTAGGTATCTCATATAGCCGTGATGGTGAACCTATGGTTTGCGTGCCACAGGTGGCACACAGAGTCCTCTCTGTGGGCATGTGAGCCATCGCTCCAGTTCAGCTCCGCCATGCATGCACACACGCCTCCCGCTGACCACCTGGTTGTCGGGTCTCTGCAACGCATGCGGGGAGGGGGCATGCATGGGGCGCACATGCGTGCTTTGGGCACTCAGTCCGGAAAAGGTTAGCCATCACTGTCATATAGCATAAATAATCCAAACTGTCACAATGTCAGTTCTCATAGATGATTGCATCAGGATAGATTTGGTAAAGAGCAGCATAAACTAGAATAATCTGCAATAATCGGCTACAGGAGGCTCTGCAAACCTGTTTTATCCAGCCATTACCTAAGCTAGAAAAATGCACACCATGAATCTTTGTTTGGCTAATCAATGAACTTATTTTCATCGTCAACAAAAGGGAATCCATGACATGGCAGTAGGGTCTCCAAAATCTCCTCTGCAATTCTGTGAACTGTCTTCCCCTGAACAGAGTTGTCCATGCGGGTGTGTGTGTGTGTGTGTGTGTGTGTGTGTGTGTGTGTGTGTAACTCCCCAAATTCTCAATCAGCATCATTCTGATTTCTGGGAGTTAGAATCCTAACGTATCTGACAGATTCTAGGTTGGGAAACACTGTTATGTATCCAAGCTGCAGAAATCCTGGAAGCCCTCCAGCTCTGACTGTACCAACAACATAACTTTCTTCGACACGCTAAAATGAAATTCTTGCACAACCAATTAAGATCCATTCGGTGACACCTGTCTAACATGAACATTTGCTGGATGTGCCCTAGCAGTTTATTCCCCAATTAGTTCAAGGCTGCTATTAATAATGTCAAAAAGGAGGTGACTTCACTCCGAGGATGCTGCAAAGCTTGCCATACCCTAAATGCCGTTACCTACTCCTTCCCCTTCCCTATTCCTCCAAAGGCTATGCATCCGGCCAGTTGAAACATGCCTCCTGCTCCTCTCCTCAGTCCCTCCTCCCTCGTTCCCTAATTAAACTGCAGGTGAACCCGCCAGGGACTGGCAGATTGCCAGACTTTCAGCTTTTCGTGGCAGATCGTAACTTGCTTCCCTCCATCTTCCCAAAAGAGCCCCTGAAATCTTGATCACTCGAGGTGCATTTTGGAGCGTGTCATCTTTGTGCACTCCAGATCCCCGTTATAAACTCTGGTAAGCGCCAGTTCATCTTTGCTAGCGTTCGGCTCGGTGTTTTGTTTTTCAGTCACAACAGACTTGGAATATAGGGCATGACTGCCCCCATTTTGCAGAAGAAGAGTTGAGGCTAAGGCGCAGTGCAAAACAGCATTTCAAGTCACGTCTGGTAGTGGGATCCGTGGCTAGGCGGAGGTGTAAACATTCCAGACTGAAACGAGCTGAAACCAAAGTCAGATTAAAGGAGGAGCCTTAGGCCAAATTGGATTGAAGATATCTCTCCTCTTGGTATGTCAGCACCACCCTCTGCTCTGATACCTCTGAGGAAGACACAACGTAGCCCTGGGGAAATCATAACAGAAGATGTACATGCCTAACGGGGTCACCGGGTCAGTGCCTGGGGCTCAAATAACAGGCAAAGTCACAACGATGGCCCAGTGATTTTGCCCTTCCAGCCAGGCAGCTCTACCAATGGGAGAGACTTCCAAAAAACCCACTACAAATGAGAAAAAGTCTCAGATCCAAGTGGTCCTTGATTTGCAACCATTCAGTGAATTAGTGACTGATTGAAGTTATAACGGCACTGAAGAAAGTGAGTTATGACAGGTTTCACACTTATGACATCCCCATGGTCACGTGATCAAAATCCAGGCACTTGGCAACTGGCATGTATTTATGACAGTTGCACTGTGCCAGGGTCATGTGATCACCTTTTGTAACCTTCCCAGCAGCTTCCGACAAGCAAAGTCAATGGGAGAAATCGATTCATTTAACAACAACGTGATTCACTTAACAACGCGATTCACTTAAGGCAACGATTCCCTTAACTGTGTAAGGCGGGGCAAAGCTCACTCAACTGCCTTGCTTAGCAACAAATGTTGGGCTTAATTGTGGTTGTACGTCGAGGACTATCTGTAATGGGTCACAGTTTAAGTGTACAAAAAAGAACAGCAAGGAATGTATCTTGCTGAACAAAACAGAGGAACAACTATTTCATTTCTCTATCCATCCTTCCCCATTTCTCTTATTCTTGTCTCTATTTCTTCTGACTCTCTCCCTTTCTTCTTTATATTGTCTCTTTTCACTTCCATAAGAAGTGAACTGTAACAAAGGATTTGCATTACTGGAAATACATAACATTAAACTACAAAACTAACTGTTGGGAACAAAAGAGAAGTCCAAGTTAGGTTTGATTTTTTTTTAAACTGAAACGTTATCTATTATTAACAAGGGTGAAGAAAAAGATGGACAAACAAGCAACAAGATGAAGGAATGGTCAATGCAAATGACTTAGTATCTGCTTCCCTTATCCTGGCTGAAGAGGGATTTCTCACTGTTTTCCAGTTGACGGTTGAACTGTACTATCTATTCTCTGTGAAAGCCTGAAAATTGCTTCAGTAGATTGCCTTTTGTGCCAGAGTGGAGAACACATTAATATGTTTCACTTGCATATCCTTTCATAGCTGTTTCCACATCAGATACAAAAGGAGTCATGTAACTACAGCATCATACAACTCAACTCTTCTACCTTGCCCAAATTTCCAAAATCTTACCCAGAGAAGGAAATATTTTACTCTGCATTATTCTGACTTCTATTATTTGTTCTACCAATCCTTTTGCTCTTGGAAATAGTGTCATTATTTCTACTCTTCTGATGTCATTCTGTGCTTTGAATTGCAAGGAATTTTGAGGTACCACAGTCCCATTTATAGACAGCAAAAGGAGATTGATAACCAGTTCCATGCTGAACAGAGAAAGAGTTTGTAGAATTTTGGTCAGCAATGTAAAGCTGTTTCAAAGTGACAGCACTACAGCATGGATCCAAAGAACCTACCCACTTCAAAGATTCTTTGAACAAAATATAACAATAATAATGGTTTACGTATAACTATGAAACCAGGTTTGGAACTTTAAAGCCCTATAAGCCAAACGCAAGAAGGAGACAAGAGAAGAGAAAGTATCCATCTACTAAGGCCTTGCCCACATGGGCCAGTACCGTAGAAGTCTCAATAACATCACAATTCAGCTAATGTGAATTACATAATTTGTATCTGTTGCACCATGATGCAAATGATGCACTGTATATGATTTGTGTCTTTGAGCTGTGGCACATATGATGTTTACCTTGCCCATCCCAAGGACACGTAGTCTTTCTTAAAAAAAAGAGAACATGACAAAGTTGAATAACTGCAACCAATCCTAAAACATGCAGGATGACAAAGAATGGGTTCTATTACATTCACTCATCTTTTTGATTTCTATATGTATGTATTTAGGAATCCATCCCATTTATAGCTTGTGCTGCAGAATATATCAAGAGACTGCATTTTTAAAAGGCATAACATCAAAAAAACAATCCATTGCCAGAGTCATCTAACTGTGCTTCTCTTGGCAGGGAAATTCAGATCAGATTTCTTTGAGATCCCCTTGCCAAATTCAGCATCTGAGGTCAAAGTGATCATGAGTTAGATCTCAAGAGAACTAAATATATGTTATAAGCAAATATATAAGACTCTCAAACTATTGAAGGAGACTTTGTTATTGTTATGGTTGGTTGCACAGTGAGCCAGATGTTTAGCCTGGATTTGGCCTGAGACAAGCAGATGTTGCCCTGAAATAAGCGCTTGGCCTTATTACCATGCACTTAAAAACCCGATTGGGCTTATTATCAGGGGATGTCTTATTTTGGAGAAAACAGGGTATTACTATTGTTATTTCACTGTCATCGGGTTCAATAATAGGTTTAAGCTAGCATTTTTATTCTCCAATCCCTGCAAAGTAGTTCTGAAGCAAGCCTGCTAAACCTAAAACTGTGAGAGCAAGCATGGAATCCCATCATGAGCCAATCAGTGTGAAAAAATGTAGCTTTGTGTTACAGCAGCACCTGGAGTAACAAAAGTCCTTTCAGTTCTCTGCTCCCCCAAGTTCAACCAAAAGAGGCAAAATAAATTGCCAGTTTCCCATTCTCATCTCTTGCTAGATCTGGTGCAAAATGCTAATAAAAGAGACTCAAGATGACCTTCTTCCTAAAATAAGTTCCAGTTGAATGCTGCAGTGATGCATAGCATTTTCACATCACAACCAGTCATTCTTCGTAAAAAGCCGCCCTGAGTCTTCGGAGAGGGGCGGCATACAAATTGAATTAATAAATAAATAGAAGTGTCAATCATGGTATGCATGGTAGAGCAGAATGGTTAGCTTGTGCCCAAAGGCTGGGAGGCAGGGTGAGGCAAGAATTGGAGGTTTGTTGATAAGGCTACCTGTGAATTCTACTAGAGAGCTTCAAGGGTGGCTTCCCTGAAATGGGAAAATAGCCTGTTCCAAGCTTTGTGGGCATCTGAGCATTGCAAATAATAGAAATGTGCCACAACCGAGCACCAAAAGAATCAGGTTAGCTGCCCTAGGGAATGATATCTTGGATGAGAGTGAGATGGTCAAGGAATGGCATACAAGCCATGTACAGAAGTCTTCCTGGAAGGAAAAAGAAAGATAAAGCTATCTATCTTCCTTCCTTCCTTCCTTCCTTCCTTCCTTCCTTCCTTCCTTCCCTTGCCACATTGTTTCTTCACCTTCAATAGTTCAGCTGCCCAGGGCTCAGTTCCATGAGCAAGAAAGAAGCTTCTAATGAAAGAAAGATGTAAGTCGCAATTAAAAAAAGAAAAAGAAAGCAGTGGGACAGCACCACTTTTTGTCTAAGCATACAAAATGAGGGATTATGTGGACATCTTGTGTTTTGTCAAAAAGGCAATGATGCAGAAACCAATTCCAGAAATCCTCCAAGGCATCCATGTCGAAACTGCAGAGTGTGCACACACAACTCTTGTCACGATTCTCTATTGCAAATTATCAGCAAAATAGTATTAGTTGGTGTGTACCTTTCTTCTGAGGGATCCAGCACAACAGAAACTCCATTGCTGCTTTGTTTGCAAGCCACACAGTCGTTTCACATCTACCTGCAGTTTCCCCATTACATTAGCCAGAAGCAGATTCCTGGTGTCCAACCAATTCAGGCCATCCAGATAAACCAAGATTGGAAGGAGAAGAACAACAGGCTTCTGAACTTTGAGAGATGGTGGTTTCTTTCTTCATATGATTGGAAGGGGAAATGTTGGTGTGTAAAAGATCAGAAACAAATAAATAGAAGTGCAAACTGTATATTATATAACATGAACAGTAAAACGATGGAGCTAATATCAGTAGTAAAGGCATGAATAATTCAAAGGATCTGCCCACTTTAGGTTACTAAGAACAAGAGTTGTAAGCAACCCAAATCTTGAGACACAGTGAGATGAAACTCACCTCTACACTAAAAAATAAATACATGTCTTTTTTCTGTTGGCGCCAATAAGAGCTGTTGATGACGCTGCCGGTCTCTAATATGCACATATATATCCAAAGGAGATGGCCTCAGCCAACCTTGGCAAGGTTTTTGTATTCAATCAAGTGGGGAGCTAGTTTGTTCCCCAAGAACCATGCAATGCGTCTGCAAAGAAGCAACAACTGACACTAAGCACCACAAAGCTAGATCTACAAGAAGCTATGTAGAAGCCTTGCTATTCTGTCATCCGGAGACATCCGATTCCTTTTCATCTTAAATTCTCAGGCTATGAAATATATCCTGTGGCAGTGAGTTCCAGCAATTAACAAAGCCCCATGGAAGGGCATTGTTTCTTCCAATTAGCAGCCAAACATCTTCCTTAAGAGTTTTTCATGATAAGCATCTGAAGTTCCTGCCTTGTCTACATCAATCTATCTCAACATGTTATTACCCAACATATCTGACATGGCTTTCCAACTGGGAAGAATTTGATACATCCCGATTCCTGAAGAAGAGCTACTGTACTACATTAACTTATGCAATATATCTCACCCACTCACCCTCCAAGTATCTCTGATCAACCTCAGGAAAAGATTATCACATGCAAATGCGTAACAAAATCCCAAAGCAGCCAGAACTCTCCAAAACTGGCACCAACAGATTCCCAACTAGTGAGACAATAAGATTTTAATTTACAGACAGACTGACTGCAAGACAATTGAGGTGGATCCCAGAGCCAGGAATCCTGAAAAGCACATTGAACTCTTGTGCAATGTTCCAATCAATTCATATTGGCTTTATTTTAAATGTTGACAGATCTTCCCTGAGTTTATATTTTTGTTTTTGTCACAGCAGTAAGAGGACCTGGCTCATCTCAGCTGGGTAGTACTGACAGACTAAGACTGCTTAATATATGGATGGGAAACCCCCCAGGGAATTCCATGCCAGAGGAAAAACTGGGAAACTGGGAAAATATCCCAGAAGAAGGAAATAGCAAATATTTTCTATATTGTTGCCAGGAAAACTACACAGAAAAATTCATGAAGCACCAGGAGCTGAGGTGAGTTTGAAGGAGCTGTTACTTTTTTATACAAATTTAAAACACAATTTTTAGACATTGGATTCTCACTTAAAAAGCAAACCAGAGTTCGGTATAAGATGGGCAGCTATATACAAATGTGTTCAATACTCAAATAAAATTGTAACAACCAACACCAGCAAGACAAATGTTAGTCTACCATTTCAGCAGATCCAATTTGCATTGGCTGAAACTTCCATTTGTTCTTATCCGTTTTTTTTTTAAAACTAAATATGCTGATCTTTAGAATCCGTGCTTATTTTTGTACCGCCTTATGGTAAATTGTTTATTCTAATGTGGATATTTTCATCATTTAAACAAAAATGATGAAAATATCCACATTAGAATAAACAATTTATCATAAGGCGGTACAAAAATAAGAGCAGATTTTTGTACATTTATTATTTTGAAATATTTTTAATATGGCTTTTTGGATCTTCCTATTCCCTTGGGTATTTTTTCTGGAAGGGCAGAAATAAATGCACCAAATACAGGCAGTCCTCGACTTATGCCCACAACTGAGCCCAAATTTTCTGTTGTTAAGTGAGACACTTGTTAAGGGAATTTTGCCCCATTTTACGATCTTTCTTGCCACTGTTGTTAAATGAATCATTACAGTTGTTAAATCAGTAACATGGTTGTTAAGTGAATCTGGCTTCCCTATTGACTTTGCTTGTCAGAAGGTCGCAAAAGCGGATCACATGACCCTGGGACATTGCAACCGTCATAAATATGAACCAATTGTCAAGCATCTGAATTTGGATCATGTGATCGTGGGGATGCTACAATGGTCGTAACTGTGAAAAACAGTCATAAGTCACTTTTTTCAGTGCCATTGTAACTTTGAACGGTCACTAAACGAACTGTTGTAAGTCGAGGACTACCTGTATACAATAGGTGATCTGGGTGGAACTCTTATCACTTAAGACAATTATATTGCCTGGTAATTCTGAGAAGCTGCTGAATTCTAGAACAAATCCTAATGCCCCAACTTCTTGAGTGAGTCCACTGCTTGATCTGTAAAGCAGCTTAGCATCTTCCCAAACATTACCAACTTTTGCATTGCTGGAGATTTTACAGGTAGGGAGGCAAATCCTCACCTTTGTTGAAGATGATGCTTTCATAGGGGATTTTATTTTTTGTCTCCAGACTGGAGCAGTTCCAACGCTGATCACGGAATTGGTGCTGGCACTCATGGATGGCAATCTGGATGCCCTGAATGGCAGATGCCGTCACATCGGGGTCCCGTTTGCAAACCTCCAATTGCCGCCGTGTCAGACCAGGCAGGTTCATGCAGACAGTGTTTGCATTAAGCACAGGCTCCAGAGGCAGTTTCAGGCCCAGGATTTCATTAGAGAAAGAGCTGGAAAGAAAACAGACCATCAGCAATGTCATTACCACAATCTAAGAGCACTTTTCCTGTAAACACTTCATCTATCTGTCTGTCTGTCTGTCTGTCTATCTATCTATCTATCTATCTATCTATCTATCTATCTATCTATCCTTCCATCCACTCACTCATCTATTTAAAATTTTAAAAAGTCAATACAACAAGCAAAGGTGAAGATTTTGATATGATGCCTACAGCTATGATGTTTGCTGGAGCTAACTTTATAAGAGATGAGGTCACTCACTGTTCTGCCCCAGCTACGGACCCCAAAGAACACAGCACACACAAAATCCGTACAAACCTTAGTTTACTAATTTAAATTAGTCTTTTCTGAACAAAGGCTGTTAATTTAACTTTTTTTTAAAAAAAAAAATTGATTTATATGCCGCCCTTCTCCGGAGACTCAGGGCGGCTTACAATGCATTAAGCAATAGCCTTCATACTTTTGTATATTTATACAAAGTCAGCTTATTGCCCCCACAAACTGGGTCCTCATTTTCCCTACCTTAGAAAGGATGGAAGGCTGAGTCAACCTTGAGCCTGGTGAGATTTGAACTTACAGTAATTGCAGACAGCTGGTGTTAATCACAATGCTTTTAGTCTGCTGAGCCACCAGGCCCTGTTAACTTCATTAACAGCCAACAAGAATCCAAAGAATAATAAATCAGTTCTGAGGCACAATATTTCAGATAACTGTAATCTTACTGTGGTTGGCAGAATGCCCAGAAGCAATTTGCAGGAAAACTGATAAGAGAGAAACAAGAGCCGAATTAAGACACGAAGGAATGTAAATGAAGTTGTTTCCTGCAAATTGCATCAATCGTCATCCTTCCTTAAATAGGCTAGGGGAGTGGCCAATTAGCCCCAAGCCTTACTCTTGAGGAGACCTCCTCCTGAGGAGCCACTCTTGTCTTTTCGCAGCTCTGTGCACTCGTGCATCGTGAAGAGGCTCCTCCTCTTCATCCTCTTTACTTAAGGGAGCTTCTGGAGGTTCTGAAGGCCCTGGCTGAATCCCCGCCTCTGGCACCACATCTTCTCCAGCCTCCTCATTGTCTGACTCGAGTGCCAACTGCACAGGCTGTTGGCATAGTACCACACCAGCCTCCTCGCTGTCAGAATCAGCTACTAACTGCACAGGCCGCTGATGGGCCACAACACTCAGACACTTTTGACATCCTGTCGTCATCAAGACCAGATCATTCCTTTTTTTTTTCCTAATACAAGAGGACTTTACCAAAATTCTGGATTCTGTTTTACATATAAACGTATGTTACCATTACAGTTATCTCATGCAATGGAGAAATTAAATTGCCTTCCGCCTCATGATCCTTTACCTTGTTTTCACCTTGCTTACTTCAAGAATATTTCCATTTTGGCCTCCTGAGGCCAAACTTGCTGCAGCTTCAATGGCATCAAAAGCAGCAAAGTGGCTAAAAAAGAAGGTGGATCTTGTGAAAGACCACATCTGGCTGTTCTCTTAGTGGCTGGAATCTCTAACCTGTAAAGTTATATCTTCTAGATTTAGGAAGAGAGGGGCAGCTGGAACATCTGAAGATTAAGGAAGCTTTATAAATCCTTTTGCTCTCTAACTTTGGCCACTGGGAGCTGAAAGGCAAGGAACAGCTGGGAAACAAGACTTTCTCTCTAAAGTATGAACATCTGGCTGTTGTGGCAGGCATTACTTCTTTTCTTCCATGGCCAAGTGATTCAGAAACAGAGTGCAGCTGAAGTATCAGGAGGTATTTCCTAACCCTAATTCAAAACATGCTCTTGTGCAGCAGAAGTTTGCTGTGTCTACTCAGTCTGTTCCCTGTCCAGACACAATGCTGATATAATCAGAGTTGACAACACAGCTTACTAGTTCATAAATACCCACAGAGAGAAAGTATGTCCTGCATCTCAGCAGCCCTGTGTTTTTCTATTCAGATAGAAATCAGGGGGGGAATCTATTATGCAAATAGATCCACACAAATCTTCTGTAAATGAATATAGCACCTGAACTATTTATTTATATATTTATTTTATTCAATTTCTCTAGCTGCCCAACTCAACTGATTTTGGGCAGCTTACAATCCTAAAATTATAAAACAATCAAAGCAATTTCAAACAGTAAAAAGAACCACAAAATAAATTACTGGTTTTTTCCCCAGTTCTAGAAGTCCATTGATAACCTTCTATTAGGATCTAAAGGAAAACTCATGGATTCAATGCTATAGTAACTGCAACGTTTATTTGTCTAATACTTAAATGACGACATGCCACGCGTAGTAAAATAAAGTTTACTATACAGGAAGTTATCTTGTATGAAGAATATATTGCCTTAAATTCTCAATTACTGGACTTCGGTTTGGATACAATGAACACATTTTTCAGTCATTTATACATTCAATTTCTACACTGTTTAAGAGATTTCTATCAGCTAAATCAGGGCAATGTGCATTAAATTGATTCATTCAAAACGATTCCTTTATGTCATTTACAAAATTACACAAAATCACGTAAACTTACACAAATGGTGAATATTTGGGTTTAATGGGCATCCCTCCTCCAAAATGGTCTGTTAAATCAAGATTTGTAGCCCAATGGCTTAATAAGAGCCAGTCATCACAATTCACAAAACTCCACATCACATGGAAACAATGAAAAGCTATTTCGGAACAGGTGAAATTGAGAACCTGAGAGAAACCTTTCCCAATCTGGCATTTCTCAACTGCAAACTGCCTTGTTCAGCAATATTTTGCAAGGGAGAAAATGGACATCATTTGGGACTGGAACAGTGGTGAAATCCAAATTTTTTTACTACCGGTTCTGTGGGCATGGCTTGGTGGATGTGGTGTGGTTTGGTGGGCATGGCAGGGGAAGAATACTGCAAAATCTCCATTCTCTCCCTACTCCTGGGGGAAGGATATTGCAAAATCTCCATTTTCACCCCACTCTGGGACCAGCCAGAGGTTCTCTGAACTGCTCAAAATTTCCGCTACCAGTTCTCTGAACAGCTCAAAATTTCCGCTACCAGTTCTCTGAACTACTCAAAATTTCCGCTACCGATTCGCCGAACTATTCAAAATTTCCACTACCGGTTCTCCAAACTGTTCAAAATTTCCACTATCAATTCTCCAGAACCTGTCAGAACCTGTTGGATTTCACCCCTGCTTGGCAAATAGTGCACTCGCAGGTACTTTCACCTAAAGTAGCTTGTCCACTTTTGAAACCTCACTTGAAGAAAAGGGAAGGGAAGGAGAAGAGAAAGGAATGGAAAGGAAAGGAGATGATCAGAAACTTAAGCCATATGAAGAAGAATTCAAGAAAATGGGAACGTTCAGACCCAATAAACTCTGGGAGAATACAACAGCATTCTTCAAATACGTGAAAGCATGTCACATCAGAAACTAGTCAAGATGTGTTTTCCATTGCTCCAGAGAGCAGGAAATAGAATGATAGAGTTAAATTACAGGAAGGCAAATTCCAATTCTAGGAGGTGAAACTTTTCATAATATGACAGTAGATCTAACTAGTCAGAGAAGTGATGGATTGATTTCCCCCTACTGGAATTGACCAAGCAGAGGCTAAGTAACAATCTGATGGGAAGGATTTCATTTGCATTCCTGCATAAATTTAAATTTGTACTCAGTGGCTTAAATGGTCTTTTCCATTTGTAATATAGGAGAAAATATATTCTGCCATGGCCCTCTTCTCATGTTATAACTCAGGGGTGAAATCCTCCAAGATTTGCCACTGGTTCACTGCATGCACATGTGTAGTATGTGCAGAAAAAGGAGGCTTAAGAAGATAAGTAGAACAGTGAGTGGGTGGGGGGGAACAGCTGTGCCACACAATTTAAATTCGCTAGAAAGCAGGATTTCCTTTTAGCGAATATACTGTAAATTGCGCGGCCCAGCTGATCGTCGGAAATACCAGTTCAGATGAACCGGTAGTATTTTTTTACTACTGGTTCACTTGAACCGGTAGCTTTTATTACTACCAGTTCGCCCAAACCCGTGTGAACTGGTAGCATTTCATCTCTGTTATAACTGATATACCCGTGGAAGCCACTAAAAACATGAAAAAATTCCCTTCGCCTTTAAAAATCATTATCACACAACAATCAGTGTTGTACTTTCTGTCTGTGTTTGCAGAATAGAAAGGCCAATCCATCTTCTTTCGTCTAAATATCACCAGATTTCCCACAATCACACCATCTGTAAGTTGACTAGACCAGATGAACAGAGAAAAAAAAAATCAGAGAGACACAGGTTAATAATAGTCAAGAAGGCTCTAATTACACAGTACAGTGTTTCCTTTGGCAGTTTTAAAAATCAGAGTTCCAAGCCTCTAATAGCTCAATTTTAAGAGATGTAAAGATGGTTGTAACTCCTTAATACCAGTGCTTCATCAAAGGCAGAGGCATGAAACGGTGTCTTCTCTCCCACAGGATCATAGTTCACCACCTTTTGATATAAACTGCTCTGTCCCTCCAACCACTTCTTTGAAAATGCCTGTCATTCTATTACAAGCTTTGTATTTCAGCAACGTGACCAGCTATGGATTGCTGCCCAAATGGGGTTTGTTAAGGGGAGGGGGGGATTTTTATTATTTTTTTGGATGAGGCCAAGTTGCAAATAGAGGCAGCAAAAGAAACAAGAGAGCTAAAATGCATTAAGACTCAACACATAACTACTGACCTTCATCTCTCTCTCTCTCTCTCTCTCTATCTATCTATCTATCTATCTATCTCTATCTCCTCTATCTCTATCTCTATCTCTATCTAATCTAGCAGTCTATCATATATCTATCATCTATCATCTGTCTAGCAGTCTGTCTGACTCTGTGGTGTATTAACCATTAAGCAGACTAAGAATGTGCTAAGCACCAGGCCCAAAGGGGGCACCACAAAATTGAAAAAGAAAAAAACCCCAATGAAGATTGGTTCTTCATTGAAAGGAGGGGGCACCAAGATTTGTCAGTGCTTAGGGCACCAGTGAGCCTTAATCCGCCACTAATCTGACTATATCTATCCATCCACCCAATAGCAGAGAAGGCTCTTCCCCAGAGTAGACACTGCCAGTTGAAATGCTTGTGTCACCATATACTAAACCAGATGCAGCTTCTGGATACTCTTCAAGGATAACCCCATGTACATTGCACTGAAGTAGTCAATATGAGAGATGATCAGGGCTTCTCTCAGACCAACAGTTTCCCAGATTTAGTTGATCTATCACAACTTGTATACGTTTCTGACTAATACAGCAATCCACATTCTATATAATACAATGTATGGCAGCTCCCAGTTGCAAAGCAAGCTGATGAGTCCTTATTATTAAAGAAAATGAGTGACAATTCCAGATTCCTGTGAAGCATTTTTCTACACCCTGCTAGCCTTCTAAATGTGCTGGAAGTACAGGTGCCAAGCACAACACATGACTACATTTCATGGTTGTGTAAGAGGGAATCTTTAACCAGAGGGGAAGCTCCTTAGACTAGATAATTTGTTTTCTATGCAACATGACCTTACTTACTGGCTCAAGTTGGCAGCTGTAATCAACCTCTAGCTCCAGAAATCCTACATCTCACCATAATTTTGGTGGTTGTGAGGCTCAATATCAGCATCTTATAACAACTTTGCGTAACTGTGTCTATCATACAGTTCCCTGCATATAAAAGTCATAGCAACCTAGAGTCAATTACTTGGTACCACCCCAAGTTTGTCAATTATTATCCAAAAAGAATACCTCAGTCCGCTGTTTCATTTATCAACAGTTTGAACCACAGACGCCATCAGCAGATCAATAGTTTCATTGCATAAAAGAATGCAAATGGCCAGCTGTCTGAAAGGAATATAAACCCTTCCATTCCCCACCATTCAGTCAGAGTAGAAGAAGCTTCTTGGATGAGAAGTGAAACATCTTCTAAGAAAAACAAGGACGTCCAGTTGCCTCTTGAAAAAGCACCTTTGGGACACAACATGCAAATACCTGCAGTGCAGCTCAAACTGTGATTAAGGAAACTAAGCCTACATTAAATAGAAATTGCATTACGGTATCCCCCACTTGATAAATAAAGGTGGTTACTTATTATTGTTATTCCGGCCATCAACATATCACAAAAAAGAGCTAGTAAGTATTAGTATGGGATGGTGATATTTATGTCTGCAAGACAGCATTGACTCTGAGTCTGAAGATTAAAACATGAACATGCTATATAAATATGCTGGTTTAATTCTGATGGCTTTCTCTCCAAGCAGGACTTTTTGTTTCACAGAGAAATTAGGGAATTCTCCAATGGAATTCTCAAACTATTCAGAAGGGCTACATAGAATCCATTGTTAGAATTGAAACTATCTGAAAACCAGTTTTCATCTGAAAGTAGCACCCTCTAGCAAGCCTGTGCTAATAGATAATTTGAAATAGATAAGTAATGTGTATTCCTAGGAAGAGGCTAACCAAACAACCCTATATACCAATTATATTGACCAAAGAGAAGAGATGGTGCAGATAAAGCAGCTGCAAAAAAAAACCACTAAATGGCAGCAAAGATATGCACAAAACTATTATCACTTATGGTTGTCTAGAGTTTTGTACCTCAGATCTAGTATTCTATCCTAGGCCTGGTCAATCCAGGGGGATAGATAAAAATACACAATTGAAAAATCAGTAGTGTATAAACTTGTACCCCACATACTTGGGAACACAATGATATCCTATCATGATCTATGGAATTGATCACACCTGTATCCAGGTACACAAATGAAGAAGAAAGACAGATGCACAGAGATGCTCACCAGAATTCCTTTAGTCCACCTTGCTAGTAAAAGTTGTAGCAGCTGTTTCTGCTCATCAATTGCACACCCAGAGAAAAGAAAAGAGATCCTACATATAAACAAGAACACAGACAGCTTCTTATTCAGAAAACATAGCCTTGTGGAACAAAAGTTCATGATTTCCCCAAGGAGCAAATTCATTCAACAGCTAAAGACAGACCCAGGAAGTGCGAGAAAGGGACCCCAGAAGTAGATTAAGGCAACTGATTCTGACGTCCCAAGAACCTGAATGCAATTGGAGCATGGAACAATAAAATCCCCTACACTTTTTACACAGAGTGAAGCCAGAAGTCTCCCGGGATCTAAATCTACATTATAAGTACCACAGAACTTATGCTTTAAGTGTACCGGAAAATAAGAATAAAACATATGGTAGGATCTTTGTTCAATATCTGATTACAGATACATAAGAAACCAGAATGACCAAAGAGATGGTGGATCATGAAAACAATGCCATAATAAATTACAAGAAAAGATAAACTCATGCCCAAGCCAATGAGAACAGTGTTAGGCTCCCTCATAGCCATTTTAGGACACCTCTTGCACTCGTGCTCCAATGCATCACTCTTCAATTTTGCAGACTAGACCAGTATTCCGAACAAGTACTTCATTGGCCAGGTCCCTCTATAACTGGCTGCTTCGTTAACCCTGGCAACAGCATCTCTCTGATTTGATGATACAGGAAGCATAGCTCATTCATGATACAAGAACACAGGACAACAATGGGAAGAGCAATGGGAAGAACAACAATCAGCCCCAAGCCCTTTAATCTCATTCTCAAATCTCATGTTTTTAAGCTTGCTGATGCTAGATCATTTTATAGTAGGAGCATGCTATTTTTGCTAGACCAACGACTGGACCAGCATGTCAGGGGCCATACAACAGAAAGGGTTAAGTCTGCATGAAGATTCAAAGACTGAACAGGAAATAAACCTTAAACATCAACATGTCTTAAATTAGGGCGTTTAATGAGGTGAAAATTAATTTTTGCATTTTTCAGTGAGGGCTTCTAAAAATATGTGTTTTTACACCAAGAATTCAAATCTGCTGTTATTTTTGCAATTGCACAACATTTAGCTTGGTATGGTGAATCCACATCTGATCATATACCCCACAAAAGTCTCTTGTAACCCAAATATTGTTCGCTTTATCTTCTCAAAATTACACCTTGTACTACAAAAATTAAAGGTTTTTTTTTCTGCACGAATCTTATCTAGCTAAGCAAAAAATAATCCATGCAAACATAAACTAACGTCAGAAAGCAATTATCTGAGTTACAAAAATGTTTAAGCGAGTTTCATCAAGTCTTGTTTTGATTTGTTCTTCAACATAATCGGCCGACTTGCTTCTTGCCCCCTGATATAACCCTCACCTTTCTCATGTGTATACACTCTGCTTGCTGCCTCTGTTACCTCTTTCACACATCTCTCTATTGATTAGGCATGACAGGGCCACTGTGGTACCTGCATTGGTTCATCAATGAACTTTTTTATTTCCGCTGTAGTCAGTTTGCATGTCAAAGGTGGCTCATATACACCTTTGGACCAGTCAATCAGCTCCAGCAGAGTGGATGCTGTGGCGTTGATTAAAGGCGTTTTTCTTGCACATACATAAAAATCTCCCAGCATTTCATCGTCTGCATCCCTCAAGTCAATGGTCTTTTGCACTCCTCTCTTGAATGTCATCTGAACACAAGAGTGTCTAGATTATCATTGCACTGAAACTGCATTTTAACTTATTTTAAGAAATAACGGATGGAAAACTATCAAAGAGAGATTCAACCTAGAACTAAGGAGAAATTTCCTGACAGCGAGAACAATTAATCACTGCAACAGTTTGCCTTCATAAGTTTTGGATGCTCCAATACTGGATGTTTTTAAGAAGAGATTGGACAGACATTTGTCTGGAATGTTTATAGGGTCTCCTGTTTGTGCAGGAGGTTGGACTAGAAGACTCCAAGATCCCTTCCAACTTGGTTATTCTGTATTCTGTTATTCTGTTACTCAACTTTTAACATCCCCACACTGAACAATTTCCTTCTCCTCACAGCTCAATTGATTTCTAAATAAAGTAAAAGAAAATGTGACCTTTCCCAACTGTCCATATTATATATAATATGAACAGGAGAAAATGACATATGTAAGATGGTCATGTGGAAGCTTATTGCTACCAGACAAAAAGTGGGCCACCTAATGAAGAAGGAAGGACTCACTGGAGAAGAGCCTAATGCTGGGAAAAATTGAGGGAAAAAGAAGAAGAGGATGACAGCGTGAGCTTAAATGGACTCCAGAGGATGGTAGAGGACAGGAAGGCCTAGAGGAACTTTGTCCATAGGGTCATGATGGGTCGGACGCGACTTTGCAACTAACAACAACAACAAAAGCTGCCCAAGCTGCCCAACAAAACCTTGCAGCAAGATGATCCAGCAAACAAATTTTATAAGAAATAAATAATATGCAGATCCTGAACCATGGGTTCCACTCTGCATCCTTACTTTAGGATATCAGAAATTAATTTCAGTTTGCCACACTCTTGGAATCAACATACATAACAAACCATATTTTTATTAACACGGAGAAGATCTGAAAGTAAGGAGAAAACAAATAGACATGGGAAAGCTTGTAATGGAAGAGCAGCCCCTTTAGAGCAAATGTGTTGGTAATCTACCAGAAGAAAGCGTCCTATTCCCTACTGGTATTCATGAGGCACACTTCCATCTGGACCATGACTGATCTTATGCTGTAAGAGAGAATTTTGTGAAAGTAAAGGAAGACTTGGATAGAGTAAATTTTCATGAGATTGGGAAAGAAAAAAAATTGGGGGTTATCACCTGAATGTTCTTCCAATATTTGTGCTGTAGCTTTAGTCTCCAATTACGCACGGTGGGGCAGAGGGGGAGGTCTATACAAAGACAAACCCTTTTTCCTATGTAGACAGTGGAATTATATGTGTGTGTAATGACAATTTGCTCTGCTCCATAAACCGAGTTTGGGATTCTGTGAATAGAAAGTGTGCACAAGTAATTCTTCAGCAATGACTATGGTTGGGATGAAACAAGGTGGCCAGATGCGCTTTTTGTAGCTGTATTAAAAATGTTTGTACTTTGAATAGTTATAGGGAAAAAAACCATCTTGATGGGTGTCCTTGCATGACAAAGATGCTCTCATCCACACTGGTGCATCCATCCAAACCACTCTTGTGTGCAGTGGCTGATCTTTTGCGAAGAGGGATCTTACCTAGGAGAATTTTCCTGCATTAGATCAAATCCTTTCATTTAAGTAGCACATATTTTTCCTGGGTTGCAAAGGAGCCTATGAGCTGGTCCATTCATGAGGAAGTCAGAGCATGATTGTTTGTCTTAGTAAGTTTATATCAATCAAGACGTTGTGGTATTCTAAGACATGGTTAATACATGAATCCAGCCAAATGGGATCTATTCAATCATGGTTAAACAAGGTATGCCTCAATGCAGTATACAAATTAAACAAAAAGGAACTGCTTTACTTAAATATTCCTATTTCAGCAATGCATTGGTTTTGTCCTCTGGCTTGACTTCTAACCAGTGGTGAGTTGCCCCCGGTTCAGACCGGTTCGCAAAAAACGGTAGTAAAACCGGCAGGAGGCCCCACCCACCACCCTGGATGTTGTCATTGGCAATCTGCGCATGCTCAGAAGCTGTCCTGTTGTGAACCGGTAGTAAAGGTAAGTAGAACCCACCCCTGCTTCTAACTCATACAATATTCTGACTCTGTCTCCTGGTTAGTCCTTCAATGTCCTGCTACTGGAGTTCCACTGTATCTTCTACTTAGAGCCCACTCAGATTGCAGCCCATAACTCAGCTCTGACCAGGAAGCGCTGGAGACAAAAAAAAAAACCCCACACACAACAGAGTTGGCAACAAGCGAGGTCTCTCTTGCTTGCTTACCAATGTGGTATGCTCTGTCCTGACACTTCCAGCTGTAAGACTAAATTAGAGATTTATGTCTAGAGTTCCAAAGTGAAATACACAAAAATATTCTGGGTAGAGAAACACGTGAATCCTGGAGACACTTTGTTACCTGCAAAGACTCCTCTCTCTAAAGTTATTTTCAGTCTTCTCTTGCCCAGAGCTCCACCAGTTTCAGGCATTCTGTTTCGGTGTCTTTTATGCTAATGACTTCCTTGTATAACAGGGCTTCTGCCAAGCTTTATGAGCCATCAGCCCGATTACCAATATATAGGATTGCTCTAGAATCTGCCCCTACATGTACAGTGGTATGAAATAACATGCCACGGGGTATTTTTGTCCCTCTGTTCCATTTCTTGACTAGTTTTTCAACACTCTCTGGGTTATGTGGATGAAATATTCTCTTATGCTGTTGATTTGTCAATTTATCATGGTGGTAATTATTCCACTGTTTAAGAAACATCAAAGCTACAGTAACAGTTTGAGATGGGCGAATTCAAGTGGCTTAAAAGTTTTATCAAGTTTTATTTTCTTTTACATGAAGATAAAACAAGCCTGCTGCCATGGTCTAGACCAGGGCTGTCAAACTCCCGGCCCGCAGGCCAGATGAGTCACGCACTGATCATGCCCACATCTGGTTTAGCGAAGGGAAAAAAGTCATTTGATGCCACCATGATGCCGCGAGTTTGGCACCCCTGGTCTAGACTCACCATAAACTTACTTGCTACAGGATAACTTAAGAAGAACATGAACTGACCATCCAAAACTGAAATGAACATTGAAATGGATGCATTCATGCATCTCCAGGCATACCTTACCTATATGCCCACCTTATGGCATACAGAAATAGCAGGCAGTCACAAATCTGCAAAATGCTACCCAATGCACCCAAGTAAAACTGCTAAATTCTCATCCATCAAGCATCAGACACCATGTAAAGAGGATCACATCCTTGTTAACTAACAAGCAAACGCACATATACAGTCAGGCAGGCATTAATGCAAATTAGAACCTTCCTGCATCCATTAGAAGGAAAAGCAACGTGTTCCCATAGAAATTGTGAAAGGGGTAGCCTAACTGGCAATCTATCCAAACCCTAGCATACCTAATCATTCATTTATTTCAATAACCTTTATTTGGACCTAAACAGGCTAAAAAAATAAGATGTCTGTATGATATGTGCACCTCAACACATCTGTACCTGGGTTCCCATTAATTTCAAACTATCCAGCCACATTGCAGCCCAGCATATGGTATGAATTCTGTCCTTGGTTAATTAATGGGTCAGTATATTGTGAAAACCCAAAAAATGAGATTACTTGAATAATCCATAGTTCAGTTATCTAAAGCTGAGAGGGTTATGCAAGGTAGATACAGGAACCTATTCCAGCTCCTAATTGGTTGTGACTATCCAGCTTTCTGGTCCCTTTTAGGAGATTCTCTCCATGTAAATGACAATGTAAACATTGTAATGACATACTGGTGTCTACAATCCCCAAATCAGAAAAGAGCTTTTCCAATTCTGCTAGATCTTCAAAATAAGCAGTGGTCCAAACTTTGAAAATCAGCAACATCACCTGTCAGTATTTACAACCATGTCCAACAACAGAGCATCACTCTGAAAGGGTGTGCCATTACTTGATAAAATTATACCAATAGCACTTAGACTTATATACTGCCTCACAGTGCTTTACAGACCTCTCTAAGAGGTTTACAGAGTCAGCATATTGCCTCCAAACAATCTAGATCCTCATTTTACCCACCTCGGAAGGATAGAAGGCTGAGTCAACCTTGAGCCTGGTGAGATTCTATTTGCCAAATTGCAGGCAGCCTGCAGTCAGCAGATGTAGCCTGCAGTACCGCACTCTAACCACTGCGCCACCATGGCTCATTATGAAGCATTTTGTTCTATAGTAAATGATAGAGTTCAGTTATAGATCCATTATGCTGGGAATTCATCCCGTATCTGTAAAGCGGTGTTTTTCAACCTCAGAAGCTTCAAGATAAGTGGAACTTCATTTCCCAGAATTCAGTTGAAGTACACGCTTCTTAAAATTGCTGTAGTCCAGTATGTAGTGCAAGTAACACTGGTGTTAACATTTACTTAGTAGTACAAACATAATAAAAATCAGAAAGTAATCTTATCTGCAAAATTATATGAGGATGGTAAAGTAACAGCTAATCATTCACATTGGATTAACACATTGTGACATGCTACTATCAGGCTGGTTTGTTTTGGCTAATCATGGTGTAAAAAACTAAGCCACTGTAGCATATTGTACAAGCCATAATTAAAACAAATCATGGCTCAGGGCAGCATGAAAGTCCAATTTATTAATTACTCCACATAGTCAAATGAGGCTGAAGTTAATTGTCTACATACATATGTAGATTTTTCATAGGATGAAATAATAACCCTACACTAAATTCTTCTTCAGTTCTACCACAATGTCTCTCCATGCTATGCATACAACTATGTAACCTGCTATGAATTAGAACACACATTGTTATGTATCTAAAGCCAAACACTTGTACCTATAATCCTGAAATAAGCAGAGTGGGTCTCTACAAGTCTCAGATTCTACCTGGCTCAGATTTAAGGGGAGAGGAGTTCTGGAAAGATGAAGTTAAGGCTTGTTGGAATCAACATTTTAACAGACATTTGAGCCCAGCTGAGTAGAGTCACCTTTTAGTTGCTTTTATGATTGTGTTTAGTTGCCATTTTATACATTATATGTTGGGTATCTTTTAAAGTTACATGGTTATCTTGGTTATTGCTTGTTTGTTGCATGTTACACCGTTTGAGTTGAGTAACCCACAAACTGTCTAGAATGAACAGATATTTCTCCTTCCTTCCTCTCCTTTGGATTTTCAGTGTTGCCTGGGACAAGATTTTAAAAAGCTTCATCTTCTCCTTAATTAGGGAATGGGTCCCATATAAAACATGCACACCCAGTAGGACAAAAATAAGACTAAGTCTTTGGGTCTGCAGCCAGTACCAGAAAAATTAAAAGCATTTTATACATTTGTTTATTTTTTTAACACTGCCTGACATCTAATTGTAATCGGGGCCAAAGCGGCTCTCAAAAAGGTCAATGCATTTGATAAAATTGTTTTCATAAATCATTTACAGACTACCTATTTGTCTTCATCTAAGAAGCTGAATCATAAGCAGCTAACCGTATTTTAACCTAGCATGTTAAGCAAGCCCTAAAATATTGACTTCTGATTTTATGTGTTAGACAAGCTAATAAAATTGGATTTAATAAAAAATGGTTACATCAACTATGGATGCAACATGAACATAGCTATGGTAGACTCTCCAGAAATGGTCATACGTGTTGGGGCATTCTCAAAATTAGTCCACACTAGATGTCGCAGTTGGTGAAACTTAATGCTATTCCATATATTTCTCAACTATGTTTTCTTAGGCCTTCAAGAAGGGCAGTGATAATACACATATCAGGGTGGGACCCAGAAATAGTCTAGGTGAGACACAGGGTAATGCACTGAAATGATAATTAAGGGACATACAGTACGTTGTGCCCAATCTAATGCTTTCTGTACAGTAGCAGAAAACCTGTATAAGTGTAACAGTAAAAGTTATCTAGGTTCTTTGACAGAGAGGGCAACAGGGACTGCACAGCGTGAATGCTTGAGAACCATTCAGACATTCATCCCTTGTTTACGCAGCATGACCCCTTCCCAGGAAAAAAAATAGGATGAAATTTGTCAAAAGAGGCAGTGTTTATTATCCATTAAACAAAGCCTATTATAGTTACCTGGGATGCAGTAATGATGGCCAAATGAGACTGAGTTAAATTCCGACAACCTGGTCTAACCAAATAGACAGTGTTTAAGGACAAAGAACAAGTTTTAAGAAATATGTCTAGATTCCTTTTTCACTTACCCTATTTTGCAGACAAATCTCATTGGTCACCCACTTTGACCAGAATGCCTATCTCTCCTTTACCACTGAAGGAACCCACAAAAGTTGTAAAGCTGCACTCCAACTTTACAACTCTCTGGGGAAGTTGGAGTCTGCTCAATAAAAAATCCCTCACCACCCAACCACAGGACTATCAATTCCCATGTACAAACACTTATTTTTTCCTGACCTGAGAAGGCTAAGCAAGAGAGGTCCAAGCCCCACAGCACTGGGGAAGAAAACCAAAGGGCTCCAAGAATGGGCATACTCTCTCTGCATGACCTGCCTTCCTGCTCCTCCCCACTCCATAGCTCTACATGAGTTGAAACACGATTTCTACCAGGAATGGCCGCAGGTCACGAGCAGTGGTGGTTGCTGCTGCTTTAATTAATGCAAGTTCCAACGATAATATATTAAGGAGGGGGAGAGAAAAGCGACTCAGAAGCAGAACTATTAAAACTCCCGGCAACTTAGGAAAGAAGGAGGGATCCCTTATTAACCCTTCCCTTCCTTGCTTTCAATGCTGACTTTTTTTTTATTTTTTTTGAGCAAGGAAACTACAGCCAAGAAACAAAAGCACTGGCCATGATTACAAGTCAAAACAAGGTGCATCTCATTCCTTCTGATGATTGCTATTCAAACAATTATCTCCCTCCAATTCCCACATCATCAAATTAATTCAATTAATTAAACTACTTATAGTAGCAGACATGTGAGTAGCTTCCTCTGTACACTCTTAACAAACCATTCTTGCTTTATTTTATCACCTACATTTTACATGGAATGGGTGCTGAACCGACTTTTCAGCCTCAACGGGCTTTAATGGAAAGTTTATGTTATCTCGGTTAAAATCTTGGCAATGACTCCAGTCAATGTATGCCCAAAAAAAAGGGTGTTTCATTTCCTAACCAGCTAGGCAGATTTGGGTCCTATTGGAGCATAAACTGAGTTATGAATCTCATGATTCGTTAACCCGGTACAAAAACTCTACTATAAAGATAGGTGGTAAGATGTTTTATTGGAAAGTATGGCACAGTCTGGAATAGCTTCTTCGAATCTGTAATGTTTATTTTAAGGATGTTCAGCAATTATAGACAGAATTAACTTTGCCTAATATGCAACAGTGGCAATATAATCAGTGAGCATGTTTTCATTTTTCCACAGATGTTGACTTCTGTAATGAAGTTCCTACCAGATGGCTCCACTCTGCTCATATTTTGGAGAGCCCTGAAGATCCAGTTCTGTAACTAGGTCTTTGACAAGAATGAGTAAAGCTCCATTTTGGACAATGATTTTTATAAATAACTCAAGGTAGCAGTCTTAGTATTCACTTACCTTTGCTACCGGTTCACAAATGTGAGCGCGCACCACTTCTGTGCATGTGCAGAGCCGGGCGGATGGGTGGAGCTTCCCACCGCTGCCACTACCGGTTCGCTCGAACCGGATAGAACCGGTAGAATCCGACCACTGCAAGGCAGGGAATATACCCCATGCTCCTTCCTCCTCCTATTTTCCCCACAGCAATTCTGTAGGTGGGTTGGGCTGAGAGAGCATGACTGTCACTCAGCTGGCTTTCATGCCATAGAAAGACTAGAACTGTATACTAATCTTTTTTCTATTCATTTGTTTCTGTACATTGTTTTCGCTGTATTTTTCTTTTTTCTTTTTTTGTAATTGCAATAAATTTATTTTTTTTACAATGCTAGAAAGGAATATTTGTTTCGTCCAAATAGGATTATATGTACATGCATTTTATGTAGGCATATTTTGCATATTTTCAAAACAGGATTTCATGCATTTGCAGAAGCACACAATGTACAGTCAGGTTTAGTCTACTGCATATAAAATTTGCTAAACTGGGGGTTTATTGTGCCTATGACAAAAAGGAGCCCTATTCCTAAAGCTTTGAGTAAAATATTAGCATCTGACAATGTGTCCATCTCATCTAGAATGAGCAGACTGATCAAACAGAGGTCTCTCCAGGTAGCCCTTGACTTACAATCATTCATTTAGTGACCACTTGAAGTTATAATGGCACTGAAAAAGTGATTTACAACTGTTTTTCACACTTAAGACCGTTGCAGCATCCCTGTGGTCGTGTGATCAAAATTTGGACGCTTGGCAACTGACTCGTATTTATGACGCTTATGATATCCAGGGGTCATGTCATCACTTTTTGCAACCTTCTGACAAGCAGTCAATATGGAAGCCAGATTCACTTAACAACCATGTTACTAACTTAACAACTGCAGCGATTCACTTAACAACTGTGGCAAGGAAGGTCATAAAATGGGGCAAAACTCCCTTAACAAGTCTTTCAGTAACAGAAAATTTGGGCTCAATTGTGGTCATAGGTCGAGAACTACCTGTACGTTGCCAATTCAAATTTTTTATTAGTTTATCCAAATACAATATAAAATGCAAAAATACAAAAGAAAATAAGGGAAAAATAAGGGAGGAAAGGGGGAAGAGAAAAGTGTGGGACAAAAGGGAAAAAAGAAAGAAAAAGTGTTGGCTTCCGACTCCTTTTGGTGCAGTAGAATAAGAGAATAGCATCAAATCTCAAGTTTTTACTTTTGTATAATAATATACACTAGCCATTTCTATAGCAACAAACCTATCTAATTGGCAAAACCCAAAATCAAAGTTTCATTTCCCCCCCCCCCCAAACACAAAGTCCAAAAATGGTTTCCATGTTGTTAATTCCATTAACAATTAACAGTTAATTGTTAATTCTTTTCTTTAATCAGAGCAGTCAGTTTGGCCATCTCTGCGAGGAGTACCTTGAAGACAGCAGAGTGCAGAGTTCTTGTCACTTCCAATTTGTGTACCCATTGGAGAACGCTGTATAATAACAACAAGCCTTAGCATGAGTTTGCAGCAACTGAATACAATGAAAGGCTGTCACTTATTCACATCTGCACAGAAATCCGAGGGAATTAGTTGGGTTAACTTGGAATTAATTTGAATCTGGATTAAAATCAGTGGAAAAAGAAATAACAGCAATACTGTTACTGGGTGTTCATCAGGGGTGAAATGCTACCAGTTCGGACTGGTTCAGCCAAACCAGTAGCGATGGCAGCGTGAGGCTCCGCCCACCCACCCCCGGTTGCTGTTACTTCCTGGTTTTAACCAGGAAGTAACCTGTTTTTTACCCTCTGCGCATGCACAAAAGGGTTTGCGCATGCACAGAGGGTCCGCGTGTGGGGGGCATGCACTTCCGAACCAGTAGGGAAAGTAAGTAAATTTCACCCCAGTGTTCACTATTAACCATCACCCAAGAATAAGATATGGATCATACTTCCCGAAAACAAACTGCAGATTCTCCAAGAGGACATAAAGTAGCAATGTTGAAGGGGAGGTTCAATTATAGTAATACTTCATTAGAAAAGAAACTCTGGATGCATGTTTTGAGAGGAAATTTCTGCCTTTTGTTGCTTATAACTGTCTCTGAGAATGAAGGAAGGCACAAAGGGATCAACTATCTTTGATCTGATTATGATCAGTGCAGGTGAGCAAACTGGAAGCTGTGGGGAAAATGAATGCGTAGTGCTGGATTTCTTCATATTAAGACATGAACAGGCAATCTCTGATTGGCTAAGACAGCTTTCCAATCATCTAGGAAACCATAAGGAGCTATCCAGTGATGTCTTAAAGGTGCATGAATGTTTTTCACCTGCTATTTGGGGAGACTTTGGGAAGGAAGTGGGAGCAGAATATCTCTGAACACTCCTTAATACACCGCCCCAACACCCATCACTTTCCTCCAGATTTCAGCCACTCAAACTACAGATGAGTACTTATACAGAAAACAGCTTAACAAATTCAGAATAGTGAGAAATAGGATGGAAATAAGAGACTTTAATGGGAAAAGAAGCTTTTGATCGCCAGAAGGCTCTAAAAAAAGGAAATATGGAAGGGACATTATGCAACCGTTCCAATAAGGGGAGGATGGAAGACGGCCAAAAAATTCCAATATAGCTGTACAAAAAGGTTAGCAAAAATCATGGAAAACATATACAGAATATCTGAAAGGGTACATATAGATAGCTCAGAACTATAAAGGTGGCATCAGGGAAGGAGGAAAACTCTCAAATCAAGCTACTCAAGTCAACATAGCAGAATGGCAACTGATAACCAAGAACAAGTAGAACTCCTGTTTTGTCTTAGTCTTCTCTGGAGAAAGAAATGCCCCAACAGCTTAACAGTAACAGAGTTGGAAGGGATCTTCCATCAAGCATCTGTGAAGGCCTGGCGGGAACAGCAGGATTCCCATTCAACACTGACAGAAAGGAAGTCAGGGAATATTTACTGACCTTGAATGAGTTCAGATCTCCAGGCCAAAGAATTCTGCCTTAGAATCTGAAGAGAAATGTGCTGATCACTTGGCCAACCTCTATGTATGATCTCTGAGAAATCCTGAAGAGTGACTGAAATATCAGATAACTTGAAATTAAATGTAAATGTTTTCCCAATCGTCAAAATAGGGAAAAGGAAGGATCCAGGGAACTACTTTGCCAGGCAGAGAACTATTATACACTGCTCAAAAAAATAAAGGGAACACAAGCAGAAGACATCTGAGATCTGAATGAATGAAATAGCCTTATTAAATACTTTGTTCGTTACATACAGTAGTTTTGTGTTCCCTTTAATTGTTTGAGCAGTGTATAAACTACTATATGTAAAGAACAAAGTATTTAATAAGGCTGTTTCATTCATTCAGATCTCAGATATCTTCTGCTTGTGTTCCCTTTATTTTTTTGAGCAGTATATTTTAATTGGGTAATTTCCTTAGCAGATTGTGGCGATGTGGTAGATGGAAGAACTTCAGCAATACTATCTGACAAAGCATCCCATGTCATTCTGATTAGCAAACTGATTAAGCTGGGGCTTGATGTAGGTCTACAGTTAACCTGAAAACTATTAACTCAATAATAATTCCTAATTTATTTTATTTATTTTTATTTTATTTTTCATATTTGTATACCGCCCTACTCCCGAAGGACTCAGGGCGGTGAACAGCCACAATAAATACAAATACATATAGAAGTTAAAAACTATTAAGAAACAGATTAAGTAATTTAGGCTCAAAGATTAAGAACATCCAAATTTATCTAAAGAGGTTTAAAACCCAATTTAAAAGCCAGTTTAAAAGCCAAATTAAAAAGGGAGAGTTAGGCCAGACCAGCTTGTTGGAATAGAAATGTTTTCAGGGCATGGCGGAATATGCGTAAGTCTTGGATGTTTCGTAACTCCGGGGGAAGCCCGTTCCAGATGGTAGGTGCCCCCACAGAAAAGGCTCTCCCCCTGGGGGCCATCAGTCGACATTGTTTGGCCGACGGCACCCTGAGGAGTCCCTCTCTATGGGAGCGAACTGGTCGGTGAGAGGCTATTGGTGGCAGGAGGCGGTCTCGTAAGTACCCTGGTCCTAAGCCATGGAGCGCTCTAAAGATAGTAACCAAAACCTTGAAGCGCACCCGGAAGACCACTGGGAGCCAGTGCAGCTCGCGCAGGAGGGGGGTTACATGAGAGCGCCACATTGCTCCCATTACCACCCGCGTGGCCGCATTCTGGACCAGTTGGAGCCTTCAGGTGCTTCTCAAGGAGAGCCCCATGTAGAGAGCATTACAATAATCCAGGCGTGAGGTGACAAGGGCGTGAGTGACCGTGCGTAACGAGTCCCGATCCAGAAAGGGATGCAACTGGCGAATCAGGCGAACCTGATAAAAAGTCCTCCTGGCTACGGCCGTCATATGCTCTTCAAAAGACAGCCGTGAGTCCAGGAGGATGCCCAAGTTGCGAACCCCATCTGTGGGGGCCAACGACTCACCCCCAATAGTCAGAGATGGTGCCAACTGACTATATCGGGACAACGGAAACCACAGCCACTCGGTCTTGGATGGGTTGAGTCTGAGTTTGTTCCTCCCCATCCAGATCCGTACGGCCTCCAGACACCGGGACATCACATCAAGGGCATCATTGGGGTGGTCTGGGGTGGAGATGTACAGCTGGGTGTCATCAGCGTACTGATGGTACTTCACCCCAAAACCATGGATGATCTCACCCAGCGGCTTCACATAAATGTTGAATAGAAGGGGCGAGAGGACCGATCCTTGTGGCACCCCACATATAAGGGGCCTCGGGGTTGACCTCTGCCCCCCTGTCAACACAGACTGCGACCGGTCAGAGAGAAAGGAGGAGAACCATTGTAGAACAGTGCCCCCCATGATATCATGATCGATGGTATCAAAAGCCGCTGAGAGGTCTAGTAGGACCAGGACAGAGGAGCAACCCCTGTCCCGAGCCCTCCAGAGATCATCAACCAATGCGACCAATGCTGTCTCTGTGCTGTACCCGGGCCTGAATCCCGACTGGAACAGATCTAGATAATTTGATTCATCCAGGTACTGAGGCAGTTGTCGTGCAACCACACTCTCAACAACCTTTGCAACAAAGCGAAGGTTGGAGACAGGACGATAATTTGCTAATACAGCTGGATCCAGGGAGGGTTTCTTGAGGAGGGGCCTCACCACCGCCTCTTTCAAGATGGTGGGAAAGACACCCCCACTCAAAGAAGCATTTATAATCTCCTGGAGCCAGCCTCGCGTCACCTCCCGGGAGGCCAGTACCAACCAGGATGGACACGGGTCCAATAAACATGTGGTCGTATTTAGTCTGTTCAGTATCCTGTCCACGCTTTCAGGAGTCACAGGATCAAACTCTTCCCAAATAATATTCTCAGGACCTGCCCCTGTCATCTCCTCTGGATCAATCCAGTCAGAGTCTAGCTGTTCACGAATCTGAGCAATTTTGTCATACAGATATTGTACAAAATCCTCAGCTCTACCCTCCAAGGGGTCTTCCCGCGTCTCTTGATGGAGCAGAGAGCGGGTCACCCCAAACAGGGAGGCTGGGCGATTATCTGATGATGCAATAAGAGTAGAAAAGTAGTTACTCTTCTCTACTCTTATCGCCACTAGGTAATTCTTAATATGAGATCTTACCAGTGTTCGGTCGGATTCAGAACGACTAGCCCTCCAACTGCTCTCTAGGCGTCTTTTCCGGCGCTTCATCTCCCTCAGCTCCTCAGTATATCAAGGAGCCAGGTGAGACCAGCGCCGGGTCAGAGGCCGCAAAGGCATGATTCGGTCTAAAGCATCAGCCGCCGCCCTATCCCAGGCGGCCACTAAGTCCTCAGCCGAGTCGTGTGCTAGAACCTCAGGAAATGGCCCAAGCTCCATCTGGAATCTCTCAGGATCCATCAGGCGCCTGGGGCGGAACCACCTGGTCGGTTCCGCCTCCCTGCGGCGGGGTGTGGCGGTTCAAAGGTCCAGGCGAAGGAGGGAGTGATCTGACCATGACAAGGGTTCAATCACTATATCCCCTATCTCGAGATCACTCAACCACTGTCCAGAGACAAAAACAAGGTCCAGTGTGTGTCCCCCCATGTGAGTAGAGCTATAAATTAATTAAAGTGTAGTTAAGTATTGAAGGGGTACCGTGGGTGTTGCTCCTGAATCTTTCACATTTCAATTTATAACTTAGATCAAATTTATCAAACTAACTAGGTTGGACATTATCAAACGAGCTAGGTTAGACAGCTCATATTCCAGAAGACAGGCAAAATTTAGAAATGATCTTCATGTATTAGAGAATGAGATTGATATAGCAGATTGGAATTTAATATAAACAAATGCAAAATGTTTCATTTAAGAAAAAGAAGTCATACAGCCATAAGACAGGGATATCTGGCTTGTTAATAATACATACCTAGCAGGATTTGTAGTTGATGACAAATGAAAGAGAAGTGTGATATGGTTGTTAAAAAGGCAAATTTAGTGTTAAGTTGCTCCCACAGATGTTTCTAAATCACAAGACATAAAAGTTCTACTACATTGGTCAATCTCCCCCTTCAATTACAGCTATCTTTCTAGAAGTTATGGGATCTCTTGTCAGATTCTCGGGGCACAAAATAATATGAATGATCTACATATCATGAACTGAGGAAGAGTATGTGGCTCACAGTTTCAGGAAGTACAGGTAGTCCTCGATGTACAACCACAATTGAGCCCCAAATTTCCATTGCTAAGCGAGACAGTTGTTAAGTGAGTTTTGCCCCACTTTATGACCTTTCTTAACATTGTCATTAAGTGAATCGCTGCAGTTGTTAAGTTAGTACCAGGTTAAATCTGGCTTCCCTATTGACTTTGCTTGTCAGAAGGTCACAAAAGGGGGGGGTCACATCACCCCAGGATACTGCAGCCATTGTAAATATGAGTTAGTTGCCAAGCGGCTGAATTTTTGATCACGTGACCACAGGGATGCTGCGAAGGTCGTAAGTGTGAAAAATGATCTTAAGTCACTTTTTTCAGTGCCATTGTACCTTCGAACGTTCACTAAACAAGCTGTTGTTAATTGAGGACTGTGTGCACTCTCTTCCGCTTGAACCCATTTGAAATCATGTCTGGTTTCTTGTACCCATGTCGAGGAACTAGAACAGAAAGGCAGTTTGCATTGCCTATTCATGAAAAGGGAAGGGCTCTCCTGATCCAGTCTGAAAATCCATGCCAAATCCAAAATTCACTTGAAGCCCCGAAGTAAGTGGGCCCTGCTTAAGAGAGGCATGTCTGCTCTTGGAAGTGATCAGCTCCTAGCCCTCAAGCAAGGGACTTGCCCTTCGAAGAAATGATTAAGAGATTTTGTGTGTGTGTGTGTGTATGTGTGTGTGTGTTTTAAAATAAGGCGTCTCTGAACGGCCTAGCTTTGCTTGCTATAATGAAAGCACTCCGCGTGGCATCCTCAAGCCTTTTCCAGCGCTGATTGATTCATTCATAAACTTATCCTCTGCCCCATTAAAAAGTAAATAAAATATCTCCCATCCGTTGGCTTTTGAGCAACATAAACAACTCCTGCCCAACCCTATTGTAAAAATGAGTCACTGAGATGAAAGAAAAGAAGTTAACTACTAATTTGTATGCAGAATGAGACAACCCCCCCCCCCCCCGCCCTGGACTCAGAACCAAGCACATGTCCCATTTCTCCATTTGACCCCCACCTCTCTCCCTAAATTGGAAAGGATGGTGTTTTCCATCCCACCATTGAGCCTTCTTTATTCTTTTAAATCTCTCCCCATTTCTGTTATCAAATTTCTGAGACTTGATACAAGTTATCAGTCTCTTATTTCCTTTTATAATCCGTTCTACATTACCTTATTTTTTTTTAAAAAAAAAAGGTTGCAAGGAAAGCATTATTGTATGAGATTGTGACTCAAGGTTATCTAATAAGCTTCATGTTATAAATGAAATTTAGACCAGCTCTTCCTTTTCTAAATACAAGTACTCAAACTATGTCCCAAAACTCCGCTACAGTGAGGGAATTGGGTTCTGCGGTACTTTGACAGAAAACACATAATATGGGTAATTGTGTAACACGAACACCAGCTAAACATCAAGGCCTGCAGAAAAACCAGGCAAACCACAAATGTGATATTTTTTGTTACCTTGTCATACGATAGAACAGGGTAAGCCCAGATAAACCATGGCAAACAGTTCAATGCAGGATACGTACCATGCTCAACCAAATTTAAATAGTAAGTTTTCAATTAGTGACTATGCTGTAGAAAAGATAACATGGTTTTAGGGAAGACTATTTCAGGTCCATGACCCTCTCAAGTGAATGATGGCAGAGATCAAAAGAATCTTTAAAATTTATCCATTGAAGGATTCCACACACCCACCCCCAGCTACAGATAATGATCATCTTTCTCCAAATTTAAGAAGTGAATTGAACTGCTCCGTACATGGATCAAGCAGGAATCAATCTTTCTACCGACCTCAGCTTTGACGGTAGGAGAAATATGGCTAACAAGTTAGAACAAAACCACTTGGGAGAGACTGATTTCTTCCTTTTCTCTAACCCCGTTTCTAGAAGATGCAAGAAGCAAATTCCTAACCCTAGAGATTCAGAGATGAACTCCAAAATCGACATTGACAAATGAAGGCTCCCCCCCCACTCCAGGACGCTTTCATGTCAAAGCAAATGCCTCTTGGCGAGAATTTCAAGATTACCAACGGGGTGAGAATACGTCTGTTACAAGGAGATGACAGCCTGGATTATAATGTGCTGTTGGGGGGGTGGGGGGGACGAGTGGGGGTGAAATAATCCTGATGACTAGAGCCACTCGTAAAAAAGACAAATCTGCTTCGACACTACATTCCTGGGAGAGCTGTAATTACAGAAACAGCTCCCAAGTGACATAGCCTCCAGGCCCTTGGGGGGGCTTACAAGAGCTGCATTAGCGAGGGATGTGTCATTAATCTCCCTTTAGTACTGGTGCATTTGCTGGCCCAGGGGCAGAAGAATTTGAAGAAGGACCCTGCCAAGCCCGCCTATGCGGGGGTGGGCGGGGGTGGGGGGGTGTTAAGGTCTTGCCTACCAACAGAAGAAGAAACAGAATCTGGCAAGAGGGAGGCTGCTAAGGAAATCCGAAATGAAAAAGAGGAAGAGGGGGGTCTTTCTTACCTTTGGCCCCAGAGGCTGAGGAGAAGCAGGGGGCAGAGCCAAAGAAGCAGCCAGGCTTGTCCCATCCTGGAGGTTGGAAGTTCTGTCTCCGCCAGCTGGTTCCTCTCCTTTAAGCGGCCAGCCCAAATAAGATGGGGCAGTAGGTCCGTCTCTCCTTCCCTTCTACTCTTGGACTCTTTGCCCTGTCACTTCTGGCTACTTTATTTTTTTTAGGACTTCATCAATTGCCTCCCAGTGGAGAGTTTTCGGCTTTGGGTTTTTCTGTTTATGTCAATTGGGTGTGGGGGGAAGCGGGCTGTTTTAATTTGACAGCTGTTCCCAAAGATCTGCCGAGCTAACCTGCGGTGAGCACCTCGGGGCCTGCCTTCCCTCCTCTCCACCCGTCTCTCCCTTCTTCACCAGGGTGGCTGGTTGGCGAAGAGACGTCGGACGTTGCCCTTTGCAGAAGAGAGCAAGAGCAACAGGCTCCGCGAAGCTTCTCGGAACTCCATGCGGACAGGTCCTTCTCCTCCGCCCCCATCTGAGCGCGCTGGGCGCAGAAGGGAAGAAAAGGAGGCTGGCAATGGTTTCTCTCTCTCTCTCCCACCCCCACCCCCACCCCCCACGCCCTGCTATCTAAGTACACACCCTCTTTTCTTTTCTTTTCTTTTTTTTGCAACTGGGAACCCCCACCCCCCACCCCACCCCCACCCCACCCCGACGGTGGAAATTATAGCAGGGCTGCAGCAGCTCTTCCTGGGCAGAGCGATCTTTCTCCAGGGCGGGGGGGGGGGGGGCAAAGGTGGAGGTCAGGAGGCACGTGCGCCCCTTGGCAGCCCGACCCCACTGGGCACCCTCTGCTTCAGCCAGTGCCCCAAATGCCCGCCCCGCCCGCGCGGAGCTCCTGGCGCTTTGAGATGCCGGAAAGAAAGTGAACAAGGAGGCAAACTGGCGGCGGCGGTGGGTTCTCGGACGGGACGGCAAGCATTAAGCGCTCTCTCTCTCTCTCTCTCTCTCTCCCTTCTCCCTCCCTCTCTCTCTCTCCCTCCCTCCCCCCTCTCTCTTTCTCTCTCTTTCTCTCTCTCTCCCTCCCTCTCTCTCTCTCCCTCTCTCCCTCGCTCTCTCTCTCTCCCTCCCTCCCTCTCTCTCTCTCTCCCTCTCCCTCCCTCCCTCTCTCTCCCTTCTCCCTCGCTCTCTCTCTCTCCCTCCCTCCCTCTCTCTCTCTTTCTCTCTCTCTCCCTCCCTCTCTCTCTCTCCCTCTCTCTCTCTCCCTCCCTCCCTCCCTCCCTCTCTCTCTCTCTCTCTTTTCCAACTACCGAGCCAGCGCCCCAAGCCCGAGTCCCGACACGCCCGTGCTCAGGAGCCCTCGGGCAGGCGGGCGAGCAGGCAAAGGACGGGTCGGGAAGCGTGTGCCAACCGCACTCCTAAAGGCAGGCGCATTTTCAAAGGCGTTGCGCGCCACAGGAAGACGCACGGCCGTCGCCTGACACGGACATCTAAGCAAGCATCTATTCTAAGCGGCCGGGCGCGCTGCTCCGTTTTGGCACAGCTGGAGAGCGAGCGACGCTCCGCTCAGGCGCTCGCCCGGGTTAGCAAAGCTTGCTCGGCCGCGCTTGTCACTTGGCGCTTTCTTAAGCCTCTTCGGAGAGGCTCACTCACTCGCTGGCTCGCTCCTGGGCCCTTTCTACGGGGAGCATGCAAGCCACATCGCCAAAGGGCTCGCCAAGATGCACCCTGGAGATGCACCCCTACGAAACACCCACAGCAGCCGTTTTCTCTCTCTGCTGCCTTGCCACTCTATATCAGTGGTTCTCAACAGTGGTGGGATTCAAGTAATTTAACAATTACTCTGCCCTAATGATTTCTTCCAACAACCAGTTTAACAAACTGCTCAGAAAGTTAACAACCGGTTCTCCCAAAATGGTGCGAACTGGCTGAATCCCACCACTGGTTCTCAACCTTCCTAATGCCACGACCCTTTAATACAGTTCCTCATGTTGTGGTGACCCCCAACCATAAAATTATTCCTTTTTTTAAAAAAAAAAAGTTTTTTTATTTTAAACATAGTTAAAAAGACTAAAAATGTTTCACAGATGGCATCTTCCACCAGCAAGAATAGCGAAAATGTTCCCCAGCAATTCTCTGAAATGCTGGAAGTGTAAGATTAGTTATGGAACATTCTATCACCAATGGTGGACACGCACATAAAATTATTCCTAAAACCATCGAAAACATGTGTTTTCCTATGGTTTTAGGCGACCCCTGTGAAAGGGTCATTCAACCCCCAAAGGGGTCGCGACCCACAGGTTGACAACCACTGCTCTATATTCTTGTGCTGAGGACAAACAAAGCAAGGGCCGGCTACTATTAGGAACTCCCCGTGGGCTTATACAGGTAGTCTTCAATTTACAACAGTTCATTTAATGACCGTTCAAAGTTACAGCGGCACTGGAAAAAGGGACTGATGTTTCACCCTTATGACCATTGCAGCATCCCTAGGGTCACGTGATTGACACTTGGATGCTAGACAATGGACTCACATTTTTTATTAAGGTTGCAGTGTCGCAGAGTCACGGGATTCCCCTTTGCGACCTTCCGATGAGCAAAGTCAACGGGGGAAACTGGATTCGCTTAAACAGCCATGTTACTAATTTAAGAATTGTGGCGATTCGCTTAACAAATGTGATGAGAAAAGTTGTAAAATGGGGCAAACTCACTCAACAAACTTCTCACTTAACAACATAAATGTTGGGTTCAATTGTGGTCGTACGTTGAGGATTACCTAAGTTGCCAAACAGAAATTGATTCAGAAATCAATTGTGGCTTTTTAAAAGTACAATTCATTACATATAGCCAGCAGCACCTTTCCATATTTAAATGAACAGGTGCATATATATACCCAAGCAGGTACACAATTCAATCGTCCTTCTATAGTAGAGGGTCCTCTTGTTTGGTTCCCTTGGACCTAAAGAATCATAGTGTTGGAAAAATATGTTTAAGCCATCAGGTCCAATCCCATCTTCAGCAACTGAAGCAGGAGGTAGGAAGGGACCTAGTCCAGCTCCTGCTCAAGCAGGAAACCCTATACCCATGATGGTGAACCTCTGCCATGTGTGCCATAGGTGGCACGTGGAGCCATATCTGTGGGCACATGAGCATTGCCCTAGCTCAGCTCCAGCACGCATGTATGTGCTGGCCACCTGATTTTTGGCTGTTCCGGGCCCACTGGAAGTCAGGAATCAGGCCGTTTCCGGCTTCCGGAGGGCCTCTGGGGGATTGGGAAGGCTGTTTTCACCCTCCTCGGCCTCCAAAAAAGCCTCTGGAGCCTGGGGAGGGCGAAAAAACGGGCCTACCAGGCCTACCGTGCCATCATGTGCCAAAAGCGGGGGGGGAGCGCATGCATGCACGGGGGGACGTATTGAATTATGGGTATGGGCAGGCATGCACGCAAACCCCTCGTGCTCCCCCCACTTTTGGCACACAACAGCAAAAAGATTAGCCATCACTGCCCTATACCATTTCAGACAATAACATAAATTATCAGAATTGGAAGGGACCTTGTAGGTCATCTAGTCTAACTCCCTGCACAAGCAGGAGAGTCTATACCATTTCAGACAAGAGGATGTCTAGACTCTTCTTGAAAATATCCAGTGATGGAGCACTCCACAAGACTTGCCCATTTATTCTTTGTTGAAGGATAGAGGATGGCTTTCTGATGGGAGAGTGTCACAAAAGATTGGATAATTAAATTGATTGTTTAACAGGAGGCCTTTACTCTTGGATTTCTCAGTGTGGTACCCAGCATATCAGTGCACCTGACACTTACTGATTTTTAAAATTATTTTAATAAAGGGCAAAACTAGAAAGCAAGTATGTTGCAGTGTCCAGAGCCAGTTTTCAAGGAGCCTTGATAGTACAGGAGGAGTACAGTGGTCTAATGCACCCTGTTATTAACCAGCTGCCTGCAATTACTGCAGGTTCAAATCTCACCAAGGCTCAAGGTTGACTCAGCCTTCCATCCTTTCTAAGGTAGGTAAATTGAGGACCCAGTTGTGGGGGCAATAAGCTGACTTTGTATAAATATACAAAAGGATGAAGGCTATTGCTTAGCGCATTGTAAGCCACCCTGAGTCTCCGGAGAAGGGCGGCATATAAATCAAATTTTAAAAAAATAAAAAAAATATCAAATGTATCTATTTTCAAGAAAAGTATACATTATAAAGCACAGAGAGTTCTGCCATGATTAGGTATGACTCTCTGTAGTTTACAAGATATAAAAATGATTAAATCTCCATCATAAGGCTCAAGCTCAACCCTTCCAAGACTGAGTGGCTGTGGCTCCCGGCATCCTGATATAGTCAGTTGACTCCATCACTGACTATTGAGGGAGAGTCTTTGGCCCCCACAGAAGGGGCTCGCAATCTGGGAGTCCTCCTGGATAGGCAGCTGTCCTTGGAGGAACATCTGACAGCTGTAACCAGGGGGATCTTTTGTCAGGTTCGCCTGATTCACCAGTTGCGGCCCTTTCTTGATCGGGATTCCCTGTGCACAGTCACTCATGCCCTCGTCACCTCTCGCCTTGACTACTGCAATGCTCTCTACATGGGGCTCCCGTTGAAGAGCACCCAGAAGCTCCAACTGGTCCAGAATGCAGCAGCGCGGGTAGTGATGGGAGCAGCATGGCGCTCCCATGTAACACCGCTCCTGCGCGAGCTGCACTGGCTCCCAGTGGTCTTCCAGGTGCACTTCAAGGTGCTGGTTATCACCTTTAAAGCGCTCCATGGCATCGAGCCTAGCTATCTTCGAGACCGCCTGCTGCTACCAATGACCTCCCATCGTCCTGTGTGCTCCCACAGAGAGGGCCTCCTCAGGGTGCCATCAGCCAATCAATGCAGGCTGGTGACCCCCAGGGGGAGGGCCTTCTCTGTGGGGGCACCTACCCTCTGGAATCAGTTGCCCCCAGAGATAAGGAGAATCCAAGACCTTAGCGCCTTCCGCCATGCCCTTAAAACCCACTTTTTCCAGCAAGCCGGGCTGGCTTAAGAAGAAATTTTAAATGTTTTAATTGGTTTGTATTTTTAATTTTGGGCCAAATTTATATATATTTTAATTGTTTTTAATATTTGTATTTCATGTTTTTTAATTCTGGCTGTACACCACCCTGAGTCCTCAGGGAGAAGGGCGGTATATAAATTTAAAATAAAAAAAATAAAAAATAAAAAAATAAACTAATTAAAAACACCTAATTGGAAAGCCCTGAAATAATAAAACGTAATGGATAAAAACATATGCCATCATGTTGAATCCATAGCTATATTAGTGGCTAATTCTATATCATAAATGCTCTATGAAAGGGCTCCATTTTTAATATTTTCCTAAATACGATCAAGGAGGAATCAGTCTAATTTCTACTGCAAGGCTGTTCCAAAGAGCCAGCTCTGCTGCTGAAAAGTCTCCCTGCTTCCCTCACGTTTATTTCCCTGGAAGAGAGAAATTATCAATTGTTTCTCCTGAGACTGAGTTTTTCCAATTCCACCTAGAGATAGCTAAGGGCAAAGCAATAAAGAGCTGTACAGGTTAAACCAACATTGTGGGTTCAAGTATCCAGAAGCCTATTAGAAGCCACTGCTGGCTTCTTCTACACCTGAAGAACATGTGTAATTTGCTCCCAGCTACAATAGCAGTAGACTTATATACCACTTCACAGTGATTTACAACTCTCTGTAAGCAGTTTACAGAGTCATCATATTATCGTCAACAATCTGGGTCCTCATTTTACAGCTCTCTCTAAGCAGTTTCCAGAGACAGTCTATTGCCCCCAACAACCTGAGTCCTAATTTTAAAGTCTTCTCTAAGCAATTTACAGAGTTGTCCTATTGTCCTCAACAATCTGGGTCCTCATTTTACAGCCTTCTCTAAGCAGTTTACAAATGTCAGCATATTGCTCCCAATAATCTGGGTTGTCATTTTACCAACCTTGGAAGGATGGAAGGCTGAGTCAAACTTGAGCTGGTCAGGAAGCAGATACCAGTTAGCATATGGGCCACTGTATTTTGGACCAGTTGTAGTTTTCAAGTGGTCTTTAAAGGCAGCTTCATGAACAGCATATTGCAGTGGTCCTATGGTAGTAATGAGGATTTAGTTTAATATTCTTAGGTCTTCCTGCATTACTGGTGCACCAAAAGAAATGGGGCAAACTTCCCATTGCTATGGCTTCTAGCTGCTATTCTAATAGAAGCCATAAATTCAGGAACATGCCTTTATTTTGCCCATATTTTCTCTGGTGCTGCTATGCTGATGATTTCTCTTAAGAAAACAATGTCCAAGTATTCAAAGTAATCTACTTTCATTTAATTAACCCTCCCATTCTCCCATGATGCGCTTTATGACCGGGTCATATTTTCTAAATGTCAATATAGTCTCTATACTTCTTTCTTCAAATTTCTCCTAGCCTATGTTTAGCTAAGTAAACCTCATCTCAAAAGCTAGACTGGCCAGGCATTATGGTCCATTAGACCTAGAACACGCTACTTTGGGGAAGGGTCCTATATGTATATTAATAGAAAAGTATTCCTTAAATATTATGTCATGTAATCCAAATGGCCAAGTCCAAACCCAAAAGGAGAATACTGGAGAGCTGAGAAAAGTCAAAGATGAGAAGAGTGTTTTTTTTTAAAAATAACTTTACTATGAGTCTTTATTGGAGAAGACTTCAAATAAAGCCCTACTTAGATTATTCATAGTCAGGAAATGCTCATTGCTAGTGGAAGAAATATAGAGAACCAGACCAGAATATCTATTTGTCTCTTGTATTCTATGGCATTGGATGGCATTACAAATCAACCCCCCCACCAATACTCCAACATTTTCTTGCAGATTTGACTAGATTGTTTCTATTCATCCTGTTATCTTTCCTATTTGTGTGATGCAGGTTCCTCGAGGTAGGTCTTCAGGCAGCTAAGGTTATCTTTCTTTGAGGCACTTAATAAATGGTGTCATTTTTGCTATTCATTATAATTCTTTGAAAAAGTTACCATGTACAGACGAGATAATCCAGTCCTCGGTATGGGAAACAGCTGCGGTGAAGACTTCAAAGAAAAGGACCAGCAACCAGGATTAAATGCAGCAGTTGCATTTGAATTGAAGGGATCTTTAAACTGGGGCCAGCTCTGCCATGCAGTAGGCTGAAGTGATTTGCTTCAGGCAATGCTTTATCTATGATAGAGAAAGAGAGATTGCATGTATCAAGGGCAAGTATGATGCAGCAAGATTTTAAAGAGTTGACCTAACTGTGCTGGGACGGGAAGTGGGTTTGCATTCCACTTTGAGCAGCAAAATGTTTTGTGCCACCAGGCATTTTTGAATAGTCGGGAAACATGATGGTTTGCCAGATCAAGTGAAATAGCCTTTTTACAACAAAGGGTGAGAATCTTTCTTTATTCCAGATTAGTGTCAACGCACTAGACCATTGGAGCGGGGGGAACCATATTAATAGCCAAATGGAAGCATCCTATTTTAATCATCCTTTCCTACTAAGCTGTGGTTGAATAGGTATTAATTCTGCTGCAGTTTCAATCCATTCTGCACTTTGAAGGCAAACAGAATAATCAAGGGACAAAAATATTCCTAGAATATACCTTGAGGGAAAAAAACCAAGCATGTCAACAGAAGATATAAGTGAAATACATAAAGTTATACCTGCTGTAGATTAAATGGAAGCTACCTTTTCTCTGTCTTCCATAATGTGAGGTCAACCAATAAAGTTGGATGGTAGACAATTCTGGACAGATAAAAGTAAGTACTTCAAAGACACAAAGGATAATTAAACTATACATTACTTTAAAATGCTATCAACTGGAATGGCTTTAATTTTGGCTATATATTATCTCCAATATTAGAGACAATAAATCTCTCAACACCAATTTTGGGGTGCATGAGAGAAAGAGTGACTACTATCTGTGTTTGGATTTCCCACAAACAGCTGAATCCACCCATTTTATTCTCCCATTTTGGGACAGGATTACATAGATTTTTGGACTGACCTAATCAAATTATGTTCATAGTGTAATGGCTGTATTTCAAAAATTGTTTTATGCAATTTCTTGGCCTTGCTAGAAGTAGATCCAGAAAGGAGGGGCTATAACTCCTGTGACCACATTTTCTTTGAAAAAATAAAGAACAAATCTGAAAAGGGAGCAATCTAAAAGAAGTAATAAAGATAAATATTTTTAATGCTTCTGTTTATATAACTTCACTTTATAAAGGAAAACTCAAGAGCAAAATTAAAGAAAACATGTGCATTAAGCGTTACCATTAGTACAGTAAAAGTTAAATCACCAACATAAAGGACAAAAGACAATTTTTGCAAACTAAATAAATGCAAAGGATGGTTTTCTGAAATAAAGGATAAATAATAAAATTATAATAAAGGATGTACGGTCATTAAAGGTATAATAACTTAGAATAAAATTCATTTTGGAAAAGTCTACAGCCCTGTGATTTCCCTGGATTCCTAAATTCCTTTTTATACCCAATATCACGATGCCACCAATTAACTATTTCAAATAAAAATTGTGAGGTATTATTTTTTTTAGCCTGAGGGCTACACCTAAGAACACTCTTCCTCTCCCAGACACATGTATAAATCCTCATGGAAGCACCCACAATCGGCATCCCATTCCACCAGCAGTCAGCAAATCAGCTAGCTGGCAAGGAGCAGATGATCAGCCTCCTGTTGTCATTAATTATAAAAGAAACAGTTTTTGTTGGCTAGCTGCTCATACTAATTAGCTGGTCACTGGGGAAGGCATCTATTATGCTGGTTATTTCTGTCCGAAACCCAAACAAACAAATCACATGGTTCAAAATCAGTAATTTTCACTTAAAATCTCAACAGGACAAATATGGGGGTGCTTGAGGGATTACATGCGGAGCATAAAATGCTCTTCAGGTTTTTAAAAAAGGAAATAGCAAAATCTTAATAAAATAATTCAGGGAATTTTTTTAATAGTAGCCCAACCATGAATCATGGGCCCGTCAGTTTCCTTTTCCACAGGGATGGTTGTTCGGTGTTTTTTTTTCCCCCCTGGATTATTTTTCTCCACAGCCCTCAGCTCCCATTCATTTTTAAAATCTTCTTTTCTTTCTTTGTCTTCCACTTCAAATTCTGTACAGTTTTTCATACACAGATCCTGCCAAAAGATGCTCTTTTACAGACTTTCTTTCCGACATTGTGTTGGAAAAATGCAAATCACTGAAAACTATTGCAGGCTCCTTTTCATGAATTCCTATTCTGTTGCTAGCAGCAATTAGGTCAATCAAAGAGCAATTAGTTTAATTAAATCTCTTTTCTTCCCCCCCCCCCAATCTTTAATACTTTGTGGCAGGGGGAGGTTTGGCTACTGAGCATTTTTTAAATATGCAAATGTGCTTTGAGATTGTTGGCAACATGGCTGCCACGATGTCTGGTCCTCCTCAGAAATGATCAGATATCAGAAGATGAAGTGAATAAGATAGATCAGTATGCCCTCACGAGTCCCTTAGGATCTTCTGTGTTGTCCCATACAAATGTGTTGCTTTTTTTACCCCACAACACATTTTTCATGGAATATTGAACTGTGTCCCTCCATTTTATGTGCTAGGAATGCCTATGGGCCGTATGTGGGGTTTAGAGACATTCTATTATACACTGAGAGCTTATGCACTGGAGACAAATTTCTTGTGCGTCCATCACACTTGGCCAATAAAGAATATTCTTTTCTTTTCATTATTAAAAATGTTGCCAGAGGCTGAAACTTCATTTTGCCTCATGTCATCTTCTCTTGTGATTTTTTTTAATTAAAAGAATTGGCTAAAATTAAAAAATGGAACCAGGGAGCCCTATCAGTGCCAAGGAAATTGCCCCTAGCACTCTTTTACCTAGTCCCGGGAGTAAAGCCTTTTCTTCATTTAAAACAAAATATGATTTCCACTACATTCCAAGGCACAACTATACAAGGATACAACCTGTATTTATGTATATGGATATAAAAGAACCAAGGCAGACATTAAACACCATTTTTATTCACATACTTGGGATTTTTTGTTGTTAGTTGTGAAGTCGTGTCTGACCCATTGCGACCCCATGGACAACGTTCCTCCAGGCCTTCCTGTCCTCTACCATCCTCTGGAGTCCATTTAAGCTCACGTCTACTGCTTCAGTGACTCCATCCAGCCACCTCATTCTCTATCGTCCCCTCCTTCTTTTGCCCTCAATTTTTCCCAGCATTAGGTTCTTCTCCAGTGAGTCCTTCCTTCTCATTAGGTGGCCAAAGTATTTGAGTTTCATTTTCAGGATCTGGCCTTCTTTTTGAGAAAGCAAACTGAAAGCACCCACTGAGGTCGTGGGGATTTTTTTTACACATTCTTAATATTGTTTTCCACCTAGAAATGATCGCCCTGATTCTACTGGATGCCAAAGTTTGACTACCTCTACCTTAAAGCACACACCAAGAACTGAAGCACTGGAGACCAAGTTGTGATGAAGGGGAAAAGACCTAGTTTCCCCCATGAGGGTTTTCTTATCTTCTTATAAAGGACAAGCTGCTTTAGTGCAGCAATTTGGATCCACTCTGGTTGGAAGGCAAAATAGAAGTCAAGAGACTGGCCCTCTTCTCCCAAGAAAGGGCTCGGAATACCACAGCAGACACTAGTTTCTATGCCAAGAGGTTTCAGCTCACAGACAGCCCATCCCTGATCTTGGGCTTTGACCTTGAGAACCGGTATGTTTAAATGAGCCTGTATGGAGAAGGCCTAGGCTGAGTGTTTTAAAGATGGAGTAAGCAAATCTGTTTCTGTTCTGCATCTGAAGTTGACTATAGCAGAAATTATTCCAGAACCATAGAATTCTACTTCATGAGTAACCTAGCACAGAGCAGGGTATATCAGCTGGGGAGGGGGGATCCCTGGTCACTTTTGACCACAGTGGATATGAGATCATTGAATTCCTCGGAATCAGCTAGATAGCAATGGGGTTTTGCTCTAGTATTTACAGGTGTCTAAATCATTGCTTTCATCTCTATAATCATAACCTTTGTGTAAATGGGCTCGGCTGGGTGCTTAAATGTGGTATATCATGACAGTAGCTGGCTCAGCAGTTCCACCTAGGCAGAGATCCATGTTTTTCTCTAGCTAGGGTGGGAGCTGTTATTACTAGGGGCTATGACTGGGCTATAACCTTAGAGTTGTACATTTGACCTTCATATAAACAGCTGCTCTTCTGTAATAGGTGCCCTCCTTCTAGAGAACAACCACAAACCTGCAATCTATCCAGTAAGTTTTCAAAACAATGCCATCAGCTTGCTCCTACAGACGAGTACATCAATACCTAGAAAGAACAGAAAGAGAAGGAGAAGCAATTTAGATAGGGCCCTCTCTAAACATTGGGCCAAGAAAGTCGAGAATTCTTGTTCCTTAAAATATTTTAAGATTATGGTTGATGGACAGCTAAATGGGTAGAATAACTTTATTAGATTGAATAAATGATCCACCAACCTTAGCATCTTTTTCCACAGTAACCAGGAAAACACCTGTGTTTTTAAGTCCACACACTAGGTCGGAAAGTGATACTCAAATTGTGTGCTTCATTAACTAATATTTGATGGGATGCTGAGTTATATTAGACTAATAACTATGTTATTAAATGTTTGTCATTCAATAAGTTATTAGCTTATTTTCAATTCACTTTCCTACTTCCCTCAGCAGGCTATCAGCATGATATATATTTTTTACTCTTTTAGAAAGATAGGTGCCCCAAGATTTTATAAAATATAAATGTTCTGAATTGTTATATATTGATTAATCAAATCAAAAAGTTAAGTTTGGGAATCCACTACACAGCCCTCCTGTCCAAAGTCAAATCAACATTGTTGATTTGACAATGATCAGATTTTGTCCCAAGTAAAATTTTTACTCCTAAATTGTAACATCTGTATTGCAAAAATCCGGGTGAATCTTAGTGGGCAACAAACAGATAGGTAAAGGTTCCCCTCGCACATATGTGCTATTTGTTCCAGACTCTAGGGGGCGGTGCTCATCTGTTTCAAACCCAAAGAGCCAGCACTGTCCAAAGACATCTCCATAGTCATGTGGCTGGCATGACTAAATGCCAAAGGTGCACGGAACGCTGTTACCTTCCCACCAAAGTGGTCCCTATTTTTCTACTTGCATTTTTTTACTTGCTTTTGAACTGCTAGGTTGGCAGAAGCTGGGACAAGTAACGGGAGCTCACCCCATTACACGGCACTAGGGATTCAAACTGCTGAACTGCCAACCTTTCGATCGACAAGCTCAGCGTCTTAGCCACTGAGCCACCACGTCCCTCAACAAAGAGATACAAAATAGCTAATCTTCTTCTACAATCTATCAGTCAGAAGGTTACAACCCAGGTAAAGTATGCCTGTCCTGAGAACAAACCAGTTTTCCCCAATCTGTGTTCAGTTTGCAACCCCTGGAATCTTCAGCCAACTGGAAAGGAATTCTACTTGTAATCCAAACTGGAAGATGCCAATATGAGGAGGGTAATGTAGACAAAAATTAATTCATTGATAAAGATAAGTCTATAGTTACAAACCAGAGTTAACTGCATGCAAATCTAATAACCTTTTTCAAGCACCTGGAGGGCCCTGAACTAAAATGGCATCTTAGCAACAAATTGCATGCTAAAATGGCATCCTACTACACAGAACTGCTAGACTTCCAGGAAATTTTCTGGTCTGAGTTCTTCATATAAAGACAGTGATGGGCAGAATAAACAACATTCAGGAATTTTAACAGGATGGTTCTGAATTAGTTCCTCTAAAAGCAAACTATTAATTTCTGTTTGAGATTAGTTAAAGTAACCATCACTGAACATTCCAGTACTTGTGTCTTTTACCCGTCAAGTAGTCCACTAGGAAATCAAGGTTATGAATAATAAGACTTTTATTACAAGATTACATAACAGAATCTTGGAAGTTTGAATGTGTTTTTCCTTTCCCTACAATAGAACCAGGGAGGTTGAGTCTGAGATGCTTTTTCAAATTACATTCCTGCTTCGGACTCGAGAGCTGTTGCCCATGGTTATGGCTCTTCTTCCTTTTCCTCAAGGTTATTTTTACAGCTCATTACATCTTGCCTTTGCCTCCTCAGAGTAATACATCCAATCAACCCTACTGGAATTCCACATAATATTTTAGGCTGACCATAAGCCAGAATGTTTTCTTTACATATTATGTAAAGAACCTCATCAATGTGCCCAAATAGAATAGAATAACAGAATTGGAAGGGACCTTGGAGGTCTTCTAGTCCAACCCGCTGCTTAGGCAGGAAACCCTACAACACTTCAGACAAATGGTTATCTAACATCTTCTTTAAAACTTCCAATGTTGAAGCATTCACAACTTTTGGAGGCAAATTGCTCCACTGATTAATTGTTCTGTCAGGAAATTTCTCCTTAGTTCTAAGTTGCTTCTCTCCTTGATTAGTTTCCACCCATTGCTTCTTGTTCTACCCTCAGGTACTTTGGAGAATAGTTTGACTCCCTCTTCTTTGTGGCAACCTCTGAGATATTGGAACTGCTATCATGTCTCCCCTAGTCCTTCTTTTCATTAAACTAGACATACGCAGTTCCTGCAACCGTTCTTCATATGTTTTAACCTCCAGTCCCCTAATCATCTTTGTTGCTCTCCTTTGCACTCTTTCTAGAGTCTCAACATCTTTATAGTGTGCAGTGTGCAATTGCACAGTTTATAGTGTACAATCTTTATAGTGTGTAGCATTAAAATAATTATTTCATATTTATTCTATGCTCCAACATCTGGATTTATCTTGTTTCCATCTAGAGTGGCCTATTCCTGGGATATCATCTTGACATATCATCTATCTACTTGATTAAACTTTCTGTTTATACAGTATAGGAACAAACTCTACATATTAACAAATGAGCATTATCAATCCAACTCTTATGAGTTTTACATATTTAGCATAAAGCTCTATTTTTTCTGGTGCACTGCTGGACCATTGTTTACAGATGGATCTCCTCTTCCTCCTCTTTTCAGAAGAAATAGAATCTTCCCTTGTAAAGAGAACATTCCAGAAACATTTGTTGACAGTCCCTCCTTTCTCTGAAGTTAGGAGACCTGCATAAGACAAGAGGCCTTTTTTGAGGTGATCACCACTCTTTGCAATTAGCAACTAGCACTTAGATTTATATACCACTTCATAGTGCTTTTACAGCCCTCTCTAAGTAGTTTAGAGAGTCAGCATATTGCCCCCAACAATCTGGATCCTCATTTTACTGACCTCAAAAGGATGGAAGGCTGAGTCAACCTTGAGCCAGTGAGATTTGAACTGCTGAATTGCAACTAGCAGTCAGCTGAAGTAGCCTGCAGTACTGCACTCTAACCACTGTACGACCTTGGCCCCTGACCCCCTGAGGTCTGTAAAGCTCACTTGTTCCCTTGTGGTTGTAGAAGATGTTTAAAGACAGAAATATTTTACTGAGTTTTCAAGTTTTCTGACTAACTTTTATTGACCTCCATCTTGGGAGAGGTTTAGCTTGCTACTTTTGTCTTCTTGTTATTGTTGTCTTTATAATATAGATTTTAATGTTATTGTTGCATGTATAATATGTTATAACCCACCCAGACTCTTTTGAGCTGGGAGAGCTATAAAAAGTGTCATTTTCTATTTACTTCAAATATTTGCGTGTATTTGATATAGTATTAAAAGCAAAAATGATTTTTTTAATGTTATATAGCTAATTTGCTGCAATAGCTGACATTTGATTTATTGAGATTTAGCAACCTCATTAACCAGAAGAAAAGCTGTAACAGACAAATGTGAAACTGAGAGCTAAGATACTGCTTTGAAAATTGAATTTTTATAGCAGCTTTCAAATCCTAATATTTAAATGCAAGTTAATATATTTATGTATTTTTAAATTGTGCTGGAGTAGAGAAGAAAATTATATACAAAATGTTTTAGCTCTCTCTTTCTTCTCCTCAGTCCATATTAATTGTGTGTTGGAAGAAATATCCATCTGGTCCAGTTCCAAGTGAAGAGAAAGACACTGGAAACATGAAGGCTGATTGGAAAGATGGTTTATTGAGGGACAGGACCACATGGGTTTGAAGTCCTGGGCAGCTGAACCAGGGGTGAAATTAAAATCTGTTACTACCGGTTCTGTGGGCGTGGCTTGGTGGGGGGGGGTAATGTGACTGGGTGGGTGTGACCAACTTTTTTTTTTAACTTTTCAAAGCAATTTTTCTAATGCTTTGAAAAACCTCTGACGATCAGGCAACTCAGCTGGGATCCTCAGAGAGGCTTTTTAAAAAATGCCTCTCTGATGATCAGGCAACTCAGCTGGGGTCGTCATAGACTTTTCAAAGTATTTTTTTAACCACCTCTTCAGCCAAGAGGCTGCAGAAAAAAATGCTTTGAAAAGCCTCTTATGATCCCAGCTGAGCCACATGATCATCAGAGGCTTTTTTTTTACTTTTAAAAGCATTTTTTCGTTGGAAGAAGTTGTAGAAAAAATGCTTTTAAAAGTAAAAAAAAAAAAAAGCCTCTGATGATCGTGCGGCTCAGCTTGGGGGAGGGGCAGGGATTTATGCTACCAGTTCTCCGAACCACCCGCCGCCAAACCGGGAGCATTTCACCCCTGAGCTGAACACATCAAGTGGAGAATGAGAGGTATTTATACCCTGTCTTGGGCTTTGAACTTGAGCTTCCTGTTCCTGTGCAAGAATATGTATTCTATTGGCTGCTGTCAGACTCCCACGGGGCTATGCAGGGCAGTGATGCTATTCAGCTGGTTCTATCCGGTTCAGGTGAACCGGGAGCGGCAGCTGCGGGAGACTCCACCCACTCACCCAGATGTCATCACATTCCATTTTTGATGCTCTGCGCATCTGCAGAAGATCCTGCACATGCACGGAGGTGGCACATGCACTCCCATTTGTGAAGGTAAGCGAATACCACCCCTGATGCAGGGGTCATAGCTGAGTTTGTCTGAGATCAGTTTGGTTGAACCTTGCTGGGTGATGCAACCTCCTTAGGAAATTTTGAAATGAGTGAGCCCTGCTGCTAGATGTGTAGAGGGCTAATCCTATTATGTGGTGAGGGGTCACGTCTTAATCCCATCACCCTGGAGCTGAAGGTCTAATTGTCTTATAGATAGGCTGGCCCAGTCCTGCTCAATGGACACCAAATATCTGCTGGGGGCAGGTTGCTGCAGGAAGCTGCTTTTTGTCTTTAAAAACATGTTTCTTCTTTTCTCATCTAGGGAAATATAATATTCTGCCTTTTTAATATTTCCTAGAATATTTCATTCTGCTAACCTTCTACATGTGGTAATACCTAAGCATTATGCATGTCCTCAATTGCATAACCTCTTTGCTAGTTAACAGCTTCCACCTAATAATCACATTACCTGGCCAGGCCCACCGCCTTCCTATCTAATGAATGACCAAGAGCTGCTTTAAGAAGAGCAGATGTTTGTGGGGAACCTAAACATACACATCAATATCTGGTCAAATGTGAAGGGAAGTGCTTTGATCTATTTCCAAGCCTTAATTACATAATTGGTTCCAAGTGAAAATATCCCCTTCCTGCTGCTGTTTACTAAATCCAGACACCCAACTTTGGAGTTACTTGATCAAGTTTGCATTTCACCTTCATTTCAATTTCTTATTCTGAAATAGCTCTCCTACCAATCATAATGTACAGCAGCAGGGGTGAAATCCAACAGGTTCTGACAGGTTCTGGAGAACCAGCTGCGGAAATTTTGAGTAGTTCGGAGAACCGGTAAATACCACAAGGGTGGGTTCTACTTACCTTTACTACCGGTTTGCAGCGGGGCGTGCGTGTGTGCGCTCTTCTGTGTATGTGCAGAAGCTTCTGTGCATGCGCAGAAGCGTTTTGATGACGTTGAGGTCAGTGGGCGGAGCCTCCCACCGGTTTTACTACCGATTCTATAGAACCAGTGCGAATCAGGGGCAACCCACCACTGAAATACCACCTCTGGCTGGCCCCAGAGTGGAGTGGGAATGGAGATTTTGCAGTATCCTTCCCCTGGAGTGGGGTGGGAATGGAGATTTTGCAGTATCCTTCCCCTGCCATGCCTACCAAGCCACGCCCACCAAGCCACACCACACCCACCAAGCCACACCCACAGAACCGCTAATAAAAAATTTGGATTCCATCACTGTACAGCAATGACTTTGTACCACCTTAAAAATGAGGAGGAAGGAGACCCTACCACCATCCTCACATAAAGAGTAAGTAAGCTTGCCTCTAGGAAGGTAACCTGATTAAGTGAAGTTGCATATAAAGTGTATTCTGATATTCTCTGAAATGGGAACATACAATTCTGGTGTTCTCTAAGTACAGACACAACAGAATGAAGTATGATCAGTGGTGAGTTGATCCCGGTTCGGACCGGTTCACAAGAAGTGGTAGTAAAACCAGTGGGAGGCCCCGCCCACTGCCCCGGATGTCATTATTAGCGATCTACGCATGCGCAGAAGCTTCTGTGCATGCGCAGAAGCAAGGCACGTGTGCTCGCTTCGCTCACATGTGCACGTGATCCCATTGCGAACTGGTGGTAAAGGTAAGTAGAACTTACCCCTGAGTATGATGTATTCCTATAGCATGCTAAGGGGTTTTAATGGTTTATTGAATAAACCATAAGTGGCAAATTTGCATAATATCCAGAAATCATGGTTTAGAAACTGCAAACTCTGGAATTACATTACACTAAGCAATAGGACATATACTATTTTAAGTATAAATGTATCAGTTCAATTTCTATGATTCTGACTTGAAGGCAGGAATATTTTATTGACTGTTCATTTTTGTGCTCATATTGGTTGGGGTCATATATCCCATTAGGGTATTTTTTTGGCCACGTGTTTTAAGAACAGCTGTTTGAGATTTATTCACCAACCTGGGATTAAGCAAATCATGGCTCGGCCTCATTTGCAAAACTAGTAATTTTTAGATTACAACAAGGAAACATAAAATTGAGGAGAATAGAAGATTGTCAATGCTGGTGGATTTTTCTATACCTTAAAATACTGGCTATTTATTAAATTGATACTCCCATGGCATTATTGGAAATTAGAGCTTTTAACTGAGGTTTTCACAATCATACAGTGAAAATTTAAATGCTGATTCTTTTCACAATTCTTTAATGTGGGATAGCGGCAGTGGTGGGTTGCCCCCGGTTTGGACCGGTTCACAAGAACCAGTAGTAAAACCAGCAGGAGGCCCCGCCCACTGCCCGGATGTCATCATCTGCGATCTGCGCATACGCAGAAGCAAGGCACGCACATGAGCAAAGTGATCACATATGCGCGATCCCATTGCAAACCGGTAGTAATGGTAAGTAGAACCCACCCCTGGATAGGGGTGAGGGGAGAGTTAAATGTAAGAAAAGGGGGTTCTGTAAACCTTTTCCCATCAATAACCTTTATTTTAACTTTATCAATAGCTTGATAGAACAGAAACACAGTCAAAATTAAGTATGTATACCTGCCAATCCCCTGCTTCCTGTTTTTATTTTTTTTAAGCTTAGGACAACAAAATGTAGATAATTACTGCAAATTTGTTTGTATGGGATTTGAAAAACATTTTTCAAATATGTCATCCACATAAAGATATGCCAACCAAAATACATTGTTGGTTCAATTTCTGTTTAGTTTCTCTGCAAAAAGGAAAGGGAAGGAAACTGAACCCATTAAGATTTATAGAGTCAAAGTTTAAAAAGAACAGCTCACTTTGCTCCAATTTAGCTAAACTTGGGGTCCTCAACCCCCAACTGTGGCCCAGGTCACGGCCTGTTCAAAACAGGGCTGCAGGAGAAATAGGCAATTGCGCACACGTGAATCTCCACTCACACAAGTGGTGGGCATTTGCACTTGCACATGGAGCTCCATTCGCGTGAAGGGAGCTACGTGCATGAATGTCCTCCACTAGCACGAGTGGAGCTTCACATACAAGTGCAAAAACACACTGCTCAAGCATCCTCTACTTGTATGGAGCTTCGCACAGGAACACAAGTGCCTGGAACTCACACAAACTCCATGGAGCTGGGCACCCCCGCGTGTGCCTGCCACTCACACACACCCTGTCACGCCTGGCCATGCTGCCAAGCTGGAAAGGTTGGAGACCCCTGAACTAAACCACTGCAGAATAGGGGAGAATCAAGTCCCAAGTCTTGATCAGACCCATCTTAATAAAATTACCCAGATACAGGTCCATTTTTAAACAGCTGCAAACATTGGCCTCGAACTCAGTTATCATATTAAAGTATAACATGTTACATTCTCAATAGAGAAGAGCTTGTAAACCATGTTTTATGCATCGTGATCCATGGTTTAGTGCGTTATATGAATTCAGGCAGTTGCAATTTACTGAATCTCATGATTGAAGAGTCCAGTTTAAAACAGAAGTGACATGGTAACCCATCAGATGGATTTCTCTCTTTGCATTTTTATTATTTGAATACTTGTAATATGATACTGTGTTGTGTATTTTTATTTGTAGCCACCTATGGGTTAAAAATGAGTAAGGGTTCTGGAAAGTAGAACCAAAGAACAGGCTATAATCATTCCAAACCAGGAGTGGGTTCTACTTACCTTTACTACTGATTTGCAACGGGGCTGTCCGCACACTCTTCTGTGCATGCGCAGAAGCATTCTGATGACATCGGGGTCAGTGGGCGGAGCCTCCCGCCAATTTTACTACCGGTTCTATAGAACTGGTGCGAACCGGAGGCAACCCACCACTATTCCAAACTGTCCTTCCACATTGGGAAATACATGCTATATCAAATATTACTACTTTTTCTTTATTTCTTGTATTGCCTTCCCATAGGAGTAATGTACTAAGCCGTATAACAGGCGGCTAAAGCTGAAACGTGGTGGCGGACAAGAGCGGACATACATATGTTAATGTGTGTGTGTGTGTGTGTATGTATGTATGTATGTATGTATGTATGTGTTCCAGGCACAAAAAGAATCATCTATTCTTGGAGCTTTATTCAAGGAATCTAAGAGGGCTCCAAGAGCCTATCAAAATCTTAAAAATGAATGACAGCACAATCCAAGCTGGACGAGGTTGAAGTCAGGGAAGCTTTAGCATGACCTGCACTGACCCCTTTGAGGAACTCTGAGGGCAAAAAAGGCCAGAGGAGCCCCTTCTGCTGCTCCCACCATGCTGAAAGAAACCTCTCATTATCTGCTTGTGTTGTGGTAAGGCTGACACATGGCTCCACTTTGAGAGAATCAGATGTTCTTATCCTACTATAACTTCACTAAGTTATCCCATCCATGCAGCCTGGCTTAGTATGGAGGAAGCAATCAACCAACAGAGGACAAAGAGAGCACAGCCCTTGTATTTCTCGGTTTGCCTACTCATAAATATTCATGTTCATGTGCGACAGAGTGCCCCACATGAACACAATTTCCCCTCCATTTAGCAGCCATGTGATATGTTATGTGGGTGGGGGGGGTTGGTTGGTTGGTTATATTGTCAGTGTTATCTATTTTGACCTAAAATATAGTGTTGCAATTATCTGTCTTTCCTCTAGGTCAGAGGTAGGCAACTATGGCTCTTTTATGACTTGTGGACTTCAATTCTGAGAATTCCTGAGCTAACATGGCTGGCTCAGGAATTCTGGGAGTTGAAGCCACAAGTCATAAAAGGGCCATAGTTGCCCACCCCTGTTCTAGGGGATCCTGTATCTATGGATGGCTTGTGGATGTTTTGAGCTCTCTCCCAACCCAACTAACATGTAGCCCTCACACTACCATATATTCATCAATTAGATTTCCCTCAAAGGGTCACACTGCTATGGTATCTCTGTACATTACAAAGGTTTCTCCCCATAAGGTCACTGAGCCAAAGTTGGTATTTTTCGTAGAGCATACTAGAGATAAGGTCATGCCAACCATAAATGCTCAGAATCACACTAGGGACATTAAAAGAACATTATCATGGGGGAAAAAGCCGAGACTCAGAAGTAGAGACCCAAATCCTTTGAGAGGTATGTTTAATCAGATTAAAACACCTTTTATCTATAAAATGGAAGCAGGGGCTGAAAAAGACAACACTTCTGAGTCCTATTGATTCACACTAAAAGGTAAAGGTAAAAGTTCCCCTCGCACATATGTGCTAGTCGTTCCCAACTCTAGGGGGTGGTGCTCATCTCCGTTTCAAAGCCGAAGACCCAGTGCTGTCCGAAGACGTCACTATGGTCATGTGGTTGGCATGACTAAACATCAAACACCAAAGGCGCACAGAACGCTGTTACCTTCCCACCAAAGTGGTCCCTATTTTTCTACTTGCATTTTTTACGTGCTTTCGAACTGCTATGTTGGCAGAAGCTGGGACAAGTAACAGGAGCTCACCCCATTACGTGGCACTAGGGATTCGAACCGCTGAACTGCTGACCTTTTGATCAACAAGCTCAGCATCTTAGCCACTGAACCACCGCATCCCTTATTGATTCACACTAGAAGGCACCTTTTATCTTACCTTCTCCTGTCAGGGTTCACATACAGAGTTAGAAATCCATTATAATACAGATGCTCACTTCCCAATGCATTAAATTAATACCTTGGTGCCCTCTTGTGGGAGAAAAAATATTTTCCAAATGTTCATTAAAAATAACCAGGGGAAACATCTCCATTTGTAAGAAACAGAAAGAAAAGCAGAGGGGAGAGAAACAAAGGGGGAGGGAAATAAAGTTTCCTTCTTATTGAGAAAAGTAGTAAGTGAAAAAAGGAGGCAAGAATCAAAGAGAAGTGATCCCAAATGGATGCCCCTGGGGTGGGTGGGTGGTGGTGGGGAAGCTACAGTATTAGAAGTCTCAAATGCCAAAATGCTTTTGGCATATAATTTCTCTGTTATGTACTTTGATGTCTGCTGTTTCTCAGTTGCTAAAGTACTCGAGAATCTCCCATAATCACACATGTACATTACTCTAAGTTTAGCTTAAGAGGATACAGTGATTGATTGCTTATGTACTATTACACCGGTGTCTGCTCTCATCAATCACTCAGACCATTTTCAGTATGATGTGTCCCCAGCCTGGCTCTTCAGGTTTCCAGGGATAATCTATCACCTCTGTAATCAAGTTCATCCATTATGCTGCTGGTTGTCCTTTTCTGCTCTTCCTTTTTCTCTAATTCATTGGTTTGTTTTCTTAATTATCCCTGGTATTCTTAGGAGTCTTCTTCAATACCAAAGTTGGGAAAACATCATACTCTTTCTATCCGACTTCTTCAACTTTCACTTTCATAATGTCACAGGGAAAACCATTGCTAGCATGATTTTAATCTTTTTAGATATAGGCACATCATATCTGAGTGTCTTTTCCAAAGCCTTCATTGCTTCCTTAACTATTGCTTATCTGCACCAACTACATTACCGCGAGTTCCTTACTATTGATAGGACAGTCTATCCTAAAAGGTAGAATAAATATCTTCATTGTTTATTTTTCATTGTTCATTCTAAGACTGATTGTTGTACCTGTCCTACTTTATAACCAATTTGGGTTTTTTTTAGTATATAGGTAATAGGTAATCCTCATTTACTAACCACAAATGGGACCAACAATTCAATCACTAGGTGGTGCAGTCATATAGAGAAATGTCACGTGACTGCACCCTTAACATCATCAGTTGCAGCTGTGATTATTATTGATTGATTGATCAAATGTATGTAGCTGTCCATCTTACAAAAAGCAACTCTGGGCAGCGTTGAATAAAACAACAGTCAAATAAAACAGCAAATACGAAAACAAATATAAAGAATATAAAATTCACGTTAAGAGAAAAATATTATAAAAATGAATATTAAGCAAATCGCCACAAGTCATTAAGCACAATCTCACCTGACCATGACTTGCAACTTCCTGCTGGCTTCCCCACTGATTTTGCTTGTTGGAAGCTGGTTCTGAAGGTTGCACATGAAGAACATGTGCCTGCAGGATGCTATGAACATCGTAAATACATGACAGTTGCCACTTGCCCAAATTGCGATCATGTGATTGTGGGGAATAGAATTCTGTATTGGCCAAGTGTGATTGAACACAAGGAACTTGTCTTGGTGCATACACTCTCGGTGTGCATAAAAGAAAAGATACATTCGTCAAGAATCATAAGGTACAACACTTAATGATAGTCATAGGGAACAAATAAACAATCAAATCATATTAGGAAACAATCAATATAAACCGTAAGGATACCAGCAACAAGGTTACAGTCATATAGTCATAGGTGGGAGGAGATGGGTGATAGGAACGATGAGAAGATTATTAGTAATGCAGTCTTAGTAACTAGTTTGACAGTGTTGAGGGAATTATTTGTTTAGTAGAGTGATGGTGTTCGGGGGGAAATTGTTCTTGTGTCTAGTTGTTCTGGTGTGCAGTGCTCTATAGCATCGTTTTGAGGGTAGGAGTTGAAACAGTTTATGTCCAGGATGTGAGGGGTCTGTAAATATTTTCACAGCCCTCTTTTTGACTCCTGCAGTATACAAGTCCTCAATGGAAGGCAGGTTGGTAGCAATTGTTTTTTCTGCAATTCTAATTATCCTCTGAAGTCTGTGTCTCTCTTGTTGGGTTGCAGAACCAAAACAGACAGTTATAGAGGTGCAGATTATAGACTCAATAATTCCTCTGTAGAACTGTATCAGCAGCTCCTTGGGCAGTTTGAGTTTCCTGAGTTGGCCAGAAAAAACATTCTTTTTGTGCTTTTTTGATGATGTTTTTGATGTTAGGTGTCCATTTTAGGTCTTGAGATATGGTAGAACCTAGAAATTTGAAGGCCTCTACTGTTGATACTGTTGATGCTCTGATGGGTATAACTTTGAGGGTTGGTCATAAGTCTCCTTTTTCAGGGCTTTCGTATCTTTGAATGGTCACTGAATGAATGCTCAGTAAGTACTGCCTTTTTTAAAAAAAGTTTTTCTTGACTATGGAAAGACTTTACTGGATTTCTTTACTGGATATTCCTTTACTGGATAGTCCTAAAAATCAGATGCTGTTTGCCACTTCTGTATGGCATCTTCACTGCCAATTCAAAAGTTGTTACTGTACCAGTTGTCATTACTTTAGTTTTCTTTATGTTTAAACTTAAGTTCAACTATTTTGATGTATTCCTTGATTTTCATTACTAGAGCTCAAAAACTATTTGTATTTTCAGTTACCAGAGTATGGTCAGGAAAGTAATGTAATGTAACATTGAAGTTTTTTCCTCAATTTGTAGACCATGATCTTCCCATTCAACTTCCTTTAATATATATTCAGCAGACTTAAACTGACAAAGTAAGGAGAGCTTATACAACATTGTCTCATTCCTTTGGCAATTTTAAGCCACTCGGTTTCACCAAGTTCTGTCCGGACTATTTATTCCTATCCTATGGGTGAGTTTTGCATGAGGACAATCAAATGTTCTAGGAACATTCCACAGCTTGACATGGTTGACATAGTCAATATAATCAAAGGCCTTTCTATAATCAGTGAAGCACATATCTCTTGGTAATCTTTGTCTTCCTCAGTTACCTAGTGTGCATAAACAATAACATCTTTTGTTCCCTGGCATTTTCTAAAACCAGCTTGAATATCTGACATCTCTTTCCTTGTAGAACTCTAATTGGTGGTGTACAATCTTCAGCATTACATCAGCTAATGTTCCAAATTAGGGATATGGTATGATAGTTTGCACATTCTACTAAGCCCCCTTTTTGATATTGGAAAGCAGACTGACCTTTTCCAATCTGTGGTCCACTATGCAACTCTTTAGATTTGCTAACATAGTTTGGTTAAAAGCCTTTACCGATTGCTTACCATAGTTCTGTACATATTCCATCAATTGCTAGAGCCTTCCAACTTGGAAATGAAATCACCAGAGTGCTAATCTAATTTCATCTTCTAACACTTATGGTTCTTTTAAATAGAAAATACCTTCTAAGGTACGCTGTATTCTGACATCTGTTATACAGAATGCTCCTTCCATTTTTGTTTGATCCTCTTTGAGTCCTTTGAGTTTCAGATCCAGGAAACTACAAACCAGTCAGCCTAACATCAATACCTGGAAAGATTCTGGAAAAGATAAGCAACACCTAGAAGGAAGCAATGTTATAACCAGAAGCCAACGTGGATTTGTCAAAAACAGATCATGCTAAACAAATCTTATTTCATTCTTTGACAAAGTGACTAAATTAGTGGACCAGCAAAATGCAGTGGGCATAATATACTTGGATTTCAGTAAGGCATTTGACAAAGTAGATCACAACCAGCTTCTTGATAAGCTAAAAATGTGGGATAGACGGCATCACTACTAAATGGATTTGTAACTGGCTGACAAACTGCACTCAACATATAGTCCTTGATGGAACTACATCTACATGGAGGGAAGTATCCCAAGGTTCTATTTTAGGCTCAGTACTCTTCAACATCTTTGTAAATGATTTAGATGACCAAATAGAAGAGGAACTCATCAAATTTGCAGATGACACTAAACTGGCAGAAATAGCCAACATCCCAGAAGATAGTTTCAAGATCCAGATGGATCTCAACAGACTTGAATATCAAAAAATCCCTTTCTTCATGTTTTAGCCTCCAGCCTCCTAATCTTTGTTGCTTTTTTCTGCACTCTTTCTAGAGTCTTTATATCTTTTATATAATATGGTGACCAAAACCGGATGCAGTATTCTCAGTGTAGTCTTACTAAGGCTTTATAAAATAGTACTAATATGTCCCATGACCTTGATTCAGGAATTGGGTTTGTCAGGACTAATGAAAAGAAGGACTAGGAGTGACATGATAGCAGTGTTCCAATATTTGAGGCACTGCCACAAAGAAGAGGGGAGTCAACCTATTTTCTAAAGCACCAGAAGGCAAGTCAGCAATGGATGGAAACTAATCAAGAAGAGAAGCAATCTAGAATAAGGAGAAATTTCCTAACAGGGAAAACAATTAACCAGTGGAATGGCTTGCCTTCAGAAGTTGTGGGTGGTCCATCATTGGAGACTTTTAGGAAGAGACTGAACAGGCACTTGTCTGGAATGACATAGGGTCTCCTGCCTGATTAGGGGTTGGAGTAGAAGACCCCCAAAGTCCCTTTCAATTCTGTTATTCTAAATACACTGGTTAGTTATTATCCATTGGCATTCTTTAGCATGCCAGTTTGAGTTTGCTAATCATTTGGAAGTATTTCCTTGTTTTTCTCCATTTACATCTTCAGTGTCTTTACAGAAGTCATTGTAATACTGCTTGTTTCTTCTAAAAGCTTTCTAAAAGTCTTTGCTAAGTTCCTTCTTGAGATCATTTGTCTTTCTTGGCTGTGGCCTCTCCTCTTGGCATTTTCCACCATTTGTTCTGACCTCCAGTTTGTTTGGTTTTTCTTTTTCCTGGTCTTTGGCAGTCACTTTCACCATCCTTAACAACTCTAATTATACAGTTCCCTTTATTCCCTATAAAAAAAAGCTTAAGGGCTTCAAAATTATTTATAATGTTGTCCTTGAAAATGGTGGGCCAGGTATATGCTCAGTACAATATTGGTGAAACTGGTTTGCTTTATTCTTCCACTTTAGCTTGGCTTGGAACTTGAAGCTGATGTATCCTGGCACCCCTAGTCATGTCTTTGCTATGATAACTGAATTCTTCCATCTCTCTGTTCCAATAATATAGTTAATTGTATTTCTGTGTACTCCATTCTGGTGATGTCCGTGTATATTGGCACAGGTTTGGCTGCTTGAAGAGTGTTAGCAATGAAAAAATCATTAGATTGGCAAAAATGCACGAATTCCAACTTTGGCACTCTGGAATCAGGTATTCTAGCACTTACACATACATTCCCTACAAATTCAGTTCTTTACAAGGATCAGTGAAGAGGCTTTTCTCTTCCTCCACAATTTTCACGTGATTGGGAGGAACAAGGATTCTTATTATTTCCCTAATCTTTATCCCAGTAATCTTGGCTAGCTGTTTGTTTCCACTGCCATATGAAAAGAAAAGTTTCTAGGAGAAAGAGAAATAGCTACAAGACTTCATCTTTCCTTCCAGTGACCAATGCTTTCAGCTAGAAGCTCTCAAGAAGCTTAAGCAGCATCATATTGATCCATGGAAGCCAATCACATATTGGTGAGCTACACAGGACTGCATAGATGGCTCTGGATTTTACCTCATATTGTAATGTGAGGATTGGTAAAACTTGTAAAACTATAGAATAAGGGTACTATAGGCCCTATAGGGTAAACTAAACTGAGAAACCAATGCTATGTAATAAAAAAAATACTTTTATTAGAACAACTGTAGTAACCAAACCTTGCAAATCTGAATATGCTTCCCTTATTTTGTCTCTGTGTGAATTAGGCAGGGGGGCTGTCTGAGGTGTTTTCTCAAATCAGTTTCTTAGAATGGGCTTAAGCTGCACTTGTCTGATCATTGACTTGGTAAAAAATCTTTCTACTGTCCAACAGAGCCATCCTCTATTGATATTAATTCAGTCCAGATCCTATCCAGGCATCATTAACCATAAATATAATACAATTCAGCTCCAGCATTTCTAATTCTCCAAGAACTATTATTAGAGATCAATCTGCAATAAACTATTTCCCCATTTATTAACACAAGTAAGGATAATTTCTCTATTTTTCAGTCCTGATGATTTCCCATCTCTGCTCAGGATGTATTATTGTATTCTCAAGATAATTCAATGGACATAATTTCGGAGAGGGGGAAAAACCCCATTTTTATGTCATTTAACCATTCTACTTGGACGAACAATAAAACAAAACAAGTAATTACTTACTGATCAATATTAATTGCACTTCTTGAATCACTTCTTGAATCACACTTGAAAAAATGAGTTAAATAACTTTATTATTGTAAAAAGGAATGGCAGCCCAAAGGGGAGTAAGGGAATTTGGGGGATTGGAGAGTCAAGAAATCTCTGCTGTCCTCTTAAAACACAGTAAAGATCCATTAATAAGTGAAGCATAAGCCCCTCTCTCTAGAGAATCAGTTCATAATCCATAATGAGAGGCCTAGATAGGACCAAGCAGCTGGAAATGATCATGGGAGTATCAGATAAGACAGGATTCCTCATTTTCAGGAGTACATGTCGAGTGTAGCAAGGAATGGTAGGACCTTCTGAAACCATAGCCTGGTGCTAGATGCCAAGGACCTGCTACAAAGAAGTTGTAGTCAAATGCTAGGAACAATATTGGCCACCAACAAGAACCTGCTCTGAGAATCCAAAGTGGATTCAGCACATTCTCTAGCACATTATTCTGATTCCAACTAGATTACCTTGATGCCCCCATGCCCTAACCAGCTTGGCGACGCTTGCTCTTTCGGGATTCTGTGGCAGGCGGTGGGTACCTTCCTGTCCTTCTGCTTTGGGTCATCCTTATTCAATGTTCTTCCCATACCCACTCAAATACATAAACTGAGCTCTTTGCGCACTGTGCACTTCCGGCACTGAACTACACAGCACCAATGAAAGCGGCAAAGGCAGTTCTCTTCCAAGAGCAGTGTCTCCTCACGATGACCCCGTCCACAGCAGAGCAGGTCACAGCCACTCATGTCCATGGCAGTGTTATTGCACACTCGACCACGTGTGCCCAACGAACCCGTCTTGCGGTTAGCAATGCAGAAGTCAGGCGAGTCGGCAGAATAGATGAGGTCCTGCCGGTCAGGGGGTTTCATGTTACGACCGACAGGGATGAGTGTTTTGCCATCGTTGCCACCCATCACTTTAAAAGCCCCATTAAAACGTTCAAGCAGGCGGTCACCCACTTCCCGGAAAGGTGGCATCTTCTTCCAACAGGTGCGTAAGGCACAGGAACCTGAAAGGCCATGACACTTGCACTCCGTCCGCATATGGTTCTTTACTGCCTGGAAAGCCACAATAAATAGGAAACAAAATGGCAATTGCAAGATTAGTAAGATCAGAGTGAAGCAGTGGTGAAATCTAAAATTTGTTACTACCGGTTCTGTGGGCATGGCTTGGGGGGGGGGGTTAATGTGACTGCGTGGGCATGGCCATTTTTTTTTTTTACTTTTAAAAGCAATTTTTCTACAACCTCTTCGGCCAAAAAATGCTTTTAAAAGTTTTTTTAAAAAAAGCCTCTGCTGATCAGGCAACTCAGCTAGGATCGTCAGAGGCTTTTAAAAGAAAAAAAGGTTTTTTTTTCTTTTAAAAGCCTTTGATGATCCCAGCTGAGCCGCGTGATCATCAGTTAAAAAAAAAAAAAGTAAAAAAAAATGTAAAAAAAAGTTTTTAAAAGTTTAAAAAACCCTCTGATGATTGTGCGGCTCAGCTGGGCATGGGGGAGGGGGGGCAGGGATTTTTGCTACTGGTTCTCTGAACCACCCACCTCCATCGCTACCAGATCAGGCGATCTGGTCCGAACCAGGAGCATTTCACCCCTGGAGTGAAGTCTCCTAGCTGATTATTTTAGATAAGAAGTGAGAACAAGCAGGGAGACGGAAAGTTTCTTCTAAGGTTAGATGGGTGTGTTCTTTTCCGGAAACAGATATTGTATCTCTACCTATTGCCACCACAACAGCTTGTAAAATATGTGGCAGCTAACACTTTAAACATGGACATCCCACAGACAACTTAGCAGGTCAACATCAATACCCAAAGCCATTTTATATGGATCCTAGCAAATTTTAATTGCACTTTTGAATTTCTTTTATGTTCAGTTTTATTTGCAAAGAAGTATGTTCAATCAGTTGTTATTTCATATAACCATGAGTGTATCACTATCTAAGCTATGTTTTATAGAGGCTGTTTCTTAATATCTTACAAGAAACACAATTGTTTTCCTGACGTCTGAGCTGACAAGGTTCATATACTTAAGCCCAGTGTTGAAAGTATTACATCAATGATGCCAGTCAGCTAAACTGTGAAAATCAGATTGTAGTCCTCAAGATTGTTTCAAGAATATAATATGCCTGAAAATAATAAATTAGCACTTCCTCTCTTACATTAAAAAAAAAGAAAGAAAAATAAGAGATAAGATATGTTATAGCATCATGCTTCTGAAATCTAGATAATAAAAAATTGTATTTTGGAGGAATCATTCATCATCATCTGATACAGACTAATTTTAGACGGAATACACTATCCAAACATCTCCTAAATATGGGAGCTGAAGCAGATATTTTAACAGTCCAATATTCCTATCATCACATCAGAGTCTGTTGTGATAAGGTTTTGCCAAAATCCATCTAGAGATCTTTTTCAGGATGGGGTTTGATCCAAGTTCTTAAATCACACTTTCGAACCTTAGCTATTATGTTCCAGAAGCATCCTTTAATGCTTTATATTTGTCCCTGTACTTTCTCCTCCCTCTCCATTCATTTACTCAACTGCAATATCATCCATTTTTGAAACACAAGTGATAGTTCTGTAGCAAACAATAGTGTTTTCTTGTTCTGTCAGGGAATATGTTTTCACTGGTGATCTAAGGCTGCTCTGCTCATTTATAAAATGGAATTTAAAAATGACACACACACACACACACATGCATAAAATTACTTCTCAAATTATGTAGAGGATCAGAAACCCAGCAGTGTAAAAGAACATTGGGTTAAGAGGTCTAGAACATATAAAATTGTCTACATATAAGACAAGATGGAACAGAAGAGAGAAGAACCTCTGAGAAGGACATGACCCGACAAATAAGTACATCTTGGTTTATGCACAGAGAAGGAAGCAGAGCAGCCCATCAGCAGAGGTTCCCGCATAAAATAGATTGAAGAAGTAATACGGCCCTTACCAGTCTCCCTGCTTCATTGTTGTGCAGGTCAATAAGAGTCCGAATATCACTTTTGCCACGCTTGCGCTTAGCATCCATGAACTGCCGGGATTTCTCATAGCCAAAGTCAACATCATCCCCGCAGCCACCCCATTCCCAAGCAGAGCTCTCCGACCCCATGATGGCAGGTGGCAGGGGAGGTGCCCTGCTCCGAGTTGCCTCGCAGCCACACTGCAACAGATCACCCATGCTGCAGGCCTGGGTGACCGCATGGCTAACACCAGCTGCTGTGATGGCATAGACAAAGGCCGTCTCCCGGATATCTGTTTTGTAAATTGAGAGAGGGAAAAGGGGATGGAAAACACATTAGGCAAAGTCATCTTTCAAAATAACCTTAATGGCCAAGCAAAGCAAGTGGTACTGGCAGGCCATGTCATCATAGGCAACAATTCAAGCCACTGAAGGCTTCTCATACACTGTTACCTGTAGTTGCTTTATCTTGGCTGTTACTTATAGAAAATTACTTATTTAAGGACAGTTTTTGGCAAACATAACAAGGCATAGCCCTAGTTCAATAATGTATGTTGGCATTTACTCATCCTCTTAGAATAACTTTCTAACAGTAACAGAGTTGGAAGGGACCTTGAAAGTCATCTAGTCCAACCCCCTGCTTGCGCAGGAGACCTATATTAGGGATTCGAACCGCCAAACTGCCAAGCTTTCTGATCAATAAGCTCAGCATCTTTGCCACTGAGCCACCTAGCATTCATTCTTTGAATGTACACTAATTGGCATACATTAAAATGAAATTTTGTTGCATACAGCCCTCAAAGGGTCACCACCTCCAATATACAGTACACTACATAAACAATGATGATTTTCCTTCATCCTTTGTAAAATAATAGTTTCCCACTTAAAATGCAACATAGATATGGTTTGTACATTTTATTGCGTTCCCTGCCCTGTTTGGAATGGTGTGGTTATGTGATCAGACCAGTAGGAAGTGTCTGTATCCTGGGGAGATTGGGCAATAAATATCATTGGCTCTTCTTTAGCCAAATGATATCTTTAGGGCAAGCTCTCCAAACTTGGCAGCCTTAAGACTTGTGGACTTCAAATCCCAGAATTCCCCAGTCAGCATGGGAAAATCCATAAATTTTAAAGCTGCCAAGTTTGGGACTCCTGCCTTAGAGTGAGGAAAGGCTCATAGAACAATTCCCTACCATTGATTTAAAGTATTATTCAATGTTGTTGATGTGGACAGAAAGCAATGCTATTGACATTGCCAAGTCCTATCTCCATGGCATCTGTTACATTGGCTGCTGGTTGGTTTCATCTCTGGTTCTCAGTGAGCCCTTTTCAGCACTTCATCAGACAATGAGAAAACCAATCAGCAAGTCTACATTGCTTGGTGAAGCTGCCAATTTAGACAGCATTTTGGCAGCCAGTGGTGATAACAAGCAATGGAGAAGCAAGATAGAGGTTGGTGATGCAAACCCATCAATCTTACAACAGGCAGTTTTCTGGGTCCACCCAAGAAAGGATGGATGGTACTTTAGCTCAATTGTGGGGAAATGGCTAAGGTGACAATAAAAGACGGGCTAGAAATGAGGTGAAACCAGGAGTGAAATCCAAAATTTTCCCCTACCGGTTCTGTGGGTGTGGCTTGGTGGGTGTGGCAGGGTTAGGATAGTATAAAATCTCCATTCCCACCCCACTCCAGGGGAAGGTTACTGCAAAGTCCCCATTCCCTCCCCACTCCTGGGGGAAGGATATTGCAAAATCTCCATTCCCACCCCACTCTGGGGCCAGCCAGAGGTGATATTTGCCGGTTTTCTGAACTACTCAAAATTTCCACTACGGGTTCTCCAGAACCTGTTAGAACCTGCTGGATTTCACCCCTGGGTGAAACCAACACTGTATAACCAAGGAGGAAAATTGATGTTGTCAGAGCATGATTTTTGTCGTTCTGGGTATGTGTCTGCCAACCAAAAAGATCTACCATTCAACACTAACTTCCAATCATCAGAAATCCCACAATACCCTTATTTGTTAATAAGGCCTCCCGAATCAGTAAAACGGACTTCTTTTCCAAATAAATACACATCGGATTGGACTCTACAAAGATAGTTATGGAAAAGGGCGGGGATAATGAGACCGGCGAATGAATTAACCCTGCTCTTTGTAGAGATCCTAGTTTTAAACCAGCTGGGAATAGCGCTTGGTGCCATTCAAAAGGCATCGCAGAGAAAGGCGCCCCCTTCCCACCCAAAAGGACCCCGTGCTGCTGTCTGAAAAGCGAAGAACAGCCTTTAACAGAGGTTGCTGTCTCAACAGATCGCTTTCGTTAGCAACGCAGGAACAAATGAGGGGTGGGATTCCAAGATGCAGTAGCCCCCTTCCCATCTCAACAAACTGGATTTTTTTAAAATTTACGACGGGGGGCGCCAGTCGCCCCTCCGCCGCGGGACATGAGTTCCAGGCATCCCTCGCCATGCTGGGACCTGCCACGGCCACGAGGGGTTGGGGGGTGAGGATTTCTCCTTTGCTCTGCTCTATTCCAGCATGAGGCGCCGCGCCGCCGAGGGCTCCGTCTCCTCTCTTCCTCTCCCCCACTTCTGTGTCCCAATAAAGGGCTGCTTGCGGGGGATTTTTTCCCCCTGTAAGGCGATGCAGTGGCATCGCTTTCGTATGGGGCTCTTTGTCCACATCTCTGCGGCGGTCCAATGGGCCCGCGTTCCATCCGTCTTGCCAGAACGGGCGCTATTTTCTCCCCGGGTATTTCCCACTGGCTTGCTCGTCTTGTGAATTCAATTCAAGCACCAGTCGCCTGGAATCGCCCGTACCAAGCGCCGTGGCTTTCTGGTTCTCATTCCTGCCTTCTCCTGGGCTCGACCCAGGGGTGAAATCCAGCAGGTTCTGGAGAACCGGTAGCGGAAATTTTGAGCAGTTCGGAGAACCGGCAAATGCCACCTCTGGCTGGCCTCAGAGTGGGGTGGGAATGGAGATTTTGCAATATCCTTCCCCCAGGAGTGGGGAGGGAATGGGGACTTTGCAGTAACCTTCCCCTGGAGTGGGATGGGAATGGAGATTTTGTATTACCCTTCCCCTGACATACCCACCAAGCCATGTAGAACCGGTAGTAAAAAAAATTGGATTTCACCACTGACTGGACCCTGCTGTTATCAGGGAACTGACAAACGAAAAGTGAGCATTTGCCACTCTTCCTGCACCTGTTGCAGAAGCGCAGTATAGAAAGATAAGCTACTGATATATGCTGCCCTGTTCTGATTGCTGTTAACTTTATCCCATTAGGGAATATACACACCCTTTCAGTTCAACGTTGCATTTGTGTAGACGCTACCTATCACTCTGGTTTCCTCCCGCCTAGCATCTTTGGTTTTGGCCTTTGGAGGAGCGGATCGCCCACAGAAGGACAAAGGAAGGGGAGGTTTTCTTTGCCCTTAGAGTGAGGGGAAAGGAGGGGCTGTTATTCACTGTGAAGGTGCCAGAGAGGCTCCCTGGCCATATTTATGGCCCAGCTCTGCTCTCTCAGTTGCTGGGAAGTCTGAGGAAGCTCTACGGACATGTAGGAGCAGAGTCTTTGAGAAGGGGGGAGGGGCAGTAAATCTCTCCCAGACGTGGATACATTCTTGGGCTTTATTAAAAGCTGCTGTGCTGTCTGGGAGCATCCATAATTGCTTCATTACAAGGACAGGGAGACATGTCACAGCAGTAAACCTTCGGCCTGTAGCAATAATCTGCTGCCTCCCTCCCCAAAGCCCTGGAGATGCCTGTACCGCTCACGCTCTCACACGGCGAGAAAGAACAAAGCATAACCCCTTAGGAGCCTGTGTATCGGTTGTCTCCACTCAGAGAAAAGGTGGTTTATAAGCAAGCCAGGATTCTTGGCGTTCCTTGGTCATCATCAGTAGCTTATCCTTCTATTCTCAGTCTTCACCTAACAGCAAAGGTTTATCCTGTGCTAAATTCCCCCTCCTCCTCACGATCAAGGGGACCCCACACAGTTTGATCAGATACTCAGTTCTACAGTCCCAGCTGCATTATTTCATTTGTTCCTACCCTTTCCTCTGTAGATTTCAAGGTGTTGTATATGGGCCTCTGCTTTCACACACACACACACACACACACACACACACACACACATTTCATCTTCTCCAATTCCTGGAGAGGTAAATAAGAGAAGGAGGCTCGTCCAAGAGCACCCTAATAATTTAATATGTGAATGGGGATTGTACCCAAGGAGTTCCAATTCTAATCCAACTCTAACCAAGAATAACTTATCTAGTGACCTTTGTGTTTTCATACAACTTTCATATATTTTAGTAACCTGATTAATAATTCAAGATTATGATAACTGTTCCAAACTTGTCCTGATTTCCACCAAAAGGGCTGTTATAGTCAACCACTGTTCTAAGAAGATTTGAGGTGGACAACGCATTTTTTTTTTTTTTGCAGGAAACAAAGGGCAATGCAGAAGCCAATTCTATTTTTAAAACAATACAATGGTGGCCTAATTTCAAAAGTCTTTATCAAATAATTATATAAACATTAAATGATTTATAGAATTCACCTTGTATCTGCATATTAATAAACTGTACAGGGAAATGTATGCTTGCTTTGTTTTTGCAGTATGTATGTATGTATGTATGTATGTATGTATGTATGTATCAGGGGTGAAATGCTCCCGGTTTGGACTGGATCACCCGATCTGGTAGCGATGGAGGCGGGTGGTTCGGAGAACCGGTAGCAAAAATCCCTGCCCCCACCATGCCCAACTGAGCCACGCAATCATCAGAGCCTTTTTTTTTTACTTTTAAAAGTATTTTTTCTACAACCTCTTCGGCCAAAAAAATGCTTTTAAAAGTAAAAAAAAAAAGCCTCTGATGATCCCGCAGCTCAGCTGGGATCATCTGAGGTTTTTAAAAGCATTTTTTTCTACAACCTGTTAGGCTGAAGAGGTTGTAGGAAAAAAAGTGCCTTTAAAAGCCTCTGACGATCCCAGCTGAGCCACACGATCATCAGAGGCTTTTTTTTTTTACTTTTAAAAGCATTTTTTCGGCTGAAGAGGTTGTAGAAAAAATGCTTTTAAAAGTAAAAAAAAAAAAAGTTGGCCACACCCACCCAATCACATTACCACCCCCCACCAAGCCGCGCCCACAGAACAGGTAGTAACAAATTTTACATTTCACCACTGGTATGTATGTATGTATGTATATGTGTGTGTGAGTGTGTGTGTATACACGCACACACACACACACACACACACACGTTGCAACAGGCATCATCTTAAAAGAGCCATTCCTTCCTTTATGTGAGCAAAGGAACACAATAACTGCAGTGTTTTTTAAATTTAAAAAAGTCTGAAAAAAACCTTGTAATTAATTAAATGTTGTCAATCAATTAATCACATTGTGCAAGGTTTAGAGAACTGTTTTCAGATTAGGGAAATAAAACATCTAATACTCTATTTGAATACACTAAAACAGGTTAAAGTGATCATATGATACTATGTTCTGGGTATATCTTATATGGATATATATATAAGATCTAGAAGTGTTATCCTACATTGCTTATCAGTAATGCCTAGGTCTCTGTGATGCATGGCTGTGTTTTGTTTGGTTGCTTCTGTTTTTATAGGTCTCAAGTACCCCCCCCCCCCGCCCCCAGCTTTTTCTGACTATCCAATTGATCAGCCTACATCTGAATAAGGGGAAAAGATTACTGCTTCCTCTCAGTTAATAATAAAAAAAGAGTCATTTTCTAAAAAGGAAGAAGATAAATCTTCTATCGACACTAGTGACCATGTACAAGGTTAGTGGCTTCTCTCATCTGGAAAAGGATCAACGGCAGGGGAAGAAAAATTAAAGCTTCTGTCCTTCCTATCACTGCAATACCCAATGTGTGTGGGTATTGGAAGAGGCACACAAGGATTAAAATGTTACCTATAAACTTAACATACCAAACAGCTGCCCAAGCCTACATTCTACTTCTCAACTAGGAGTAATGCTTTCTAAATTAATCTAAATGCGTTCACATTTAAACTAGGCCTCAGTTTAACTCTTGTCTTTAAAGCACTGTAGACACAGTCCCTCAGTATTTTAATTGAATAATTTAAATAATATAAGAAAAATTGCTTGTCACTCTGGACGCAGGTCCATACAGAGGCCTAAACATTTTGTATTTCTGCTGATCCTGAAATCCAATACTTAAGATGAAATGGGTTTATAGATAGGTTCAGTTAGAATCGCTACATTGCCTCTTTGTCTTTTAGAGGTACTTGAAGAGGAGACCCACAAGGAATTTCAGCGCTGTAGAGTAAATTGGGAAAATGAAGAAAAAGAAACCATGGAAGAAAGCAATGGCAGAAAACTAGATGTTCTGCTATAAACACAAAGAGAGATTTTTCACTTTTACCTATGTGTCTTAATAAAATGAGCACTTGTAAGAAGTTCATTGGCTTCATTTCAGACAAATAATTTTTATCATCTGGGGCTATGGTAGGATGTGAGATGATATTATGGTCTTAACATTCAAATGGGTTTTTTCCTATGTGCCAAAACCAGGCATAATCTCACACAGACACGAAGAAGCTTTATGCCTAATTAAGACCCTTGATGCAAGTGAAAATATATAAAAGAACAGAAGTGTTAAGCAATGAAGGGGGCACCATTGAGCATAGCTGAAATTGTATATTTATATGGCATGTACTGGAGATACAAGGAACAGGTGAATCTGCAAATGAAAACCCAGCAGGATCCAAAGAAAGATCTGCTGAGCAGACTAGCTGGGGTATATTATTGCAGCATGGAGTGGGGTGGGGAGTACAAATTAGAGATTGGAGGGGAGAGCTTGACAAAGGTGCTCAGGAAAGAATATTTTTCCTGTTTCTGTTCACCTCCCTGAGCTAAAAGAACTGAAAACAGCTGTGTGAGTCAAGGAGAGAAGTAGATAAAATATTTTTTATTTAAAAAAAGGCTCCTTTTGGAAGTGTGAATGCACAGTTTGTTAATCTAAGGCCTCTGTACTGGAAATAGTACACAAAATAATAAACATCACTGTAATTTAGAGAAGAACAGTGCTTGTTATGACTGCAGAGTTCCTGTTTCCCACCTTCCAACAGAAGCACTAAATTAGTCCCAAACCCTAGAACTATCTGAATAGCCCAGCTCAAAGCATGCAGCAAGGATTCAGTGGACAAATGTCTTCATCCCACCTATTGCCCAATTTAATTTCAAAACAAGCAGAGAAGAGTTGCAAATTTATTCTGTGTCGTCCCCCCCACCCAACTTCTGAATGAATGAATCATCTCCACATAAGAACTTATATCCCACAGGCAATTTTGGTCACCTCTAAAATATATAGGCTGTCCTCTTTTTTTCTCTCTCTTTAATTGTGAGGACTATTTGGATGAGGAATTTCTTTAATGAACAAAATAAATGCTTTTTTTCTCCTTCTGCTCTGGAAGAATCCCAAAGGGCAATGGTCTACTTAAGCAACAAAGCCTACCCCACTCACCCTGCTGTAGGATCTTCCCAAAATATTTGCTGTGGCTGGTGCAGTTCCAGCGACGAAAACGGAATTGGTACTGGCACTCACGCACACCCAGTCTGGCTCCTTTGGCGACTTCTTGTACAATCTCAGGTTCCGTCTGGCACAATTCAGCCTGTTTCCCTGCCAGGCGCTTAGTCTTCCGACAGATGCTGTTGGGATCCATGACCAACGGGCTGCCCACTGCCCTGGAAAGATTGGAGGAAAGACAAGGGAACACTCTAGCTGCATCGAAATTAGTAGGTTTAAACTTTTTTAATAGCTCTTTAGGGCTCTCATAGAAGTTAATTATGAAATTAATCACTGAATTTATGCAAGGATATTCCCAAAGGTGGTATCATTTTCTGCTGTATGTCCCAGGACTTTCCAGTTTAACATTCTCTCTGACCAGAACCAGTTTTAGGCATTTTGGCACTCTACGCAAGGTCATATTCTACCTTCTTCCATTGGCTCCTCTTCCAATTTTTTAAGGAATTTCAAAACACACACACTAGGTTTTTTTCTTTGAGATTTTGAGCATTATACTTATGATTTTTAGGTCTAGGCAATTTTTTTCTTTTTCTCAGAATTTTACAATTTTACCTTATTTACAATGCAATATTGTAATTTTTTTAATCATTTACCTGTGGGACCATCTTTTTCCAAGAGTTTCTACCCGTCCAATCTCATGCAACAGATTGGGCATGCTGCAGATCCCATCAGCCAAAGAACTGAGTGGTGGGAACTAGAAGACAGACTTTTTCTGCTGTAGCCCCTGCTTTATGGACTAGCCTCCCCTCAGAGATCAGAATGGTCCAACTCTGTTGGCTTTTCACAAAGTTTTTTAAAAATTGGCTATATACCTGGGTCTGGGGCTTGGAGTGTATTAAGGGCCCTGTTGCTTGGCTTTACTATTAGATGATTAATCATCACAGCTGCTGTTTGTACTTATTTATTTTATGGATGTTTTCAATATTTTAATGTTTTTATAATTGTTTTCATTATATTATAATTCTATAGCCACCCAGAGTCACTTGGCAGAGTTAGGTAGCCATAGAAATTGAAGAAATAATATGAAACTAAATGAAATAATAATAAAATAAAATAATAAAATAAAATAAAATAAAATAAAATAAAATAAAATAAAATAAAATAAAATAAAATAAAATAAAATAAAATAATAAAATAAAATAAAATAATAATAAAATAAAATAATAAAATAAAATAATAAAATAAAATAAAATAAAATAAAATAAAATAAAATAAAATAAAATAAAATAAAATAAAATAAAATAAATAAATATAACCCTGAAGCAAGTGCACTGACTCATATAGTTAGCTGTTATTGCTTTTCAATTTTTATTGTGGATTTTTTTTAAGTCTTGCCAATTTGAGCATACCCCCTAAAATTTGGCACCCAAGGCTGGTGCCTTCTCAGCCTTAGCCCAGAGCCAGATCTGTCTCAAATAGGATGGCCTCTGAAACAAATGGAAGGAACACAGTCCCAACACAGTTACACCTTTTTCTAGCTATCACCCTTCTCTACCTAACAGCTAGGTAGCATTAAATTTCTGAAATGACACAAAGTGACTTTTAGGTAGACCTTTAACACAAGAAACAAATCAGTTTGGGCTATACTTCATTTTAGATTTGGTAGAGTCGTATTTTTGAATGTTCGTGCATGTTTTAAAAAATTATTCCCTACTACAGTAATTGTAAGAACAAGATCCTCCTCCATATGTCAGATTACATTCACTCCTCATTGCCTACACATGCTGCAGTTATCAGCATTGAAACCCTGTGACATCTAAAGGGCCAAAGTTTCTTCATCCTGCATTAACCCACCCACCCCCAAGTTAAGGTTAGCTGAGCTTCAACCCTATTGCTTTTCTGAAACACCCTAAAGCTATGGCTTTGCCAGCAGGCCTAGGGACCACAAATGGAGAGAAGAGACGATAAAGTGGCTGTTTGGATTGTGTTTTTGCTGACATGAGGGTGGGATGGGGTTATTTTAGGGCTTTTATTATATATAGTGGATCAGGGGTGAAATCCAGCAGGTTCTAACCGGTTCTGGAGAACCGGTAGCGGAAATTTTGAGTAATTCGGAGAACCGGCAAATACCACTTCTGGCTGGGCCTAGAGTGGGGTGGGAATGGAGATTTTGCAATATCCTTCCCCTGGAGTGGGGAGGGAATGGAGATTTGCAGTATCCTTCCCCTGCCACGCCCATCAAGCCATACCCACCAAGCCACACCACATCCACCAAGCCACGCCCACAGAACCGGTAGTAAAAAAAAATTGGATTTCACCGCTGTAGTGGATCCTTTAAATTTTGTAAGCTGCCCAGAGTCATCTATGTGTGAGTTGGGGGACTATAAAATTTATTAAACAAACAAACCCAATCCCTCTCTATGTACATGTCAAGCAAAGCCACAATACTGATTTAGCAGAGGATAATCTACTTGCACTGGTTCCATCTTAAAGCAGATATGGCTAATGAATTGTGTAAATGCTGGACTATGGTTTTATCTGCCCACAAGGAACAAGAGATAGGAGCCATGGTCAATTTTAATTTGTAGTGTCTTGCTTCTTTGGCCTCTTCCAGACAAAGTTAGATGCCCATTCGTGTATATCATACTCCTTAAAGCAATGACAACACTCAGATGCACTTGCTCATAGGCAAAACCTATGAGGGTTTAGGTGGGCATACTTCCTACTCAGCCAACCAAATAGTATATAATATATCAATTGTCCAATATATATTACCTACTACTGTTGCTGCAGCTGTTGGTATAATATAAGAGAGCATTAAAAATGACCCTTACTACCTGAAGTATATAATCCAATTTCATTCATTTCACTATTATTTTCCATGCAGAGTGGTAATAGGACATAAGTCCTTCCTTAAATTCAATACATTCTAGGGTTATTATCATTCTATTGTATGACCAGAGCAGGTAAACAAGGAAAGCAGGAGTTACTTTTTGAAAGAATGTCTAACCTTGAAAAAACGATAAAGGTTTATAAACAAAACTCTAATGTTGTGCCAGCTTTTCTCCCTAACTTCTAGATTACTCTCAGTACAGGAGTTTCCCTTAACTATTTTCTTTCAAAAAGCTCACCAAAAAAACAGTTGAAGGCTGTAAAACATAAAGATCCAGAGTAGAAATTATAAAGCTATTTTATACTACACAATGAACAAACTTCCCTGCCGATGCCATAGAACACAGGATTGCATGCAAAATCCAGAGAAGCTCAGCTCAAAAAAAAAAAAAAAACAACCCCAAAAAGCCCCACCTTCCTCCCTCCTTTGCAATCACAGGAGGGGAAAAAAACTTGAAAACATGCCAGGTGTATCTGTTAAATTTCAAACGCAAGGTTTTTTTTTTTTAAACTAACGCTTCCTATGCTCAGCGAAAGAAAGGACACTAATATACTCTGCATATTTTCTTATCCGTTGCAAGATTTTCATCCGCTTAAATTCTGCTTCCATTGTATTTCTTCCCCATCAGTGGCCCCAGAAACTGTCATTTTATCATTCCAACAGCTATCAATACCCTTCATGTTTTGTAAATTGACATATTTTAATCATGATTGGATTCATTATCCAAAGCCATAAAATTTTGTTAATATTTTGGTGTGGAATGTTGTGCGAGCTGAGCCAATCTCTTTTATAAATAATGTTTTTAAGACCCAGCATGTTGTGCAAATTCAGTCAATTATAGTTGATTCAATAAACCATTGTTAGGCTGGCTGTTGCTATCTGTAATGAGAAAACACAAAGAGGGGTATGGATTGTGAACTGATGCAATCAATATCTATGGATAAAAACATATTTTCAAGAGAGGTAAACTCTTTATGCCTATTCGCGGATGAAATAATGTGATATTCAGTATTATGGGTCAATATATTTTTACAAATAACCCTCACAGCTTTTAAAATACCAATGGCCACCTACTCTTCACAAAAGGCTGGAGTCATGATCCGTTTAGATCAGGGGTGAAATCCAGCAGGTTCTGACAGGTTCTGGAGAACCGGTAGCGGAAATTTTGAGCAGTTCGGAGACCCAGCAAATACCACCTCTGGCTGGTGTGGGAATGGAGATTTTGCAATATCCTTCCCCTAGGAGTGGGGAGGGAATGGAGATTTTGCAGTATCCTTCCCCTGCCACGCCCACCAAGCCACGCCCACAGAACTGGTAGTAAAAAAATTTGGATTTCACCACTGGTTTAGATGTTCTCACTTTGATCCCCATTACATTGATTGACAGGATACAGAATAGCCCTTACTGCTTGACTATGAAGCCTACAGTCTGGGAGTCCATCACGCCCCAGGAAGTTTTGAAAAAATCCAAACTAATCGAATGGATCACTAGAGAACCAGAGCCAGGAAATTCTAGCAACTCAAAAGATTAAATCTCTCAATGCAGTAATACGGAGAGGGAATGTAAGAGCTTCGAATTAAAAAAATCCATGTGTATCCAGGGATATGTCTGCACCTGTGTGCTTCTATCTGCCCAAACAAATATTTTCTACCTAGGCTATCTGTGGGTCATCTTTTATGATCTAGGTATGAACTCCTTCTTGTCTGCTTCCGCCTGGCAATGGATGTATTTTAAGGCAATCCTTCATGAGTAGATTGTGGCACAAAACATGCCACACTTAAGAGTACAAGACTCCTCTTGAGGAGATCAAAGCTCCCTCTTATCTAATTTCCTGTTTCTTACCAGAGGCCAAAGCGGGGCATGACAGCAGAAGATACTCATAGGCATAGTGAGGGTTGTAAAAGGGCATACAACTAAAACAAAACGAAGTAGGACTACGCTAATCGGTTCTATGACACTTCACACTTACTAGACATGTCTCACTTCAGGTTTTATATGGTTGCTATTGCTTGTAATACAGAAGTAGAATGTACTCTATTTTCTATTCAAAAATTTTAGATGGGTTCTGGTGGTTTAAAATAGAAAAATATGTTTCTACATAAAATATCAAAAATATTAGAAAATATATAGAAAAATACAGAATATGGGTATAAGATTTTTTTTTTTTACTGAAGAACTGCAAGAAAGGACCTGCAGTTCAGTAATAGCACACCAGTTTTATGTGCAGATGGCCAGTCAAGGTTGCATGCACTTGCTCCCTTGTGAGGGTTTACTTAAAGGGTAGTGGATTTTTTTTTAAAAAAAAAAAATACGTCAGAAAAAAATTGCTCTCAGAAATCTCAGAAAGGCATTAAATAAAGCAATGATTTAATTTCAACTACATTATTTTCTATATACAGATTGAAAAAGAATTAAATTTGTATATATGTGATCAGGCAAACAGTTACAGCATCATCATAGCTGGCTGGAGAATTCTGGAAGTTGAAGTCCACAAGTCTTAAAGCTGCCAAGTTTGAAGACCTCTGATTTAGACCCTTGTTTAATTGCTATTGCTTGTAAGTCATGAAACCCTGAATGCAAATGGATGAGGCATGGAAGTGCAAAAGGGTCAAAGGAAACAATGGGAATAATAGACAGTGATCTTATTAGCATAAAGATATTATATATCCTAGTATAGTCTTCCCCATTCTGGCTCCCTTAAAGATCCTTTGGGATGATATACCTAAGAATTTTCAATAATTCTCTCGGTATGACTGTCCCAGTGCATCTAATAGGATCAACTTGGGGAAGCTGATTGAAGCTCTTGAAACTTCAGCAGGAATATTCAGTATTAAGTTAATATTAACTTATTAACTTATTAAATATTATTAAGTAATATTAAATATTAACATTAAGTTAATATTAGAGCCATGATGGCACAGTGGTTAAAATGCAGTGATCTTGCAGACTAATTCTGTCGACTGCTAGCAGTTCAATTCTCACTGGCTCAAGGTTGACTCAGTCTTTCATCTTTCCAAGGTCAGTAAAATGAGGACCCAGATTGATGGGGGCAACATGCTGACTCTGTAAACTGTTTAGAGAGGGTTGTAAAGCACTGTGAAGTGGTATATAAGTCTAAGTGCTATTGCTATATTAAATTTTTTGTTGTTAGTTGCAAAGCCATGTCCAACGCATCGCAACCCCATGGACAACTTTCCTCCAGCCACCCTGTCCTCTACCATCTCCTGAAGACCATTTAAACTCACGCCGACTGCTTCAGTGACTCCATCCAGCCACCTCATTCTCTGCCGTCCCTTTCTTCTTTTGCCCTCAATCATTCCCAGTATTAGGCTCTTCTCCAGTGAGCCCTTCCTTTATATTAAATTACACTGAATATAAGTCCTATGCTCATGACAGAATATGGAATATAAATACTGCATAGCAACAGAGAAAAGGGGCCAAGTGGCATTAGGAAGATAAATATATGGTGCTCAAATTTCAAGAAGAATGCTATTGTGTAGTTCATCTGTGGACATGGAGGTGCTCTGCAGTCCCACTCTAGAAGCACAGTGTATAGCAAAGTGGGAACTCTGAATGTCCACTGTTGTATAACTGTGGGTGTTCCTTTGTGATGCAAGTCTTGGTTTTCTATCAGTATTTGGTGACACGTGTCTTCAAAGCCAATGGAGGCTTCATAGCATAGGGCTGATCTGCAGGTTCTGTCATCAGCTGCAGCTTCTAGTTCCCTTAGCTAGAAGTCAGTTTCATTCACAGCATCTTTGTAGCATTTGCATGGACCTTGAGAACTCTTTCCAGACTCCAGCAATGAGCAAAGCATACATATAGCTGCCCAGAGTAGCTCCACAGTGAGATGGGTGTCAAATAAATTGAACAAATAAAGAATACATCCATCCTGATGACATGCCCACCCATGTCATCTGGGCTCTGTTAATCAAGGACTCTGTGGTGGTGGACTCTGCATGATCCAAGACCTCCAGGTTTGAGACCAAGTCTTGCCAACAAATGCTAAGGATGGATGGATGTGCATGTAAAATTTTTCCAGTTGTTTCACTTGCCTTCAGTACAAAGTCCAGGACTCACACCCATATAGGAGAGAAGTGGAAAACACAGCCCTGTAGATTTTCAGGCTTGTGGAGGTATGGATGTTGTATTAACAGAGCACTCCAATACACAGCCGTCCCAGTGCCTGGCTGGCCTTGCTAATCCTTGAATCAATTTCTCTGTTTAAAGACCCAAAACTCAAGATGATGCTTCCCAAGTATTGGAAGCTGTTTATATTTATCAGATGGGGGCCATCAATAGTGATTTTTGGTCCTACAGGTTTGATATTTGGCCCAGGCTGGTAAAGTGCTTCAGTCTAAAATAAGCACCATGGAGAGAGGCATTTACCCTGTTCAGGGCAATAAATCTTCACTTCTCCAGCAATGATTATACTATCCAGTTTTCTTTTACCATCCTCTCCCAAACTTCATTACAGCTGTGTTGGCTATGGGTGATAGAGGCTATAGCCCAAACATCTGGAGGACATTGGATTGTGATAAGGCTGGACCATATGTTAAAGGAAAAAGGGAAAAAGATTCTGTAGAGAGTAAAAAGCAGATACTGTTATTTTTTAAAGTGCTTATTGGTCAACAGATGCCCATACATGTTAGATTAGCAACAGGAACTACTTATCTTGGACTCAATTCTATGCATTCTTGCCTCTATTCCATGAGGCAAGAAACTTTATTTCTCTGGGAACCTAGTAGATTGTTGTGAGCTATCAGAACTTGCTGAGAATCAAGTGACATACAAGTTTAACAAATGATATTACTTTTATTATAGCGAAAAGGCTATTCATGTAAATCTACTCTACCCGTAATAGCAATAGCAATAGCAATAGTACTTAGACTTATATACCGCTTCATAGTGCTTTACAGCACTATGCGGTTTACAGAGTCAGCATATTGCCCCCAACAATTTGGGTCCTCATTTTACCAACCTTAGAAGGATGGAAGGCTGAGTCAACCTTGAGCCTGGTGAGATTCGATCTGCCATACTGCTGGCAGCTGGTGATCAGAAGTAGCCTGCAGTACTGCACTCTAACCACTGCGCTACCGCGGCTCCTATAATGATTCTGCTTCTGATGAACAGTCATTTTTTGGCCATGTCAGTGGGTAATTGACTTGTAAAAGCCTGCTAAACATCCCTGTAACAAATTTATAGCAGCCTCATTGGGACATATTTATTGTTCCACATGAGATATCTTCAATAAATATTAACAAGAATACAGAGAACATGGAGTACTTCTTAAACAATTTAATTTTCTTTTAAAAACTGAATAAGGGTATAAATTAATCCAGTTTTCATCTTTTGCCTTAGTCATTAGTTTTGTTTTGTCTGTAACTTCTATAATATATGTAAAGGACTTACAGTATATATTCCTTAAAGTTTACCTTCCATGGAAAAGATTTCTGATCTTCAAGACAATATTAGTATTTATTCAAAACTATGTCAAGAAGCATCTCCCCCCCCCCCCCCACACACACACACAAAGCACAGATGATAAAAAATAAATGAATGCCCTCTAAATATTTGGGATGAGAGCGGAAAAAGATTACTCATTGTTTTAAAGATAGAAACCGCACTTATGTTGGGGAAGGGTGTTTCATAACCAAGACTCAATTTGGTACAGATTTTTCCCCCTATAACCCAGCTTTCCTTAGCCAAGCACCCTTTAAACATTTTGGGACTCACAATGGCATCTTGTCTGAGTTATTTGGGAATTACAGAACTGCTGTTCCAATCCACCAAGGAGATACCAGGCTAGGGAAGGCATTTGTCTCCCCTTTGCAAGCCAGGGCATCTCAGAAACAGCATCCATTCCATGTCCTCAACTTGTCATCTGGCAGAAGATGGTCCTTTATGGGAGATATACAAGGTTGACCGATCTATGCTCATTTTTAATTGCTATGGGCAATGAGACAAAAGTGACTCAAAATCAAGTCACTTTCTACATGCAGAATCATTATAAACTGCTTATCTAAAGGGGAATGTGGACAGCTGCCCCAGTGGTGAAATCCAAATTTTTTTACTATCAGTTCTGTGGGCGTGTCTTGGTGGGCCTGGTGTGGCTTGGTGGACATGGCTTGGTGGGCGTGGCAGGGGAAGGATACTGCAAAATCTCCATTCTCACCCCATTCCAGGGAAAGGATACTGCAAAATCTCCATTCCCACCCCACAACAGGGGGAAGGATATTGCAAAATCTCCATTCCCACCCTTCTCTGGGGCCAGCCAGAGGTGGTATTTGCCGGTTCTCCAAACTACTCAAAAGTTCCCCTACCGGTTCTCCGAACTGCTCAAAATTTCCGCTACCAGTTCTCCAGAACCTGTCAGAACCTGCTGGTTTTCACCCCTGAGCTGCCCCCAATGTTGCCAGCTGAATGTTATGTCTGAGTGAGGATTGCAGAGGATTCTTATCGTACTTCTTACCCACTACAGATAGTTTCAGTGGCACTGACCACTTTTGCATCTTTGGTTGTTTCTCTAATTGTCACCATTTCCAGACAAGGAGAGTCTACAGCACGGGTGTCAAACTCGCAGTGTCACATTGCTGTCACGTGATGTTTCATGATGTTTTTCCCACTCACAGAGCTGGGATAGGAGTGGCCTGCCCGTGACGCATCCAGCCCACAGGCTGTCAATTTGACGCCCCTGGTCTACAGGGTAGTTGGGCAGCTACTGCCCAAAAAAATATCCAGAAACAGGGAAGGGTCAAGGTAAAAATTAAAGATAATTGCTTTAGATATCTAGGATTTATTCTGAATAAGCTCTGCCTACATACAGAACTGGCCAAGAGGAAACCTAACCCAAGGTTAGACTATAAAAGCATTTCAAATAAGTGGAGTCACAGCTGAAAAGGCCCTATTTCTAGAAGAAATAAATCTCTCCTAAAAGGCTGATCAGGTAGCATGGAAGTGATCTTATCTGAGTGAAGACTATTCTTTAGCTAACCCGAGTAAAGCTACTACATTTTCAGACCAGCACTTTGAATTAGAAAATAAGCATACTGACAAATGCAACTATCTTAAGCTTGGGAGTTATTTAGTAAACATGTGCAAAGCTTCAAAGAATCTTCATGCAAAGTCTTCTTCAAAGCTGCTTTGAAAAGCAACCAGCAGCCTCCCATCTGTAGGTGAGACAAAGGGGTTATCCATGAGTTCCGGAGGCCTGATGCTACCATTCCAGTGGTTCTATTAATGGAACAGCCAAGCGAGGCACCCAGGCAACAGAAGGATGCAAATGTTGCCACCTCCCTAGCACAAAGTGTGTTGTCCTGACAACGCACGGTTGCTTCACATATTCCTAGTACAGGTAGTCCTCGACTTACAACAGTTCATATAGTGACTGTTCAAAAGTTACAAAAGCACTGAAAATGTGAGTTATTATGACCGGTTTTCACAGTTATGAACTTTGCAAGCATCCCCATGAACAGGTGATCAAAATTCAGGTGGTGAGCAACTGGTTCATATTTATGACCGTTGCTGTGTCCCAGGGTCCTGTGATCAACTTTTGACAAGCAAAGTCAATGGGGAAACCAGATTCACTTAACAACCGGGTTACTAACTTACCAACTGCAATGATTCACTTAACAACTGTAGCAAGAAAGGTTGAAAAATGGGGCAAACTCGATTAACAAATTTCTCACTTAACAACAGAAATTTTGGGCTCATTTGTGGTCACAAGTCGAGGACTACCTGTGTTCCAGTTTTCAACACCCACCGATATTCTGCACTATCTGCTACTAGAAAGATATCTTCAAGGTAGCCACAGGTAAAGTAATGTACTGTCATCCAGTCTAAAATTAGCCAATGTGAAACAGATATGCAAGCTGCAGCCATTCCTAGATGGAGATGACTATAATCTACATCTTGGTGTCTACCGATTGAGTATTGGGTTAAATATGAGACTGCCCCTGAACACAATACTGTATGGAAACTCCAACTAGTGCACAATATGGCTGTCAAAATTTTAATTTATACTGTCAAAACTCTCAAAGTGCCTGTCGAATGAATGCTTGTTGGAGCAGGCCCAAATATTTGAAAGGAAGGAGTCCATACCAGCCTCGCACTGAGGCTTTGCTCCAGCTACCTTTCCCATATGTAATTATGATTATAATTACTTTCTTGGTAACGGTTCACCAGCTCTGGAATGCGCTCTTTCAAATAGTAAGCCAAACTCTAAACTTGATTCTCTCTCACTCTGGGACCAGTTTAAGATATCTCTATTTAGCTAGATAGTTACTGGTGTCTTTGATACAAATTCCCAGTTTGCCTGTGTTACTGATGTTTATTTATTTGTCTGCCTAGGGCCGGTGGCAATTAACTTCCTGTTAGCTGAATCATAATCTCACGTAAATGAAGGGCAGGGTAGAAATGCTTTAAACCCATAAATATCCCTCATGCATTTCCCAGGATCACGGTTGTCCTGGAGAGCAAGTTCCAGGAAGGGCATCTATCTTCAACTCAGATTAAGCCCGGGAGGGACAGAGCTTCAGCATGCAGGAAGAGGCGCCTGACCGTAGTTTTGGCCTGGGCAAGGCTATCATTAAGCAGGGACAATTTGTCCCTCCTTTTAAACGAAGCGATCGAGCCCTGGGGCAGAGGATCAAACGCTGAACTGCGGTTCACCCCGGCGAAGATCCGACGAGGAAGCAAGCCCTCAGCCAGCAGTCCCTCCTCTCCTCCCACCCACGGTGGTCCAGGGAGCGCCGAAGTCCTCCCCCGTTCGCGCTGAATGCTGACAGGACGGAATGAAAGCGAGGGGGAGCAAGAGACGAGGCGCGCGGGGCAGAGAAAAGAACCCAGGTCTCCTCCCTTTCATCCCGGACCCCGAGATGGGAGGGAAAGAGAGAATATGTGTGTGTGTGTGTGTGTGTGTGTGTGGCCAGAAGCTGTCAATTCCACTACGTCTCTCCCCTCCTCCTTTCTCCCCCCCGCCCCCTCTTCCAGGGGACGGGTTGGAAAAATGCTGCCAAACTGCTACTTGCTCTGCTTAGGGGAAAGTGAGCTCCCGCCAGCACTGCCCGAGCATGTCCCCGACGCAAAGCTCGCTCGGGTTTGCAATTGCCGCGCGCTCCGCCCCGCCTGCAAACCTGCGAAAAGATCGCGCCCTGAGACTCCGGCGTGGCTTTCCCGCTAGATAGGGAGACCCGTCAGGCCATTAATCCATGCAAATAGCCACGCCCCTCTCGCGTAAATTGGCTGGCTTTCCCTGGCACGCGGCGCGCCTCTGTAAAGGCACTAGCGCGCGCGCAAGCGAGGGCCCGCGCATGGACGGTGGCGAATTTAATTTCGCCCCTGAGAGAATCGAACAACGAAGGGGGAAAAAAACGGAACCAGTAATAAAACGGGTCTTTATGAGTCTTAATTAAACAAGGGCTTAATTTGAGCCAGGATTTATTAGCAGTTTAGCCTTAGTCTGGAGAAAATTAAATTTCCATTCACTGGTTGGAGTGGTTTGAACCAGTGGTGGGATTCAAATTTTTTTACTACCGGTTCTGTGGGCGAGGTGTGGCTTGGTGGGTGTGGCAGGGGAAGGATAACTGCAAAATCCCCATTCCCTCCCCACTCCTGGGGGAAAGATATTGCAAAATCTCCATTCCCACCCCACTCTGGGGCCAGCCAGAGGTGGTATGGTTCTCCAAAATACTCAAAATTTCTGCTGACAGTTCTCCGAACTGCTCAAAATTTCCGCTACCAGTTCTCCAGAACCTGCTGGATTTCACCCCTGCTTTGAACCCTTCTCTCAACGAGCAGTCTTGTTGGACTCTGCCACCCGTTGTCTACAATTAGTACAACTGTGGCAATGTGTAAGGCTAAAATGGGAACAAGGCAGAGAACAAGGCAGTCTGTGCCTTCCTGCGCACCTCAGAGTAAACATGGGATTTTAAAGATAACTAACAATACAGTATCCAGTTCTGGAATGTGAAAGTCCCCAAGTCTTTTGTTGATACAAAACTGGCACTCAACTAACAATGACAAAATTCTTCTTTTCCTGAAGACATGCTAGATCCAAGTCTTTTAAGTTTGGGTGAAAACCAGCATTTTAGAATAAATGAAGTAAAAAGTTAGTTTATTTAGAACTAAAAGACACTGGGACATCTGGAAGCATAGTAGGTGCTTCCCAATGACATGGGTTTTTATGAAGGCCTAAACAATGATGATTTTCATTCTCAGCATTCCTTTTTCTTCATTCAATTGGATGTCGCAGGGTCTTAGGTACCTTAAAGATTAATCTATTTTACTATCATTTCTTAAATCTCACACACGTTAAAATATTTTGAGGGTTCATAAATACAATAGCAATGTGAAGGCCTTTGACTGTAAGTCATGCAGCTTGAAAAAAACCTATGTTTCATTATCCCATCTAAGAATTACAATGTTTTGAGTATAAATGTTCAGAAAAGGAGACACTGCTTGTAAACATTGCAATTAAGAAAAAGAATTCTGGCTATCAAAATCTAATTCTGGGAACATCTCTAGGTAGAAGAGCTACTTTGCAACCCTGGTGCAGAACACAGAATTTTACATTTCCTGTTATGGGAGAAAGAAGATAAGCACAACTTCTCTTGATTTCACTCACTGTTTCAGGCTGGACTTCTCACATGTGCATATACAGTACAACAGAAGGATGTTCACACATTAAAACTTGGTTGGAATTAGAAATCACAATGATTAAGCCAAAACCAGATCAACTTCATTATATATTAGCATATTGCATGAATCGGGCTATCCTGTTAAGCCTCAATGTTTTGTTTGTTTTTGCTTTGGCATATTGTATGGCACAATCATTTCATAAATCTGTCCATAAATACCTTCAGCAAAGGATAATGTTTTATAGCCCTGATAAAGTAGATGCTACTTCCCAAAATAATCATCATGTTAATCTTTAAGGTGCCATAGATCCTGCAGTATCCCATTGCATCAAGATAAAAGAAGGCAATGGCAAACAACCTCTAGTATTGGAAAGAGGTCCAGCTTGTTTGAGGCCAGTCTCTGATTTATTATATCAGGAAATATATGGACTCATAAGTAAGTAGCAATAGTACTTCTAGAGTGCAAACCTACTCTTTTACCTGTCTAGAAAAGAAATGCTTCTCATTTGACATCACAGCCCTTTTCACATCGACCCAGAACTAACCAAAGAATCCATGACAACATTGATCTACAGAATACCCAACCTAACCAAATACACCAAGACTGAAATATCTAGAATCATGGATCTCATCAACCTCTGCCTAACTGCATTCTTTCAATTTGATGGGCATACTTGTCAACAAATCAAAGATATACCCATGTGATTATTATTTTCAGGTCTCATAGCAGAGGTCATAATGCAACACTGGGAGTCGATAGCATTCCAATGCATACAACCCAAAATATGGATCAGATATGTGAAAAGCACCTTTACCGTAATAAAAAAAGGCTAGCTAGGGAATACCCAATAAACCATCAACATCATCTTCAAAGGAATTACAAGGGAAGAAGAAAACATCACGCTACCCTTCCTAGATATTCTTATCAGCAGACAGACTGCATGGCAAACTAGAAACATAAGTCCATGGAAAAACCACCCACACCAACCAAGTGTTCCACGATCTAAATAATCACCCAACCTCCCATCAGAGAAGCTGTAAATAGTAAAGAACACTAGACAAGTACAAACATACTGCAGAAACCTGAACATCGGAAAAAAGAAAACTGATCATCTTTACAACGTCTTCCAACAAAATGGATATTCATGCATCTTCATCGAATGTCCCTGACCACTCAACCCAATATAGTACAATCAACTTAAGGTGTAAAAAGGACAACACTACCAGGCATCAAAAACCTCTCCGAAACCACTAACAGACTATTACAACCACATGGCACCAACTAAAGCTGTCTAAAACATCCTAAGTAAACTAAATGACCCAGCATCCCCAGGGGGAAAAAAACATGAATCATCTACAACATATAGTGTAATGACAGCAACAACCACTATATAGGACAAACAGGCAGAAGACTAGCAGAATGCAACCATGAACACTAACAGTTCAGAAGACATTATGAAAACTCTTTAATTTCATAATATATTAACAGACTTAACCATAATTTCAACTGGGAAACAGACCAACCCAAGTCCAGATGCTAGACCAATTCTAGAAAATTCCTGGAAGCCTAGTACTCTGACCAATTGGCCATCAACAGACACATACATATAAAGAACATTTATATACCATTGAAAAGAGACAATCAACCCAAAAAGGGAAGAAAAAGCCAAAATACCTTCACACCAGCAATCAATACCTAATGAGCATAGATTAACACCAAAATTAAGATCAGACCAACAACCAAAGAGTAAACAATACCCTATCAAGGAATTGCCAAAGAAGCTAACAATAAACAGCCCAACCAAAGAGCCATCAAGATTATTCCCACCAATGCTGCCAGGACAATATAACAGGACCACTGGAATATAAATTGAGAACACACACACACATGCACACACACTAGCACTGATATTGTTACCTAGTTTGGGTAATGAAACATCTGCAAGGAAGCAACCAAGTTCAGAGAGCATCAAAGACCCCTCATGATTTTTCCCCGGGTGGGGGCATGATTTCATGTGCTGCCTAAATTCTGTTCATGCTCTGATGGTTTGCTCACTTGCTCAATTCCTAATCAATCTGCAGACCCCTGCTCCAAGGGTGAAATCCAGCAGGTTCTAACAGGTTCTGGAGAACTGGTAGCGGAAATTTTGAGTAATTCGGAGAACCAGCAAATGCCACCTCTAGCTGGCCCCAGAGTGGAGTAGGAATGGAGATTTTGCAGTGTCCTTCCCCTGGAGTAGGGTGGGAATGGGGATTTTGCAGTATCCTTCCCCTGCCACACCCACCAAGCCACGCCCGCCACACCACGCCTACAGAACCGGTAGTAAAAAAAAAATGGATTTCACCACTACCCTGCTCTATAGCAACCCTTCAGTGAGAGCTCTCCAAATGTATCACAAGCTTTAAAAAGATTGAGATCCCCCTGCTATTGAAAGGCTTGTTTTCCATGGATTCCTTTTAAAGATCTCCATGCACTTTGGATATACCATAAATTTAATAAATAAAACAAAACAAAACCTTTTTTCAACAACCTGTTGAAAAAAGGTTGGTGCTAGTGAAGGCAATCCTTTGATCTAACTTAGGAGTGATTATCTTAAAACATTTTTGAGGGAGATTTCTGCAAATCGGATGCATGTTAAAATATAGTTTCTTCCCAGATTCCTGCTAAATAAGGTTAATGTCAGAGAGAGCAAAAATATTTTCACATTTTTAGCTTTTTAGGCCTGCGATCCTGTGCTTATTACCCTAAAAGTGAACTACAATTAACACCTTGATTTCTAAGTAAATATATTTAAAATTAAACTAAGCATCTTAAATATGACCCTCTTTATAATATAATCCATTAATCAGAAAAGTTTATTTGATTTTAGTGTATCTTGCTCTCACATTTAAAAGTTCGCCATTTGTTTTCTTTCCCCTAATCTCCCTGGATCACTAGTACATCCGCTTTGGAACTTTTCTTAAGCATTACTTTCTAAAGGATTGTTTCTTATATTGGATCTCTTCATCTGAATCAAGATAAAACTCCCGGACTTCTAAGTCATTATGGACAATGCCCAAACTACCTGAAAATATTGTGACTTATGATATCCCAACATTTCTGGAGACACCAGGCTGGGGAAGCCTGTTCTAAAGAATGATCCATTGTATTACAGCTGACTTATTTGCACCTTCTTGGAAATAAATTCTATTGAATAAATAGTGGAATAAACTCTTAAACAAACTTATCCCCTCTCAGACATTTCAAAAGCTGTTTTTGTTTTGGCCTGTCCTTCTACAGATCCAAAAATCTCCTTAAAGCTTAATATGATTCTGATAATCCACAGTGGGAATTATTGGTGAGTTGTATCTTGAGGTATGAAGTTAATAGTTGGTTCTTATTGAATAGGATACCTGCTCCTAGAAAAAAAAATTATAGTTTTGCAAAAAGGAGTGTAGTGGAGGGGTCTGGCCAGCTGTCAGCATGTAGTATCTTAGAAGTTAAAGTCTTGCCTTTGTCACTCAGTTAATGAAACATTCTTCTAAAGAGTAAGAGATCCAGAATTCAAACTTGGAGTGTTGTGTATAAAATACACGTACAGGAGGCTGAAAATTGGGAGGGGGGTGGCAGCAGGAGGGAAAAGAAAGAAATACATTCTGGCAGAGGAAGACTTGTGTGGCTTCTTGAACTTTGCTTTTTCACGGTGTACAGTTGTTATTTTTATAAACACTGTGCCCAATGATCTCTGCTTGGCATTAGGAAGAAATAATCACCCCACCCAACCAAGTTTGAAATACTCCTGGGCATTGAGAAATGACCAGGGGGCTCCAAGTTTGTATGTTCTAGTCATGACTGAGAGTGTGATATATTTTCATTGGAGGGGATTATGTAATTATGAGCTGGGAATGACATCAAAAATGCAGAGCTAAGGTTACATGTTGCAAACTTGACTCTGGTATTTGCTCCCCCAGAGGGCTACCTTAATAAAGCATGCACATATGTGCTGCATACACAATTGAAGCTGTGTGTGTGTGTGTGTAATCCAAACGTAATGTAAAGTTGGGCAGAGTGAAAACAAACAGAACTTTTCAGATTTCATATATATCATTTAAAAGTTCTTGATGAACGACAGATTTAAAACCAACAAATGAACCCTCAGACTCTTGCTCACACCCCTCTACTTCATGCAGTATGTATCTAATTTGTGGAGCTTGGAGCTTGTAGGCACAGTGCTATGACCAAGAGAATAACAAATAGAAGATTAGACGAATCACTGAAAGACAGAAATATCAATAACTGTTAACTAAGGGCCTCTGCAGATGTTATGACTTAGTGCTCACTTCCAGCTGCAAAGAATTCCACTGATGAGAACTGTACAATCCAAACATGCATATGCCTACATTATGGCATGCCAGGCAAGAGAAGAATACATCTTGCTGAATTAAAACCACAGCCCATATACAGGTAGTCCTCAATTTACAACAGTTCATTTAGTGACTTTTCAAAGTTGCAACCGCACTGAAAAAAGTGACTTATGACCATTTTTCACACTTATGACTGTTGCAGCATCCCCCTGGTCAAAATTCACTTGCTTGGCCACTGATTTATATTTATGACGGTTGCAGTGTCCTGGGGTCATGTGATCAGCTTTTGCAACCTTCTGACAAGCAAAGTCAATGGGGAAGCAGATTCACCTAACAACCGTGTTACTAACTTAACTGCAATAGTGGCAAGAAAAGTCGTAAAATGGGGCAAAACTCACTTTAACAAATGTTTCACTTAGCAACAGAAATCATGGGCTCAATTGTGGTCATACGTCAAGGACTACCTGTAACCTATAAGCAAGATTCAAAAAACACCCTCCAATCTGGGTTCCTCAAACCCATGTTGGGTGATATAGACATTTTCTTATTAATCTGCTATTATTAATGACCCAAGCATTCTAAACAAACGTGGGAAAGATACCAAATGGATAGCCGTTCTGATTTAATTTAGTTAGGATTATATCCTTACCTGTGAATAATTCTAACTTGGAAGAGACTGCTCCAGGGATGAAATCCAGCAGGTTCTGACAGGTTCTGGAGAACCCAGAAGGTGGAAATTTTAGTAGTTCTGGCAAATACCACCTCTGGCTGGCCCCAGTGGGGTGGGAATGGAGATTTTGCAATATCCTTCCCCCAGGAATGGGGAGGGAATGGAGATTTTGCAGTATCCTTCCCCTGCCATGTCCACCAAACCATGCCCACCAAGCCACACCACGCTCACCAAACCACACCCACAGAACCAGTAGTAAAAAAATTTGGATTTCACCACTGGACTGCTCCATATGCAATTCTACAATATGATGAAAAACCCTTTAATGAATGAGAAACAGAATGTGTGTTGGAGAGAAGCAAAACATAATAATGTGTCTATGCTTGTTAGCATATTCATATTATTTTGAAATATTGGCAGATACCTGAGTTTTCCCATGCCTTCTCTATGAAATGGCCAAGCCATAGCTTGTTTAACTTCTACAGTATTAAACTAGGCAAGCTGTAATGGGTTTCTCTAGAAATGGAAACAGCAGAGATTCGCTATGGCAGCAGACCCACAACTGATCTGTACGCTAATCTGTTCTAGTAAATCCATGAGGTTAAATAGCAAGGGAAGAGTTTGCTGGAGGCTTTCATTCTTTGAATTTCCCTATAAGCAGCAGCTGGCTGTGGAGCAGAAATGAAGATAAATGTATCCCAGGTGGTAAGATGAAAAGGTTCAGGACAGAATGTGATTTACCCATATTTCTAGATGCAATAAGTATAGGTAATCCTCAATTTACAATTTCCATCACTAAGCAAGGCAGTTGTTAAGTGAAATGTGCCTGCTTTTACTATCTTTTTTTTTTATCATGGTTATTAAGAGAATCACTCAATAAATTACAGTAATTAAGCCAATTCAGCTTCTCTTGTTGACTTTGTTTGCAGGACGTCAGCTGGGAACATTGTAAATAGTGATCACATGACCCCAGGATGCTGCAAACTTTGTAAATACATGCCAGATGCCAATCATCCAAATTTTAATCACATGACCATATGGATACTGCAATGGTTATAAGTACAAGGACCGTCATAGATCAATTTTTTCAGTGCTGTTGTAACGTCAATTGTCATTAAATGAATGGTTGCAAGTCTACGATTACATGTATTTAGAGTGCTATTATTTTTTTTAATTTTATTTTACATATGCTGAAGGCAAAAGTCTTTTTCCTCTGAGGCCTATAACTTATTTAATTATTTTTCTTAAGTCGTAACACCTATATTTTCTTGTTATGTGGGGTTCAAGTAAACTCTAAATCAGGGGTGTCAAACTTGCATCATCACGGCAGCATCACGTGATGTATTGGGACTTTTTCCCCCTTCGCTAAACTGGGCGGGGATGAGGTCAGCACGTGACGCATTCAGCCCACAGGCCGCAAGCTTTACAACCTTGCTCTAAATACTACTTGCTTACATGCCACTTTGTATTGGGAGTAGGTTTTAATCCAAGGTTGGTAAGCAAAGTCCAAACATTTGATGTTTTAGTAGATTCAAGAACAGGGAACTCTTCACTTGCAGAAGGGGCTACTTTAAAGTGGAAATGGGGTGGTCACGGCGTCTTCTTCTGCTTAAAGCAGAAACGTCCCGGATCCGGAGCTCTGTCCAGATCCGGGGGAAAATTGTTGTAATGATTGTTAAAACTTTTTTAAAAAAATTTTAATTTTTTTTTTAAAAAAAGTGGAGATGGGGAGCAAAATCCCTGCCAGAAAATAGTTTGTCCACTCAGCGGGCTGTTTTTCTGCAGCAATTTACTTGTGGTCAACTTAATCCCCTTTTCTGGATTTGCATGACTCATTGAACCACCAATTCTCCAACTTGGCTGGATTATTACAATGCACTCAGCTAAAGTGTGGACATTTTGTGGTTCTGTGTATCCTGTAAATATTGCCAAGAAAACAAGAATGGAATCCCTTCAACTATTGTTACATTAAACTAAGTAAGATGAAGAGGCCCTTCCAAAATATTGAGTCTGATTAAGAAACAGGTTTTTCCCAGCTTTTCTTGTTACCATCATCGTGCCCTGAGTGGTGTGGTTTGGCTTTGTTTTGAATCCTAAGGTGACCATGAAAGCAAGAGCATGGAGAATAAGTGACCAAATCAGGTGGTGGTTCAGCGTTGGAACAATCTAACATTTGTCTTCATCCATCCTGGAAACCAAGTGGACTGCAAAAGAATGGGAATGTTCTCCTATCGACCTTGTTGTTGTTGTTGGTTGCAAAGTCATGTCCGACCCATCATGACCCCATGGACCATGTTCCTCCAGGTCTTCCTGTCCTCTACCATCCTCTGGAGTCCATTTAAGCTCACACTTACTGCTTCAGTGACTCCATCCAGCCACCTCATTCTCTGTTGTCCCATTCTTCTTTTGCCCTCAATCTTTCACAGCATTAGGCTATTCCTGAAAAAAGCGTAATGTTCCCCATCTCACCTTTGCCTCCCTTCAGAAACTGGTCTTTTTTTTTTCAGGCTAGTAACTTTTGTGGGCTTGTTTGCAAGGCTGCTTTAAATTGCCAGGACAAAGCTGTCAGGTTAATTCAATATCCATTACTCTCTCCAAAGACCAACTGGAGCCAAACTTCACTGTAAACTAAATAGACCAGGCTTTGTACAGAATGTTTTTCCCTGAGATGTTGACAGAAGACAGAAAGTTTCTACTTTTCTAAGTCAGTTCTACAAGGATCAAGACAACCATTTCAGCCCTCCCCAAACTGCCCCCAAGGCTTCGCCTAGTGTCCAATGGCATTGGGGTAACATTTCTTATTGTCTGTAGTTCTAATCAAAGGTCACAGCTGAGATATAGGTAAACCAGGAGTTGTAGGGAAGATCCCTCAACTTTATGAAGCTATTATATGGCCAGCTGCCTTTCAGCCCCTAAAATAAGGGTTCCCAATCTTGGCACTTTTAAAACCTGTAGACTTCAACTCCAAGAATTTCCCAGCATGGCAATTCTGGGAGTTGAAGTCCACATGACTTAAAAGTTGCCAAGATTGGGAACCCCTGCCCTAAAATATCAGAACTGATCTTGCTCTGATCCATTATCTGCAGTTTTATGTGGCTTAGAACAATATAGGAATCCACCCAGTATGGTTTGTAAACTATAATTTATAGCAGGGGTGTCAAACTCAAGGCCTGGGTGCCAGCTGTGGCCCGCAGGGTATTTAGATCTGGTCTGCGGGTCGCCCTGGAAATGGTGAAGGACCAACCCGTGGTGATTCTACCAGTGAAAACAGGCTCCCGAGCTCTGTTTTCAGCTGCCACAGTCTCCTGCAACCCTCTGTGAAAATGGAGCTTGGGAGGGCTCCGTTTTCACTGGCAGAGGGTTGCAGGAGGCCATGGCAGCCAAAAACAGAACTTGGGAACCTATTTTTGCTGGCAGAGTGCTTGAGCCACCTCAGGCGCCCCTGACACAAGTGACATCGAACTGATCATGCCCACCCTGGCCACGCCCACCCCACCCACCCCACTGAGGTCAAACACAATCCTGATGCGGCCCTCAATGAAATAGAGTTTGATACCCCTAGTTTATAGACTAATGTATAAACCTAGCCAATGATGGATTATTAACACATGGATTAGTGTGATATGAACCAAGTCAATTTGGTTCATAAGCCAATACATTCTGTAATTAGTGGCGTAACTGAGTAATATCTGGGCATTTGTACTAATGCCATAAATGTGCTTGCAGGAAAAACCTGGTTGCTTGAGGAGATTCTGAAATAGTACATATACAAGCTATTCTTGCCTACATGTATATAATCCCTAAACATAAATACTGATAATGCTCACTATAATGTGTAAAAATGAAAGCAGCGCCTCTTATGCAACAAGGGCTTTGGTACTTTCGGGATCTCTGTGTACAGTAAACAGAAAGATAAACAAGCATTTGCGATGAGAACTAGAGAGCAACTACTGGAGGCAAACAGGAAGTGTATTTCTCAAGATCCCCCAGAGAGTCTCTGGCAAACCAGAGAACCAAACCCAGATCTCCCGCCAGCATCCTGGTCTTACCCACAGGTTTTCCGTCTCCCCCCACTTTGAAACGGAGAAATGACAAATAAATTCAGGAATCACAAAAGCATCTGTGATCCCCTTAAAACTGGGTGAAACACAACATCTCTGTGATACTTGTAGATGGCAAAGGCATTAAGGTCGGAAAGGATTGTTATAATCACATACCCAAAGAGCATCCCCACAATACATAATCTTGTCTCCAGGGCTTGGGGTAAAAAGTTTCCTGGACATCACTCATGCGCTTGACTCATCCCTGCCTTCGTAACTGAGTAACTAATCACCCCAACTGTTCTACTGATAAAACCTCAATCCCACGGTCGAGTATGCACAACTGTTGAACATCTCATACATACAATAAAGATGGTCCAAACTGGGCTCAGAGCTTTCTGAATGAGTTTTGAGCTCTATGCTGCTCTTCTTGAGAAACTCAGATGCCCCTTGATTCATGTGAAGAGATTACTGCGTTTTTGCAAGCAATCTTTGAAAAACAACAATCAGTGTCTGGGAATGTTTGACGTCTGAGAAATAATGTATTTTTGCATAGCAAAATGCCAGGTAGCAAGTACCATTATGCCTTTGTTTAACCTGGGATTTTTAATCTCAGCTGCAAAAATCTAGATGACCACTAGATTACAGTGTAGATTCTCTACCACTATCCAGCGGTCACCTGGATTTTTGTAACCCTGATAGGCAGGGGTGAAATGCTATCAGTTCGGACCAGTTCGCCCAAACTGGTAGTAATAAAAGCTACTGGTTCGGGCGAACCAGTAGTAAAAAAAGAATGCTACCAATTCAGGCGAACCGGTATTTCTGACGATCAGCTGTGCCGCGCGATTTACTGTATATTCGCTAGAAAGCAGGAAATCCTGCTTTCCAGCAAATCTAAATCATGTGGCACAGCTGTTCCCCTGCCCTCGCTGTTCTACTTACCTTAGAAAAGGCTTCTTAATCCTTTTTCAGGGCTGTGCAGTAACACCTGTGATGCGCATGCGCGCAAGGCATTTGTTTGGCGCACACTGTGCATCCACGCACAAAGCGCACATTTGGTGCACACCACGCATGCACGTGCTAAGCAAACCGGTAGCAAAGCGAACCGGTAGCAGACTTCAGAGCATTTCACCCCTGCTGATAGGGTAGACCTAACTTCTTAAAACTGAGGAATTTTAGGAGTTGGAGTCCCCACAGCTTAAAATTGCCAAGTTTGAGAAACACTGGATTAGATTGACTTTGGGCACCAGAATTATTGTGATTAGTCACACTATCAGTCCAGATGTTTAGACTGGATTTAGCATTTTTAGCTACCTATCAAATTCTTCCCAAGGACCTGAGATAAGCAGATGTTGTTTGATGGTGTTAAGGTATTGTTGCAGGATGTAAGGTGTTCCAAGTAAAGCTGCCTTTTGCAATTGACTGATGGTGAATTTGCCAATGACAAAGTTCACACCACCAATAAAGGAGAATATTTGTACTTCAGGATTGAAATGAGGGGTCCTTCGTGCTCTCTATGCTTGGTTGCATTCTTGCAGATATTTCATTACCCAAACTAGGTTACACCATCAGTGCTAGTTGACTGGTAGTGTTACTTAGTTTGGTTAATGAAACGTCTGCATGAAAACAACCAAGCTCAGAGAGTACCAAGGACCCATCAAAGTTGCAACAATGGTGCATTGGAATATTTGCAAGGAACGCTATTTGCCTGCAAGCAAGAACTGGTGAAATCACAAAAAAGACAAAGGAATAGAAATTGAAAATGAGCCAAAGTGCTCTGGGACTTTAGAATTCAAACAAATAAATATCCGCCACACAACACCCCAAACTTAACAATTGTTAACAAAAAGTACCACCAAAAAAAGTCTGGCTAGTGGATGTTGCAGTACCTGGAGACAACAGAATAAAAAACAAGGAACTAGAAAAAATCACAAAATACAAATGCAAACAAAAGTACAACTGTAGCAAAAGAAAGCAAAGAAAGTGTAGTAATAGATGTAATCTATTAGTAATAGATGTAATCCTAAAGTATCTGAAGCATCTTCTGAACACCATTGGCATTAATAAAATCAAAATCAGCCTATTGCAAAAAGGCAGTCAAGTAAAGCTTACATCCTGCTAGGATACCCTCAACATCAACAAGCAACATTTGTCTATCGTGGTTCCTTGGGAGGAACTCGATAGGTGGATAAAAATGCCAGATCCAGTCTAAACATCTGAGTGACTGCGTGAATCAACTGTAATAATATAAAAACAAATAAAATAAAGCAAGACGGGGTGAGGATGAATCAAATGGTCTTGATTGTCCCTCACCAAAGTCCTGGGCAAAGAGCCAGGTCTTCAAGGCTCTTCTAAACAATAGGAGGGGGAGGCATCCAGAGTGAACTTCATACCAGAGAGCAATCGCAACTATAGAGAAGCGCTTCCAAGGTCCCAATATTTAATCAAAGGGACCAGAGTGTGCCAATCTTTCAGAATATTATTGGCTAATGTGCATAGCAATTCATTTTCTGAGCCTATCAGGTCTCACGGGGTGGGATCAGGACATTGCTTACAATTTTTCTGACAACTTACCTACAAAGGCCACATATAGTTGTATTTCACTGCTTTGGATGGTTGTTGCTCAGCGCCAGGATGATCAAATTCTGCATTTTCAAGCAGCACAGGTAGTCCTTCACTTATAACAGTTCATTTAGTGACCATTCAAAGTAAACGGTACTCAAAAAAAAAGTGACTTATCACCATCTTTCACACTTACGACTGTTAAAACTGTTACAACTTTAACAGTCGTAAGTGTGAAGTGTGAAGTGTGACCATGAATTTTGATCATGGTCACATGATCAAAATTCGGATGCTTGGCAACTGGCATGTACTTATGATGGTTGCACTGTCTGGGGTCATTTGAAAGCTTTTGTGACCTCCTGACAAGCAAAGTCAGTAGAGAAGCCAGATTCATTTAACAACCGTGTTACAGTGTTTCCCCAAAAATAAGACCCTGTCTTATATTTTTCTGAACCCTGAAATAAGCGCTTGGCCTTATGCCATGTGCTCAAAAGCCCAATTGGGCTTATTATCAGGGGATGTCTTATTTTGGGGGAAAACAGGGTACTAACTGAACAACTGCAATGATTCACTTAACAACTGTGGCAAGAAAGGTCATAAAATGGGGGCAAAACTCACTTAACAAATGTCTCACTTAGCAATATAAACATTGGGCTCAATTGTGATCATAAGTCAAGGACTACCTGTATTCTACTTTCTAGATGCTAATCTGAAGGCCAGAAACTCTCATTCTCATTCTTTCTCTCTCCCCCCCAACCCCTCCCTCTCTTACACACACACACACACACAGAGAGAGAGAGAGAGAGAAAACACTGACCTCTTCCTGGTAGTCAGGCCCTATAATTAACACCACAACACTCTTAGTAATAAGATCCTCACAATTATGGAGCCTATATTGAGAAGTACCACATCTCTGAGATTTAACATGAAAGTCTAGCTTCAGAAGCTGTTGCTATCTTATACTAGGTTTTAATAGTTTTCTTGGCTTCATGTGGAAACCGTGGGCAAAAATGTTTCCCAGTCCTTGATTAAAATCTGGTACAGCTGCCAGGAACCAGCTAATTTGCTTCTTGAGTTGCTTCTTAAGTTGCTCATGAATCAGCAATTGGCCAGCTAAACCAAAAAGCTCAGTGCATTTAAATTATAAATGGCCAAAAGCAGAAACAAGGAGAGATTCATTGATTAAACCAACGCAACCCAATTCAAACCAATACCAAGGTCCACTAGAAAAGAGAAAAGAAAAGGAGGTTTGGAGCTGATACACATGACCATTTGTCCCAATGCAAGTCTAGGCAACTGACCATTTCTCACAGGCCAGAATAGACAATATTATCTACCTGCCCCAGGGATGCAGCCTCTACCCATCTTTTCTATGCATCAAAAGTCTTCTCTGACCTCTTCCGGCTCACGCTCACCTGTTGTTTCATTTCACTGTAGGCAAATACTTCCATTCGAACTGCTTCCTGTATGGTGTAGCTAGAACATCCCCTTCCCAATTTCTGCCCCTTTTTTTCTTTACAAATTCAGTGATTGCACAATGAAATGGTGGAACTTGGGATTTTTCTTTCTTTCTGGAAGTATATGGAAGAAACCATGAAAATTTCCTTCCTTCCTTCCTTCCTTCCTTCCTTCCTTCCTTCCTTCTTTCCTTCCTTCCTTCCTTCCTTCCTTCCTTCCTTCCTTCCTTCCTTCCTTCCTGGAACAGTAAAATCATAGATACGGTTATTGTTACCACTCAAACCAGCCCAACCATTTAGCAGGTTTGAATGTCATGAAATTGTAGAAACCGTGTTTTCTAATTTAGAGGCTCCCACTCTGGTTTTGTTTTTCTTTTAATGTTAGGTTGGTCTTTAAATAAGGCCAGTGGTGGGTTGCTCCCGGTTCTGTCCGGTTCTTTAGAACAGGTTGTAAAAGCGGCGGGAGGCTCCGCTCACCCGCCCGGACGTCATAATAATTTGGGTGGTTTAGGGGTGGAGAATTGTGGCGGGTGGGAGTGTGTTTGGGGATTGTTATGTGTGTTGGGCCTGGTCTTTGGGTGTTAAAAGTGAATTTTGTTGTATGGGTATACTGTGTATATACACATACAATGACAATAAAGTTATTTATTTATTTTATTTATTGACAATTTGTGCATGCGCAGAAGTGTGTGTGCGCACATGTGAGCAAACCGGTAGTAAAGGTAAATAGAACCTACCTCTGAATAAGGCCTCCCTAATCTGTGATTTGATTGTGGATGAGAGGTCTGGCCCAGCATGTGTTATCAAGAGTTAGCTGGGTCCAGAAGGGGGTGTGTAATGTGTATGACTCTTTCTAGGCCCAGCTGGCCTTCAAGTGTAGCATCAAACAAGAAGCAAGAGCAGAGGTGGGGATGTGGTGATTGTTATCCAACAATTTCTTAGCTTTCGGGGGCATTGCCCACAGATCACCAGATGTGAGATTTTGTTCATTAAACTGGACAACAGAGACCTGATCTAATCAAATGGGCAAGTTATAGGTTCCATCATCTAGGGATCTACATTTGATGGGCCCTAGGTGGTGGGCCTTTTCTGCTGTGACCGCCACATTGTGAAATATCCTCCCCACTTGATGGCCTCATTGCTTCTAAGCTTCCAAAGGTCCTTCAAGGCCTGGTTATGTCAATAGGCCTGGGGACCTCAGGAGATGGGTGAACAAGTGAGATGCCTCCATTACAGGGGTGGGTTCTAAAAAATTTTACTACTGGTTCTGTGGGCATGGCTTATTTTGTGGGTGTGGCTTGATGGTCATGTGACAATTATTTAGGATTTAGCATGGGTATTTAGCATGGGTATTAACTGCTTGCAGAGCTGTACCGATCTACCCATTTGTTTTTTGCAGGCACCGGTCTACCCATTTATTTTTGCAGGCACTGATCTACTCATGTATTTTTGCAGGCACTGGTCTACTCATTTGTTTTCTTTTAACATTGATCAGCTGTAGGGCGGCCCTTTGAAGTCCCCTGGCAAGAGTTTAAACAGGTTTTTTTCCCTCTAGCCATCAGCTGGAACTCAGGAGGCAGCAATAGATTGGGGGGGGCAAATAAAAGGTAAGAATAATGCAGAGGTGCGGGGGGGGCAGAGGGGCAGGAGGCAGAACCAGTTCGGTGACATCATATCGTTACCGCTACCAGTTCGGGAGAACCGGGCCGAACCGGGAGGAACCCACCACTGCTCCATTACTATTGACATCTATCTATTATTCTTGTTTCAGTTGTTTTTATAGTTGTTTTTTTAATGTTTTTAATATTTGTTAATGAAAATAGTTTTACATTTTGTTTTAGTTCTTTTGTACACCACACAGAACTATTTCTTTATGAGATGGATGGCTATATAAATTAAATACATACTGCACATATATACACATACACGCAAACATACATGCATAAAAATTCCTATTGAATTTTTACTAACAGGAATACAAAGTGACTTGTAACATTATCTGCCACCAGTGCCAAAATTAACTAGTTGCCCTGGGGTACAGGTAGTCCTTGACTTATGACCAGTCATTTAGTGACCATTCAGAGTTAATGACTGATCTCCAAAAAGTTACTTAAAACCCAGTTTTAAAGTTCCAACCTCTACCCCTCCCATCCCCACAGTCACATGACCACATTTCGGGCACTCAGCAACTGAACTGCACTTACAGTATAGCTTTTTCAGCATCCCACAATTTCATAACCATAATTTATGAAATTCTTGCCAGAAAATGGCATTTATTTCTGGTTTCCAGCAAAAGACAGTTCATAGTGAACAGTGTATCCCTTTAACAACAGCAGTGTTCGCTTAACAACCGCTGCAAAGAAAGGTAATAAAACTGGGTCTGGTCAGTGATTACATGCTTTATGACCATCACAACTTAAGACCCTAATTACAATTGTGATTCAAGGACTACCTGTAGTATTTAAGATAAAATCCCTTTCAAGTCAGATTCATTTCCTGGTGATCCCATACAGTAGATACATCTGTATAGTTTTCTTAGGAACAGTAAAGGGGTGATTTCCCATTGATCTTCTTCCAGGATATACAGTATTTTTTTCAGCTTGCCTACAGTCCTGGTAGTCCATAGCAGTCTCCCTCCCAAGAAGTAGGGAGACCCAACCCTATTTAGTTTCGACTTAGTTTCTAAGTCCAAACATGGTCCACCAAGTATTGGGACATGCTGAAGTTTTCAAAACTACATGTTATCATCCAAAATGGTAGGTTTGCCAGCCTAAATGCTGGCTTTGGATTCCAATCTTCTTTTCATGACAAAATGATATAATCGGTTATATGAACAGTACGTATTTCATATTGATATGTTTATGAAGCCAGCCATTATAGATTGCAAGGAATAATCTATGAATCGATGCTAAGTGTGAACTCTCCATTAAGTTTGATTCAGCCGAATTGTAGGATGTACAATTTCAGTCACTCGCACAACTTTCTGCTCTGCAACATCATGATCAGCAACAAAAACCTTGCAGTCAAAAGTCTGGCTGTGATTTGTTTTTCATACTTTCTTGAAAACACTCGCTTTCCTACTCTGGGTCTGTTCAAAAATCCCTCTGCTCACTCTACTCTTTCTCTCCAACTTTCCTTTCAACGCTCCCTGCTGACTTTCCCCTCAAGTCTATGTGTTCCAATCCTTCAGCTCTATTATAGGTGTCCAGCCTTTTTTTTTTTTTAACTATTATTAGACAGCTACTCTCTAGCTGACTCTTGTTTCCCGCGCTTGTTTTGCTCAAGGGTCTCAAGAGTTACCAGCGATAGGCAAGGGTTCTTCAGATGAAAACAACTCTGCCAAGCGAATCAGAGGCCCTTCTAAAGACTGAGCTGTTGTGTAGGATGGCGATACGGTCAAAGTAAAAGGGTGTGTACCTTGATTCGGTGATGGCGGGATTTTAAAAACCTTCAGGGCCACAGCAGTATCAAGTTCTCAAGCAGCTTTTTCAAACCGTCTCTGAAAGCTTCACATGGACCACAATCAAGGCAGAAGCAGCCAAGATAGTGGTTATCAAAACCCAAGCCATTTTACTGTAGTCAAAGTAGCAGCATTAAAAGTTCATTTACAGAAATGGCAAGGGAAACCATAGTGACACATTTACACATCGCACAAAGCCAGACTCAAATCCCATGGTGCTTCATCAGAATGTACAATTCCTGCCTACATATGTAAATGCTGCTCTTTCGGTTTCAAAGAATGGTTTTAATGCTGTAAGAGGGGGAGGGGGAAGGAGTTTGTCAGATCTCAAAGAACAGCCTCCCAGGAACATGCAACCATTGTATCTCAGAATACATTTCCCAGAGGCCCCCGTGCTGAGTGTTTAAGACATTAATCTGTGTTGATATAAATCTGCTATTACTCACATTAAGAGGCTGGTCTCATTTGCCAACGTGTTTGTGGTGGGAAAAAGTACATTTGAGATGACGCAATTAAGGTTTTCTTGTCCCCTAAGGAACAAGATGGCGATAATGTCAAAACCGCTGGATGAGATCAATCATATCCTGTGCCCAGAGAGCTTGGTAACTGCTGCTAAGCCTTACAATTGTGTGTATGTGTGTCTATACTGTGGAGAGACTGGGCAACAGCATGAAAACTCACACTTGTTTCTCATAAGACCTGGTTGAATTAAATATATTCCTCAATACTTTGTCATGCTCAATGGGGTTTGTGGTAACTATGATCCAACGTATCTGGAAAGTATTGTTTGGCCTATCTCTGGCTCCTTTGCATGTCATTTCCTGCAACGCAAAAGACAATAACTTATAGAGAATCAGCTTTGGGGCACATGCTCCTTTTCAAAATCAATTGATATAGTACAGCTTAATTAGTTGTTGCCATTCCTCAAATTCTTCTTCCTGGCTGCCATCAAGTATGTTATAGGTAACATGGCTACAGGACTCCATGCTTCAGTGCAAGGTGAATTCTACATTTATCATTGGATAGAAAGAGTTGACATAGAGTTGGGATAATTAATCAGTGCAGACCCAAAGGTGCTTTTTCAAAAGGCAACTGGGCTTTCTTTGTTTTTGCTTGAGGACGTTTCGCTGCTTCTGAAGTAGTGAAGAAGCTTCTTGGATGAGAAGTGAAACTTTTTCAAGCAAAAACAAAGCCCAGTTGCCTTTTGAAAAAGCACCTTTGGGACAGCCATGACCTGGATGACTGAGAGTCTCCATAGATTATCAATGCAGAATTAACATGCATTGTTTAGAATGTGAGGTATGGGTTCTTGACCCTATTAAAGGTTAAAAAAAAAAAAATAGACAGAAATGTCCAAATCAGATGATATACTCTGTGCTGCCAACCTCTCTAAATAGTTTCTCTCCTAGTTACACGCAATATCCATTGCCCTATCAGGTGGAACATCATTGGATTGTCCATGTTACACACATGACTTTCCAACAAACAATGACAAATTCAACCTTTTCCTACCTAGGTTCAGGCAATACGGCACCCCGACACCCATTCTGCATTTCCCAAAATCCTGCCAAATGGAACTGTCAAAATTTAGCACCAAACACACCATTTTAAATACGATTCTTTGCCTTTTTTTGGCCCTAATTTTGCATTTACTTTGCACTTGAGCCCCAGACTCCACAAAAAGCAAGTCAAGATTGTCTGCCTCTCCAGGAATTGCATTAGACATGCCCTCTGTCATTTTTTGGTTCCTCAATCATCAATCAATCAATATTCCTCCCCAGTTGCACAAGTTGTCTGTTCTTGTGCTGAGAGAGAGTTTGCTTTGATTGCGATTCGCTGAATAGGCCACTGAATCCTGACTCACAGCTAGCCATAATATAAAATGGCTGAAGTTCACGCTTTGCGCTAAATCAAAATTAAACAAGCGGTATCGTGGCTTGGCATGTAAGCATGCTATAGTTCAACTAATAGAAACAGTCTTAAACTAGACAATGGGCTAAGAGCTTGATTCTCTATAAGGCCCAGGCATTTGGCGCAAACCACAATGATGTCATGCACTTTAAGAAGTCGTTGCACAAACAATGCATTACACAATTAACATCCTTCGTCCAATGATGTCATGACATGTGCAACAAGTCTTGTTCTCTTGCCCTCTCTACAGATGCTCTTAATAAAAACTAGCTGCATATGTTGAGCTCCCCGCATTAAAACGTCCAAAGCTGAGAATATGGGGTAAATGCCACCCCTCCCTGAAATGAGGCTGGCTGGACTAAGAGTCAAGAGGAAGGTTTTTTGGTATAGAACACTTTTCTTCTGCAATCTGGCAGAGTCTTGCACTAAAAGTCAGGAATCCAGTGTGGGCCATTTTGTTTCAGCCAGTACATAATGTGTGATAGAAAATACCCAGATCTCATTGCATTTTTCCAGAGGAGCTCCACAGGCAGTTCGTTTAAGGAAAAATGCTATCAACTTCTTCTTGTAAACAACTGATTTCCTTGAGGATTCTTTTAAGAACCAGAAACTGGGTATTTGCTTCAGGAACACAGTCCTTGAGTATGTCGGGGTGCTGATTTCCCCAGCAGTGTTGCTTTACCCACTCTTTATTCCCACCCTTTATAGATGCTGCCAGTTGGGCAGAGCAGATCGGGGTGAAATCCAGCAGGTTTTGACAGGTTCTGGAGAACCGGTAGCTAAAATTTTGAGCAGTACAGAGAACCAGCAAATACCACCTCTGGCTGGCCCCAGAGTGGGAAGGGAATGGAGATTTTGCAATATCTTTCCCCCAGGAGTGGGGAGGGAATGGAGTTTTTGCAATATCCTTCCTGTGCCATGCCCACCAAGCCACACCCACTAAGCCACACCACACCCACCAAGCCACGCCCACAGAATCGGTAGTAAAAAAAATTCAGATTTCACCACTGGAGCAGATGTCTGATTGCAGAGCAAAGGAAGGCTGAGTTCTAAAGCATCAAGGTGCCAAGCTGTAAATAAAGAGGTGTAAGAGAAAAGTGCAAGAGAGTGTAGGAGAAATCATCTGAATTGGTTTAGTATTCCTATCCTCCGAAGGAACTCGAGAGAAAGTTTAAAGAGAGTTCTTTTGTGCAAAGTTTTTTTTTCTTGCATGATTTTGCAGCTGGGCTATTCTCTTTTTATTAGTTTTAAATGAAAATCAAAGGGCAGCCAATGCACACTGAACATCTGCCCTCTTCTGCATTACTCACTTATGCATCAAAGTCCCAAGTCTGCCAATGCATACAGGATGATCACAGATTTGCTATGAGATGAACTAAGGGAGTCCCCTTACGTGCCACCAAGTGGGATGGGGGTGGGGGGTGGGATGGGATGAGGGCCTGGGGGATTCAATAGATCCCGGGGGTCTACCAAATTATTTTGCTAAAACATGGATTTTCTCTCCTCTCAATACACAGAATTTCCTATGCTGGAGGAAAAGAGGCATAAGAGACTCAGCAAGAAAGCAAAAGGAGTGAGCATAAAGTATGGCATATGTGGAGAAAGGGGGAAAGGTGAGGCTCTTCTGTATCTCTCTAGGACCCAGAGGAGCCTGGATTAATTAACAGCAGTTCACAGGAAGTGTCCAATCACTTTCCTAAATCCATTTGAGAAGAAAAGTTGGTCAACGTCTTAGAGGCAGAAGAGGGGAAAATATTAGAAGGAACCCAAGTAGCCCTTACATGCTAACATCACTCCAGTTTTGTTACAGGGAGTCCTCGACTTACGACCACAGTTGAGCCCAAAATTTATGTTGCTAAGTGAAACATTTGTTAAGGGAGTTGTGCCCCATTTTACGACGTTTCTTGCCACTGGTGTTAAACGAATCGCTGCAGTTGTTAAGTTAGTTGCACACAATTATTATGTGAATCTGGCTTCCCCATTGACTTTGCTCATCAGAAGGTCACCAAAATGGTGATCACATGACCCCAGGACACTGCAACCGTCATAAATACGGGTCAGTTTCCAAGCATCTGAATTTTGATCATTTGACCATGGGGATGCTGCAACTGTGTGAAAAACAGTCATATGTCATTTTTTTCAGGACTGTTGTAACTTTGAACTGTCACTAAATGAACTGTTGTAAGTCAAGGACTACTTGTATTAGCTTACTTATTGGTGCCCTTCAACTGAATATTGAGATCCACTTGATTAACTGGCCCAGAACAGAAATCATGAGTGAAAGAAGATAATATGGAGCAGAAGAAGAAAGAAAGCAGTAGCTTTTTTTAATCTCAGCAGGAGGAGATTTCCTCCTATGATACATGAAACACAAATCTTCACCATGAACTCCTGGCTGCCATGGAGATGTAGGTTGTGACAAGGTGCCTGATCTTTCAGGTAATTAGCATGCAGGCAGTATCCATATTTCCATCTGCAAGGGATCTAGCCATACGCATTCCTGAAGAAAAGTGTAGATCAGAGGAGAGAATGGTTGAGATGAAAGAAACAACTGCTATTCAGTTCTGCTCTTAAGTCTACATGATCCAGGAGTGTGGACTCACTTCAGCAGCAGCCTGGGGGACTTCCGTGTACTTCACAGAAAGTGAAAAACATCATGTTTCCAAAAGCGGTGAAAAGGAACATTTCCATCCAAAACACTTCTGGCATGAAATCTTACTGGTGACACAGCAGAGAGGCCATAGGTTGTGTACTCAAAAACCCAGGATTCTGCAAACTCTTCTTAGACTAATTTTCCAGACAGAGTGGGTCCTACTGAACAGAAGGCTGAAAAGATCTGGCTAGAAATCTGGTAGACCATGAAGAAGCAGCAAATCCCTCAACACTGTCAAACTATTTACTAAGTCTGCACTACTATTAATCTTCTCATCGTTTCCACCACCCATCTCCTTCCATTTATGACTGTAATTTTGTTGCTTGTATCCTTACGATTTATATTGGTATTGTTTCCTGATTGCTTATTTGTACCCTATGACTATTGTTAAGTGTTGTACATTATGATTCTTGACAAATGTATCTTTTCTTTTTATGTACACTGAGAGCATATGGACCAAGACAAATTCCTTGTGTGTCCAATCATACTTGGCAAATTAAAAAATTCTATTCTGTTCTGTTCTGTTCTGTTCTATTCTATTCTATTCTATTCTATTCTATTCTATTCTATTCTATTCTATTCTATTCTATTCTATTATTATATTTTATCCCATTCTATCCTATCCTATCATATTCTATCCTATCCTATCCTATCCTAACCTATCCTACCCTACCCTACCCTCCCCTCCCCTACCCTCCCCTACCCTACCCTACTCTACTCTACTCTACTCTACTCTATCACCAGGAAACATTCTCTATGTGGCCTGAAAGGCCTGAAATGAGACTAAGGATGAAGGTCCTCGGAGATCAACCCAAGTCTTTATTGACAAAATGTTCCCAAAAACATATGGTTGGGTAGCAAAGATGTTTAACAGTGACACCTCTCCCATGGCATTTCCAATCTTCTGCATACATTAAACTGTGGAAACTTTTTTAAAACTGTGAAACAGATGGCTGCGTTTGATGCTGCACTTGGGCGCAGTGAAAACACACCACTAATCTTGGAAAAGAAATTCAAAATGAGATCACAGAGTTACTGGCAAGAAAAGTAAAAAAAAAAAAAATTATGGCAGATCGAAAGTAGCCGAGATATTATTCTATTATTCTCTGTTATTCTGAATGACACATCGGACATTAATGATACAGAACAAAGGACTTCAATGGTATGTTTTGTAACAGAACCTCATGGAAATGTCCCTGAAATAACTGTCCAAGAGCATTTTCTGAAATGTATTGAAATTGAGGATTCTACAAGAAGGGTGGGCCAAATGTGCTTCTTTAAAGCTGGAAGATGGGAATTGTGACAGCTGACATGAAAGGTCAGAACTACAATAATAGTGGGGGAAAAGAGGAGTGGAACACACAGATCCAAGAGTCAAACCATCAAGCTTTATTCATCCAATCAGTTCTCATACATTGAGCATCAGTGATGCTAAATCAGTTTCTAGGGAGGCAGCTGGATTTTTAAATATAATTCAAAGCATCTGTCCATTTTTCTCTGCTTTGATTCTTCAAAGGAATATTTTGAATAGAGCTTGGAAGAGTCACTTTGACACTGGAACCACTCTTGCAAAGGGACAGGCAAGTGGGGGCAATAAAATCTAAAATTTTCAATACCAAACTAGGAACTATGTGGGAGAATAGGGGCAGAAGGACATGCAATCACATTTCTGGGGGGCTGAGTGATGTGGCACAACACCCTGGATGAAATAAAAGTTTTAAGCAAGAGATGTCAATGAGTTGGCCTTTATATACTTGTAGAATGGAACAATTGGACAAGCAAAAGTCAGACCAACCATCTTACTGGTTAGATGAGAGTTTTCTTCTAAAGAGTGCTGAAAAGTTGGTATACAAAAGCCCATATAGCTGACTTCCTCATTTTTTTTTCAAGAATGCAAGAATTACCATCGAAAAGAAGAGTTGACTATAATGCATTGGACAGTTCTGTAAAGGACACCAAACTATAATTCCAAATTCCAACATCTTACTCTATAATCACTTTCTTAAGATGCAGGGATCAGAAATATCACCTCTATCCAAGTGATCTCACCACTGACTGATATAGGATGATATTGGCAATTCTATTTCTTTATTCATCAAATTCTTCCAAGCACAGAATTTGCCTAAGTGTGTATTCACTTCTTGGTGAGCAAATGTCAGGTCAGATCTCAATAACGTAATATTTGGATATTTTATGCAGGTGTGCATCATATTATTTATATTGACTATGTTTGCCAATGTCAAACTCTTTCACTTAAATGGAAAGCTATCTTTTTGAAGCATTCACAGTCCCTTCTTTGATGTTTTGAACCTCAACAGTTTGACATCATCAAATATAGTGAATTTATTACTTAGACTTATTTTTTATTTATATATCAGCTTAAGAACACCATTCCTAGCACTGATCCCTGTGGGATCCCACTGAATAAATTCCAATGAAAATAACCTATTATTCTTACTCTTTAACCAGTTATCAATCCATGAGAGCTGCTGGCCCCTCAATTCCCAGCAAAATATTTGGAAGAGAAATGGGAAAGCAGCATGGATACAGAACCTACAATGGGAACCATCCTTTGTCACAGACATAGTTTGAGACATGGGGAAATGGAAGCTGGTTTGAAATACTCTTGAGAGGAGTGAAAGTAAGAGGAAAGCATCTCTGGCAAAAGGATTTTTGAAGGATGGGAGAGTTGAATAACATACAATCTTGGCAGATGCCCTTAGTAGAGCTTCTTCCTTCTTCCTTCTGTCCATTTTTCAATCCTTTTTCCTTGACTCCAACCTGTTCACATCCTGGGAGGGGAAGTGGGGAGGCTATGTGCATACAGTAGATGCTGCTGGCTCCTTCTTCCCCCTCTTGCATTGTTAACACTCTTGGAGAAGGAAAGTAGACAAGCAGGCTGAAGTAGCACATCACTCCTGAATCTGTAACTGGCAGATGCTCCCATTACTAACATTGTTAGTTTCATATTGCATGAAGACCAGTTCCTTAAAGATTCATAAGATTACTTCCCCAAATATGTTACTGCATTTACCCCAACTATCCTCTAGAAAGTCAGTGGTCCAATCCTCCTTCCCCCATTCAGCAGTCTAAGAAGGTTCTTGGCCTACTAAATTCAAACAAAATCTGTGCAAAAACAGAACTGGCAGGATCAGTGCTCAGATTCATCCAGGAGGACCTTGGCTCAGATCCTGGGGGTGACAGTGCCCTTGGCATTTCTGTGGTGAATGTCAGCATATCAAAGTCAAAGATTACACATTGAAACAATTTGGTTATTACACATCTGGGTTTCCCTGGCAGTGTATTGTTACACAAAACTCAGATTTTACCGGTACATCTACGTATATACTGTACATATAAGTAAAATTGTTTCTCCTCATTTCTCAAAAAAAGAAAGAAAAGAAAAGTTTGTGGATGTTTTCATTGGAGTCACATATTTTGCTAAGCTATCATTTGCTTCATCATGATGCTCACCGAACATGTTATGCTCAAATCGTAGTTTATGCCCAGTAAAGGCTGGGTTTACACCACAAACCAAATCACAGTGTAGAAAAACTGTGACATGGCACAGCATAAAGTGTGAATTAGGTTGATTTATTGACTTCCATTATGCACAGCAAAGAAAATGCAGTTCTGGCTAGACACCACTACATGTGTAGTCAGCCCTTGATGTCAAGATCACCCTCAGAGATTAGCCATTAGCAAGCAGAGTTTCGCATGCTATGGCTGTAGTAAATGGAGTTGGTTCATTCTTCAGCTATCAGTCACTGAATGTGGGTTAATTGTGGCCATGCATGTCTGAATCAGCCCTGTCTGGGGCAAAGCCATGGATAAATCAGCTCAATATCTTTTGGATCAATATAGTTATTAATTGATCCATGTGTTCCAAACTGAATTGGTTGGAACTGGCAGCATCCAAGCTGAAATAAATAAAATATATTGACAAGATACCAAAATACTGCAGGATGTTTTTTTTTTCCCATTTCAGGAAAAATTGTCTCTATCCCTAAAAGCTACTGTAAAATCTGCCCCCCAATTCCAGATCAGCCTGACAGTGATTTTGTATGGGATGATCCATTGATCAAATTGTATAGTTCAGTTCCTACTTTGAACATTTTCAAGGGAGTTAAAGTTCCCCTTGTCCTTCTGCAAAATCGGAATCTAGTCTTAAGGGTATGGCCTTTCCCCCCCACCCTTCCTAAAGCTGGCTGGAACAATCAACAGGTGGTTGAGATGACCTCCTCTGATGGTCAGGACTAGCTGGGAAGAAGGCCATGAAAGGATTACTCCACACTTGATTCTGGGGGTCTGGCAAGTGTGTGACAATGTTGAGACGAATCACCTTAACTAATGAATTATGTTCTGGATCGCCTGGAAGGAAGTTAGGCTGGAAAGCACTTAAAAGGGGATCAGGACAGGTTTGGTGAAATTCTTAATAGATTTAAATAGGTCATGTTTCGACAGATATCTAGGCTTCCAAAGGCTGGGTCTCAGCTACAGCTCCTTCTTGTCATGAACCCGCCCCCCTCTCTCTGCTCTCTTGGGTTTGTTCCCCCCCTCCCCGATTCTTTGATGAAGGCCCCGTCATAAATGGGGCACAGACAGGGTGCTATTGGAATCCTTCTGGCGTTTCCCTTAGACCCTGACTTTTTAAAACTAAAAAAGTTTTTAACTTCTTAGCAAAGAGGCCAAGTAAAGACAGCCTGCTTCTCCAGAGCTTTGGAGCTTTTCGACAAGGGTTCGGTCGAGTCCCCCCCCTCCTTCTCTTGCCTTCTGTAGGAATGTAGCCCGAGGACAGCTCAAAGCTCGCCCGGCGTCGGCTCCCATCTGAACAGGAGCGTCTGTGGCGTTTACCTTAAGATCCTCGAGGACCTGGGACGAGGCGGAGAAAGGGACGAGCCAAGCTGCGGGAGATGGAGAAGGGTTTTTTTTTTTTTTTAAACAACTTGGAGGATTTTTTCCCCGGAAGATGAGCGACAGAAGGGAGAGATGCGTCCCGGGGTGATGAAAGATCACCTCGGAGGTCCTTTCAGGAGCCACTCGCGGGGTTTTTTTAGGGCACGTGGGGTGGGTTTAGCTTGCGACAGGGGCACGCGCGCGCTCTTAGACTCTGAGAGGGTCTCTGTCCTCCCAACCGTCCAGCTGTCCTAACGCTTAGAGTGAGCCCTGTAATGCAAGGGAGGCTGACGTTGAAGCATGAGCCCTCCGGAGTGTGCAAGCGTCCCTCTTTGAAGCTGCCCCCGTCGGCTTTTCATTCCAGGCCAGCCAGGCGCGCTTGAAGCTGGAGAGGAGAGTGCTAAGTTGGAAACAGACTTCTGACACCCCTTCTCGCCCCACCGCACCTTGAAAACTTCCAGCTCTCTAGCAGCTTTCCTTGACCCCCCCCCCGCACAAACACGCGCGCGCGCACCCTCCCTTTAAGGGGCTCTCGGGGGTCTTCCAAACGTCCTTAAGTCCGGTCGTTTCCTCTCCACAAGCTCCGCGCGCCTGGACCTTCCAGAGAGAGATAGATTAGGACCTCCGTTCGGTCGTTCCCGGCAACTCTCTCCGGCTTCCCAGCTACTCACCACCAGAGTCCGATGATGTTGGCTGGGCAGAGCAAGATGAAGAAAAGCCCCAGCTGGGACAACATCCTGGCGGTGAAGAAACCACGAGAAGCGCCCGGATGATCCCGGCCGTTGGGGCGCCGACCCCTTCTCCAGCGCGGCGCACCGGGCGCCCCGAAAGGCGCAGAGAGAGCGCACTGCAGAGCAAAGCCGGCTTCACTCGGCTGGGCGAGCGCTTCCTCGCAAGCCCCGTCCCAAGCGGAGGAAGAGAGCCAGAGAGGGAGGGAGGGACGGACGGAGGGAGGGACGGCCGGCGAGGCTGCTTCCCCTTGACAGGGAAAGCGGAGCGCGGGGAGGGGACGGCGAAAGGCAGGGAGAGTGGGAGGGGAGGGGGCTGAGCGAGGGCCAAGCGGCGCATTCCGATCCGAGCGCACCGTGATTGCCATCTCCCGCCGGCCCGGGCAGGGGGACCAGCGCGGATTCTCTCGAAGGAGGGGCCCGCCTGGAGAAAAGGCAGAAGTTGAGTTCCCACCCGCCCCAGACCAGATCACCAAAAGCCTGACTTCGCCGGCATTAAACGGCTCTCCCGTATGTCGCCAGCCCTACCTCGATTCCCAACCGGGTTTGTTGGATTGTTCCTGCTCGCTGGTGGTTTCCATCAGCTGGGCAGCTTCTAGAGCCGCTTCCTTTCAGCACCGGGGCGTGGGACTCTTCCTAGTCGGATCCCCAAGGTCGCCGCCAACATCATTCTTCGTGCACAGGCTGGAATAGTTTGCCCCCCCCAGCCCCCCGCCCCCCGATCTTTTAACCGGTTTTCATCTCTGTTCACAAAGGCCTCCTACTTTCTTTCCTTTCTGGAAGCAAAGGCTCCATTTTGAGTCTTCGTTGCCCCTTAATCTTTAGCTTCGATTCCTTTCGCTCTATTGAAGCTTTGGATTCCGCCGAGGCGCTCTTATTAGCTATTTGTTTTTAAGAGTGGCAGATGGGGATGCGCGCACCCTTCAAAAAATAATCTGGGTGATCCCAAAAAAGTCATAGGCGTTTTCATCAGAACAAATTGAGTTTCCAGCATAAACCCTTGGGACAATTTTAACATCCTCACCCAGTTCAAAAACTATTTAAAATGCAGTGATTAATAGCAGATGCAATTTGGTGCCTCCAGAATGTTGCAGGACTACAATTCCCCTCCTGCCTTCAATTGGCCATTCTGGCTGGGACTGCTAGGAACTGAAGTTCAGCATGTTGAATTCTAATATCCCCTATTCTATTCCCCCCTCCCCTTTCATCTAATGTACAGCTAACCTCTAATGGTCAAGGGAGTGTCAAGACAATACAAGTGCGCCTGTGGGATATTCAGCCTATTTCTGTCTGGGTGCCAAACTGACTTGGAAGACTGGTTCATGCCAGCAGTGGGTGGGGCCGCATGCACACCCAGAGCCACTCTCATGCACACACTCCATTCAGACACACACAATTTGTCATTCGAGCACGCACACCTAAACAGCACACACGCACATTCCATTCACAATCCCTCCTACATAGAGATGAGTCACACATGCTGTATAGGCAGCATTCACACGACACATTGTCAGGTCCGTTAAAGGTTTAGTCATTCCATTGGCCTGATACATACAGAAAGCCTGGCAAGTACTAATACTGTTTTTATGTTTGTTTGTTTTTTATTTTGTTGGCATATTATCTAAATCAAGTTCAGGGCGTTAATACGTATATTGCTCCCGGTATTGTGTGATCCCAGGAAAAACGGGCTAATTCAGAACCTCCTAGGCAGATGCTGTGTGAATCATAGTCCAGATCTTCACAGAACCTCAGGGTGCCTTGCATTATAAAGCAAACAGTGAGCCAATACAGAAAGTTAGCTATGAGCCAAGTGGCTGTTCACCTGCAAATCACTTGCTCACGGGCCTGGTGGCTCAGCAGACTAAAAGCATTGGGATTAACACCAACTGCCTGCAATTACTGCAGGTTCGAATCTCGCCAGGCTCAAGGTTGACTCAGCCTTCCATCCTTTCTAAGGTAGGTAAATTGAGGACCCAGTTTGTGGGGGCAATAAGCTGACTTTGTATAAATATACAAAAGTATGAAGGCTATTGCTTAACGCATTGTAAGCCGCCCTGAGTCTCCGGAGAAGGGCAGCATATAAATCAATTTTTTTTTTAAAAAAAGTGCCAGCTTCTACCTTGTATGAAAGATCAAATAGTATTTGTCTACATTAGTTGCTGCTGTATATAAATACTAGAGGAGGTGTTGTAACAATAGTATCCCCAAGGCTCCCCCCTATGTTATCACTAGCCACATTTTAGAAGGAAAAGAAATGCATTTCTATATGTTCTGTCCTAATATAGTACTCTGTTAGCACAGCTGGCATTAATTCAGATTCAGGAAAGTTCACCCAAAATGCTGCATATATATATATATATATATATATATATATATATATATATACACATACATACACACACACACACACACACACATATATATATATATATATATATATATATATATATATATATATATATATATATATTGATATTGGTAGTTTGTCAGCTACTTGTTTAAAATTGGCCATTTGCCTACATAAGGCTACAGTCCTGTCTATCCTTGCTTTGCTGACCAGTAGGTAGAACTTTCTCCATGGATAGCTGGACAGGCTTCCTTGCAGGACTAACACACACTTCTTAGTTAAGCCTTATTGGATGGGAGCTCAGGCTAAATGCTTTGCGCCCGGAATATCACTTTTGCAGCCCTGGAGGTTCCTGAATTCAGGTGTGGCCCATAATTGATGGCACGGCTTCCCACCATTGGGAGAGGAGGTGGATGCACCAACATTGTTGCCATGTTCCCTGAGTTCTAACCTGCTTTTAAAAAGAGAATCCCTCCCCCCAGTTCCAAGAAAAGAAAATCCCTACCGTTTGATACAGCCACACTCTATCAGTGATCACCCACAGCAGCCCTTGCCCACTCAAAAAATGTTAAGTGTGGTTCTCCTCACTGTTCCAGCTATAGAAGAAATATGGGGATAGAAAGTCCTTCCCCAGGTAGAAGAGGGCATCAGGTACCCATTTCACGGAACCAGGAGGCAGCAAAGGGCCCGATTTAAAGTCACTCATTTACCTAAATCTGTTTTGCTAGACAAGCTGGCAGGGAACCGAAGTGCTGCAAATCCAAATCCAGCGTAATCCCAGTTGGTAGCCTGCATATGCTTGTCAATAAACCCAACTGCATTTGTCTCCTTTGAAGCTGCCCCGCCTTGGCTAGCATAAAAAGCAATGAAAAACTATGTATATCCACAAGAGTCACGTGTAAGAAATCGTGCTTGGTGATAAAAAAAAATCGCATCTAGAGAAAGGCTGGCTATATTGTGGTGTTTCTCTCTTCTGTTTTTACCTACTCCAACAGTTTCTTCTATGAACAAGGGCATTTAAAAATACTTTTATATGGAAACCACTCAACTTGCCCAAGTCCACTCAACTCTTTCTTTTTCTTTTCTGGGCTTCCCCAATACGAATCATATGAGCACAGGCCCAACATAATCCACTCCCCCCCCCCAACAAATAGAGAAAGGTCTTCACACACACCCCGCCCCGCGCGGAGGAGAGCAGCTCTTTGCTCTTGATTGATAGGTGCCATCAAGTCCTCTTCGATTCCTAGCGGTACATAGATTTTCTCTGTGACGATCTATCCCTAACCTGATCTCTGACCTTGCTCTTAGGAGCAAGAGGGCTCGCGGCTATAAGCGCAGCCCTTTAAACGCCCCCGCAGGGAGTCTGTCTCAGCCTCGCTCTCCCTCCCGCGCAGAGAGACAGAAAGAAAGACACACAGAGAGAGAGAGAGAGACAGAGAGAAACAGGAGAGGGGAGAGAGAGGGAGAGACAGAGATTCACCAGAGCGATCGCCAGTTTCCACTCCCGCACAGCTTACCACGCCCCTTCTGCTTTGAGCAGAGAGGCCACGGGGCAGGTGAAACCCCTTTATCTGATTTTCTAACCGCCCAAAAATCCCTTTGATTTCCCTCGTCCCGGGGAGTTCAAAGCGGGAAGAAAACGAAACTCTGTTTGCCGCGGCAGCAGGTGCGTCCGATGGCAAATCCCCATTCATCATCGCTGCTGGCTGTGTTGGGCTGCTGGAGGGGGGGGATGTGGCCGGCCAGCTGAGCGACCGCCGCGGAGCAAAAGTCTTCGTATGCTGACTTTTGTCAGGCACGCCGCATTCGCGAGCCCTGGGAGCTGACGCCCGCTGAACCCCCCACCCCACCCCCCACCCCGCCTCGTCTGCCAAAGGCCCGGGAACCTCCTCTGCCTAAATTTGAAAAGCCCAGTCCTTTGTCCTGCCTGTGTGTGTGTGTGTCTCCGCGCATGCTGCTTTTATTGGGCCCGTTGGGCTGGGCAGAATTCATCCGCGGTCCCTACATCTCACTGGGTAGATCGTTCCTGTCCAGGGGTGAAATCCAGCAGGTTCTGACAGGTTCTGGAGAACCCGTAGCGGAAATTTTGAGTAGTTCGGAGAACCGGCAAATCTGGCTGGCCCCAGAGTAGGGTGGGAATGGAGATTTTGCAATATCTTTCCCCCAGGAGTGGGGGAATCATGGGGATTTTGCAGTATCCTTCCCCTGCCACGCCCACCAAGCCACACCACGCCCACCAAGCCACGCCCACAGAACCGGTAGTAAAAAAATTTGGATTTCATCACTGTTCTTGTCCCCTTGATTAGACAGAAGCGAGAACATACTGAACCGGAGAACTCGTATAGGGGGAGGCTTGCTCAAGGACACCGGAGCAGTGGTGCTTGCCGCTATCTGTCCAGGCAAAGAGGCAACGATGCTTTGGCAACAAGCCGACATATAGAACCAACACCCCAGAGACTGGCCAGCAAACCCCGAGGATTAGGGGGTGGCGCTTTAAAACAGAAGCGCGTGGCTTCCCAACAACTCTTCGGGAACTATGTGGGGTCTGGATTCGTTTCAGAGAACAACCCTACAGATACATACATAGAGGGCGAGAGCAGTGCTCCAGCTAATGGAAAACCTTAGGTGGTGCTTGTGTAGTCTTAAATTAGGAGGCATAGCTTGCAAGCCATGCACACAATTCCCTGGTGGAAATCCATCTTTGCCCTGGAACTCCTTGCCCTTTGCTGTTAAGGGAATCTTCTCTACGGAAGGACACTGTTGACACCAACAATCCCTGGACACTGGATGGGTTGTTGCTCTTTCGTCTGCAAAACTGGCAAGAGATTTGCCAGGTTGGTTTAAAGGCAGCCACTTTAGTCCAGCATCCTTTCCCTCCCCGACCCCGCAATAGAACCCGTCCAGGTTCCTGAAAGGCTTACAGACTTACAGTCATACCAGTCAGTAAAAGCCCCCCTCTCGTTTCTCTCAACAAGTTAATGATACACTGCCCCTGTACATGGAAGTCCCATTATGCGCTGACAGAAAAAGTTTCATAAAATTGGGTGCTTGGGTAGACTCCAGGTTCACAGGCTCCTTTTTTTTTTCCTTCTTCAAAGCAGAACCCAAGATCCACCAACAGGAACTGTGTGCAAAACAAAGACTCTGGAATAAGGCTAGTTACTTTTACCAAGTAGTGTTACAGTCCAAGTTTCATGGCAAAGATGACTTTAAATATGATGTAAGATGTTCAGAGTCACTGAGTATGAGATGGATGGCAAATAAGATTTCATTTTTTAAAAAATGAGATTTGTTCAGTAACAGGGCGAGCTACTTTTGGGGGGGGAGAAAAGAGAGAAGCATGGTTTTGTTTTGACTTACAATTACAGGATAAACATTTTGACTGTTCCATTGCACATCGTCCAAAAATGTACCAGTGGGATTCAATCTGTCTTCTGCCCAACCCTGATTTAATCCCTTTTTAAAGCCATCTAAGCCCAAAGCCATCCCTGTATTTTGTAATAAACAGGCTAAGCTAACCATAATGTACTTTGCTTGATTTTTGGCTTGATATACCATACATACCAAGTAGTTGGGGCTTATCATTTGTCACAGTATGGCAACCAAGTTAATTGTGGCTCATTCAACAAGCCATATTTAGGCAAACCATGGCTTGGAAGGATGGGTGATCTCAGTGAATTTCTGTCCTGAATTAACTGCCCATTTTCACTGGGAAATTCAGAGCTCAGACATTTTGAAAGATTGTTCCAAGCAATGACTAGCTTCTTAAAATAGGCCATAAACTATTACTCACTATACCATGCTTGTCAACCATTATAAAAATTAAACTGAAGTTGGAGTGCTCAATTAACCTGCCTACCCTATATTTTCAAAGAATTTTACCTCATTTTCCTAGGAACCCTCATGTTAACTTTGCTTCTCCCAAGGCTTCTGCCCCAACTTTTGTGGCATGGGTACAGTAGTGAAATCTGCATTTTTTTACTACTGATTCTGTGGGCGTGGCTTGGTGGGCGTGGCTTGGTGGGCATGGCAGGGGAAGGATACTGCAAAATCTCCATTCCCACCTTACTCCAGGGGAAGGATACTGCAAAATCCCCATTCCCTCCCCATTCTGGAGCCAGACAGAGGTGGTATTTGCCGGTCCTCTGAACTACTCAAAATTTCCACTACCGGTTCTCCAGAACCTGTCAGAACCTGCTGGATTTCACCCCTGCATGGGGAGCACAATCAGGATGCTCTCGGAACTAATGCAGGAGGGTGCAGGTGATGCTATGGTTTTCACGCAACCCTCGGGTTAGTGTAGGACTGGTAGTTGTATTCTAAACAATTTCACCTGTTTCTCTTTCCTCTCTGCTCCCTAAACCAAGGGTTTTATCACTTAAAAGAGATGGCTATACTCTCTTGGGATTATGGGAATCGTAGTTCAACATATCTCCCAAGCACCAGGTTGGGAAATCTTGCTGTTGAATCCATGATCTCTGCACTAGAATAGACAAGTTTTTAAGAATATTAATCACTATAGTAGGCAGTTCCTGGGTTGTTTTGTTTTGTTTTTTAATGCAAGCAAACACTCTGACCTGCCCGAGGGAGCAGTTAAAAATGACTTCTTCGGACAGTAGACAGCAAAGAAAATCAGGAGGTGTGAAGAAGCCAAATTTATTTTAGCCACTTCCAAGATTTCCACGGGGGTGGAGTGGGTGGGTGGAGCAGTGGATATAAAGAAACATGTATCCAGACAGGCACCTCCTTTCTCGTTGCCCTCATAACTGCTCCGCAATTTAACAGATCCCCTCCGCATCAGAAAGTATGGCCAAGGCTGCCAGACCAGATGATGGTTAAACTGATTTCCAGTTACGCTTCTTCGTCCCATCCCCTTTTCTTTAGACAGAAGCGCGAGGGGTGATGCACAACCAGGAGGCCCCTCAAGGCTTCCACTTTGCGTGGAGCAGGAGGGCAGCAGGGCTCCCGGTGGTGAGTCGCTCTCCACTCCACTCCCGTCCCGCAAACCCTTGCTCGATCTTGGGAAAGCTCCCGGCGTCCGCCAAGGAGGGCCGATGCGGTTCCATCGTTGCGCTGAAAGCCCAGGCCCGAGCGGCGAGGCTTCTCTCCGTGGCTTTCCGGCCTCGGCTTGCTGGCGCACAGCGACCCCTGGCAGAAGGCCGACGAGGAGCGAGCACTTCGGGACAGCAGGGACTACTTAGAAGAGGCCGGAGCCACCTGTCGGCAAACGCGCGTTTCCCGGACGCGATCCCTCCCCGGCGACTTCCCGCACTCCCTCCGCCATTCGGGCATCTCAGCTCCGCCTCAACCCCCGCCGCTCCGTCGACCAAGGGAGGGAACGGAAATGGACGATCCCGCTGCGGGGAAAAACCTCGGCTGTCTCCAACTCAAACAGCCGCCAGCTCGGCAGCCGCATGTTTTCCCAGCGCTCCGCGTGGTCTTTCTTATATTTATCCCCGTCCCGTCGGTGATTGAAGGCCGTGGAGGGGGGGGGGAGGGGTGCTCAGCTCCTGCAGTGAGGTCATCGAGCCATGTTTGTGACATCCCGATCGTCTCCAATAGCAGCGGGCTGTGATGTCATCAAGACGGGGTTGCGACCTCATGGCGGGGGAGAGGGGATGATCTGGTTGCAACAACAAGAGCTGCGCCCCAGAAGGTAGCAGGGAGCCATTAATCCTGAGAGGGTTTTTGCTGTTGTTGCTGCTGCTGCTGCTGTTGAACAGGCTGTCCAATACTGTAGTCTGGTGAAAAGGACAGAATTTGCCAGGACCTTCCCTTTCCATCCACTCACGCCCAGCCTTAGTGAAGAATGCAGGAACTGGGTCTGGAGGACTTCCATCAGCACACCTAGTCCCTGGGGTTGTGCAGCGCAGGCTCACCAGCCTGCCTTTCATTAGCGGGTATAACTTCCCCCACGAAAACATAATTAAAGATAAATTGGTAATGTCTAGTCTGCACTCCAGTCAAGGTGTTGGGGCAACATGGTTACTAGACTTCCAGGTGACCCTGCATTGGTACTACACTGTTATTCTAAGGGTAGGGAGCAGGGGTGAAATCCAGCAGGTTCTGACAGGTTCTGGAGAACCGGTAGTGGAAATTTTGAGCAGTTCGGAGAACCGGCAAATACCACCTTCTGGCTGGCCCCAGAGTGGGGAGGGAATGGGGATTTTGCAGTATCCTTCCCCTGCCACGCCCACCGAGCCACACCCACAAAACCGTAATAAAAAAAATTGGATTTCACCACTGGTAGGGAGAACCAGTTGTGGAGACAATATCACTATTCTGGCCTCAGGCAATATAGATCCAGACCAGACAATTGCAACTCTTTTCCAAGCCTTTTGTGGGAGATGATATCAGGAAGAGCCTGGAAGGACTCCAGTTAGAATAAGATTCTGCACAGATACAGGGCTCTGATACAAGGGTCAACCTATTTCCAAAGTACCTGAAGGCCAGACAAGGAATAGTGGATAGAATAGAAACAAGGATAGGATAGACAAGGATAGAAACTGATCAAGGATGGAGTCAACCTAGAAATGAGGAGAAATTTTCTGACGGTGAGAACAATCAGTGGAACAGAAGTTGCCTTTGGAAGTTGTGGGAGCTTCATCACTGGGACTGGACTGCCATCTGTCAGAAATGGTGTACTAGGGTCTCCTGCCTGAGCAGGGGGTTGGACTAGATGACCTATAAGGTCCCTTCCAACTCTGTTATTCTATGCATCTATGCATCTTCTTTGTCTGCTTTGGGTTTGGCTCATGATTCCCATCAACTCCAGCCAGCATGGCCAATGGGCATTATGAGATATGCTGTCCTTGGAATTGGGAAAAGCTTGAAGATTCCCACCTGAAATCATGAAAGGCACAGAAATCTCTGCCTAAAAGGCAAAGATGTCAGCCAGGTTGATCCGAAGAAGGCCATTGTCCATCTCAGTTGTCGGCTTTCTTGGAGGGAATTGTAACTTGTCTGTGTGTCTATCCATCACTCTGATTCCTGTAACCTTTAACTGGGCAAAATGGCGCATCGTAGGGCAACACTTTTTGAAGCAATGTACCTCACATGAGCTAATTTACAGAATGTTTCCAGAATTGGAGACTTCTGTGAAATTGAAATTTGGCTAATTTTATCATGCCATAAACAGTTTATGACATAATACAAAATGTCATAAAACGTTTCCTGTGCTGGTGTTTGACTATGCTGTACAGTTCAACATGAAGTATTTTCAAGGCAGGTTACATCTCTGGATGTGTCCCAACTTTTCCAGTGAAAGCGGTACATTAGAAGCTCTGTCATTTGGAGGCATTGAGGAATCTGAAAAGGAAATATCTCTGAAAGGATGACCCAGCAGGGCACGGGTCGTCTAGTATATATATATAAAAAAACTGACCTCAGAGGGCACCTACGTTTTCATAGTTGCCATAGCTTGCATTCTTATCTTTCTCTCCCAGCTATCATGCAAATTCTAAAAGAAAAGATATCTAGCTCAGGGTTGAACTGTGGACTCCTTGGGGCTCTCTAAGCTTAATTAAGCGCTTCCAAAACATTTTGATCAGAAGTACAGATAGTCCTTGACTTATGACCATAACTGAGCCCGAAATTTCCATTGCTAAACAAGTTTGTTAAGTAAGTTTTGCCCCAATTTATGACTTTTCTTGCCACAGCTGTTAAGTGAATCACTGCAGTTGGTAAATTAGTAACACCGTTGTTAAGTGAATCTGGCTTCCTCCTTGACTGTGCTTGTCTGAAGGTCGCAAAAGTGACCACATGGGACACTGCAGCTGTCATAAATACATGCCAGTTGCCAAGCATCCGGATTTTGATTACGTGACCCTGGGGATGCTGCAACGGTCGTTAAATGTGAAAAATGCCGTGGGAACTTTGGTCACTAAACAAATGGTTATAAATTGAGGACTATCTGTAACAAAACCTAGCTCCTCCCCAATAAGGGGCAGCTGTGGTTGGATTCCCTGTCCAGAGGCTAGCCAGTATGTGTAGCATGAACAATGAGGTCGTCACTTCTCCCACAACTGGCTACCTCTTAACTCTCCGGAATTTCTGTATCAAGAATAATAACAGTATGATTATTCTTGCTTATCTACTTCTCTGCTGCTGCACACTTTCCTTGAAAGGGGGGCATTGATCACAGGAACAGAGGATGAGAGAGCCCCCCCTCAGCAGAACTTGGAAACTAATAAAAGGCAACAAATCACCATGCTTTTTTTTTTAAAGAATGACTGCCGGGAACACTATTTGGATTTCCCCTTTCAAGTACCAAAAATAACTTGTAAGACAAAGCATGAATTAATGGGTACCTTATACACTTTTAGAACTGCCACACGCTCGTACATTTATCTTTTCTCCCTTAAATAACAGCCTTTCTGTATAACTTATTTGTATTTTCACAGTTACTTCAGGGCCCTTCTTATAGCTAACAACAGTTTCCTCCCGCCTTTTAAGTGCCATATGGAACTAAGCTGGGAACAGGCCTGCTAGTTTTCATAACGTGGAATGCTTAAAATAAAACCCATATTAGACTGTTCAAAACATTTCATGTACATAATCTTCCAGTAATCCCTGCTGGAACACGGCAGGGTTGGGAAATGTTCTTTGTCCCCACGGATGGGGCTTTGTTCTGAGGTAAAAATGAGAACAGTTTGTTTAACAGTACCTGAGGAACATTCAGCATAGGCAAGATTTAAATTGGGTTTTGTTTTGTTTTTTAATTCATAGTACAGGCTGTAGCTTAGGCATCATACTTAGGCTATGATTGAAGTACCTGACAGGATTGGATAATCTGAGAAAATACAGGTAGTCCTCGATTTACGACCACAATGGAACCCAAAATTTCTGTTGTTAAGTGAGACATTGGTTGAGTGAGTTTTGCCGCATTTTATGACTTTTCTTGCCTCGGTTGTTAAGCGAATCACTGCAGTTGCTAAAGTTAGTAACATGTTGTTAAGTGAATCTGACCTCCCCGTTGACTTTGCTTGTCAGAAGGTTGCAAAAGGGAATCAACCATCATAAATACGAGTCGGTTGTCTGAATTTTGATCATGGGGATGCTGCAAAAACCGTAACTGTGAAAAACAGTCATAAGTCCCTTTTTTCAGTGCCATTGTACCTTTGAATGGTGGTCACTAAATGAACTGTTGTAAGTCGAGGACTACCTGTACTGGCATGTTACACTAGTATCTGTGCAATACAGATAGTCCTTCACTTATGACCACAATTGAACCAAAAATTTCGGTTGCTAAGGAGGGCAATTGTTAAGTGAATTTTGCTCCATTTTATGACCTTTTGGCCACAATTGTTAAGGGAATCATACAGTCATTAAGCAACTCTGGCTTCCTCCATTTACTTTGCTTGTTGGAATCTGCCTGGAAAGGTTACAAAGGGTGATCACATGACCCAGGGACAGTGCAACTGTACATGCCAGTTGCCAAGCACCCAAATTTTGATCACATGACCATAGGAATTCTGCATTGATTATAAATGTGAAAAATTGTCATGAGTCACTTTTTTCAGTGCCTTTACACCTTTGAACAGTCTCTAAACAAATGGTTGTAAGCAGTGGTGCAATTTAACAACCAGATGTCTGCCCTAATGACCGGCTGGGTGGGCATGGCCAGGAGGTGTGACAGGCAGCACTCAGCCACCTGCAGGCCCCAGGAGCAAAAACGGGCCACAGGGAGGGGCACTGTCCCCCCGTGCCCCGTTTTGGGCCTAGTAGGCCTCCCTGCAGCCTCCTGGGAGCAAAAACAGGCTGCGGGGGGGCTCCTGGAAGGGGAGGGGAGGGGCCAGCCAGTAATTTAATAACCGGTTCATCCGAACTGGCCCGAACCAGCTGAATCACACCACTGGTTGTAAGTTGAGGACTACCTACAAAAGGGTCCATCTGTGATGCTGTGCAGTTTCATGTATCTTCATCCATCTTCTCCAGATGGGATCATGACTGTCGTAGACTTGACAGCTCCTGATATTTGGGAGTTTGGCATTTTATACCTTCCTTTCTTGCCTGCTTATAAGAAGACCTCATCTGAAGCATGTGAGGGACTCATCCGATGCTTGAAGTAAGTCTGCCTGGTCCTGCAGAACCCTGGTTGCCTGCCCAACAGTCTTTTATAAACTTAAGGCCAAGGGTTCTTGCCCCAGTGCCCCACCACTAGCGTCAGATCAAATCCAGTTAAAGGCCTCACCTAGAATAGGGGTGTCAAACTCAATTTCATTGAGGGCCGAATCAGGGTTGTGTTTGACCTTGGGGGGCTGGGGTGGGCATGGTCAGGGTGGGCGTGGCCAGTTTGACGTCACTCAGGTCGGGGGCGCCTGTGGCGGCCCGAGCGTTCTGCCAGCAAAAATAAGGTGCCGAGCTCAGTTTTCAGCTGCGATAGCCTCCTGCAACCCTCTGCCTGCAAAAACAGAGCTCCGGAGGTCCAGTCCTTTGCTGTTTCCAGGGCAGCCCTGCAGGCCAGATCTAAACAGCTTGCAGGCCGGATCTGGCTGGCAGGCCTTGAATTTGACACCTAGAACGTCAGGTTAAATAACCCCATCGCTACAGAGCTGGTCAGACTCACAAAATCTCCCTTTCTAGAAGCCCCAGCTGATCTTCTGATTGTGGTCTGCACCAGCTGGAGGCAGCTACCACAGGGCCTCTGCAGCTGGGAAGTGACAGAGAAGCAGGAGGCCCATTCAGTCCTGCCGGCCCAGACAAGCAGATGAGCTGCCAGTAAGGAGCGAAAGGGGGAGTGGGGGAGACTGTTTGCTGAGCCAGAGCCCATCCAGAGATCACTGGAGACTCTCTTCCTCTGTGTGACTGAGAGGTTCTTCTGTGAGACAAGCCAGTAGCACCAGCAGACTACTCTATCAGACAAGCCCATCTCCCCGCCTGTAGGCTTGCATTTAAACAGATTCCCAAAACAATGGAGGAATGCTGCAATAAATGTCAACGCAATAAAACCTTGTTCAAATAAAAATTGGACTGGATAATACTTACAAAAATAAAGGAACCAATTAACTGAAGGGACCTTTCTGAAGGTTGTTTTTTTTTTTTTTTTTTTTTTGCGAGGCAGGGATGAAGATGATGGGCTCTACATAAGAAGTATGAACAAAGGAAAAGGAAAATCTTTGTTAATGAAGGAAAAGTTTCCAGTTACTATTCAGTGCCATTTCTGGATTATTACTGTGGCGTGTTAATGGATAGGATAGAATAGAATAGAATTTTTTATTGGCCAAGTGTGATTGGACACACAAGGAATTTGTCTTGGTGCATATGCTCTTGATGTACATAAAAGAAAAGATACATTCATCAAGAATCATAAGGTACAACACTTCCAACACTTAATGATAGTCATAGGGAACAAAATAAGCAATCAAATCACATTAGGAAACAGTCAATATAAATCTTAAGGATACCAGCAACAAGGTTACAGTCATACAGTCATAAGTGGGAGGAGATGGGTGATAGGAACGATGAGAAGATTAATAGTAATGCAGACTTAGTAAATAGTTTGACAGTGTTGAGGGAATTATTTGTTTAGCAGAGTGATGGCATTCGGGAAAAATCTGTTCTTGTGTCTAGTTTTCTGGATAGCCCAGAAAACAATTGGATCATAAAATAAATAAAGCCAGAATTCTTGCATGAGGCCTAAATAACCAGGCTCAAATTATTGCGTTTTGGATACATTATGTTACTTCTTTAGGAAAGCCCATAATGTGGGAAAAATAGAAGGAAAGAGAAAAAGAGGATGGGTACCAACAAGGATGGACTTGATTACAGTGGCAAGGGGTACATAACTGGAGGACCTGAAGAACCAAGTTGGGAACAAATCCTGGAGAAGATCAATGCAGTTGTTAAGTATCAACACCAGCTTGATGGCACATAATCAATGGTGATGGGAATACACATCAGATCTTTTGTTGGGATGAGCTTGGAAACCCTGTTATAAATCAGATGGGATGTTAGAGGTCCTTGGCTTGATTTAGGATCTAAATGCATAGAACAGCGTCCCATCTGATACACTTAAAATGGCTCTCAGATTTCTCCTTCCTTGCAACAGGAAACCAGTTGAGGGAATACAGATGGTCCTAACATGGGATTTATCTGGATGAGAGGCACAGCCAAAGATAAAAGAGCATAAAAGGAAGAATTAAGTTGCTGAATCCCTAACTGGTCCAGGTACCTTTGGGAAGAAAATGTGGAGTATGTAGGTGCAGTAAAAGATAGCAAATATATTTGCATTTTGTGTGCATACGAAGCTCTATAAGCATATTTGGATATCCCAGAGCATGTAAAACCTGTGTAAAGCAAGGAAGGAATCAACCACATCAGCGAAAGTAGTAAATGGATTACCAAGGAAAATTCCTAGTTCAGTAGGTAGCTGTCTGGCCTCCACCTGAGCACTTCCAATGTAGGCATGCATTCATCATTGGTCATTGGTTCTACAGTACTGTCAAACTGCTCCTTCACTTAGGTCTGCTCATCCAACAATCCACCAGAACCTGTTTTCCTGTAACTTAAATCTATTATTGCATGTCCTGAATTTTGGGATGAAAGAAAATCGGTCTTGACTCCTGTGTGACAAGTATTTAAAGGGGGATTCAAAATTTTTTACTACCGGTTCTGTGGGTGTGGCTTGGTGGGCGTGGCTTGGTGGGTGTGGCAGTGGAAGGATACTGTAAAATCTCCATTCCCACCCCACTCCAGGGGAAGGATACTGCAAAATCCCCATTTCCTCCCGATCAGCTGGGACTCGGGAGGCAGAGAATATATGAAGGGCAGGGCCAGTGAGAGGTGGTATTTACCGGTTCTCCGAACTACTCAAAATTTCTGCTATCAGTTCTCCAGAACTGGTCAGAACCTGCTGAAACCCACCTCTGGTGCAGTCATATCCTATTCTACCTTCCCCCGCCTCTCAGTCTCCACAAGGCTAAACACATCCAGCTCTCCAATTCTGCATAGAATTGGCCTTCCCACCTTGGGGTGTCTTCAGATGTAAACAATCAATTCTGAATATTGGAACTCCTACCTGTCTCGGGAACAGTATGTCATCACAGTTTAATAGATGTTAAAATCCTGATTTTGCAGCATTTGAATGCATTCAGTTTAGTGAAGAAGCCAGGCAAATCAATTTAGCAGAAATCAGAGTTGCATGATTCAAGTAACTAAATCTTATTTTTATTTCCTGGTTATAATAATGATTCTTTCACCCCAAGTACCTCTTCTTCTTATAAACTGACACCCCAGATCGTTCTCGCAAGGCAGCTATTTCAATCTGCTAATGATGGATCTTTCTTCCACATTTGCTCACTCTTCCCTCAATCCCAGAAGAGCTTGTCGATCAGAAAGATCAGCAGTTCAGCAGTTCGAATCCCTAGTACAGGTCTCCTGCGTGAGCAGGAGGTTGGACTAGATAACCTCCAAGGTCCCTTCCAACTCTGTTACTGTTACTCTTTTCTTCCCTGCTCCATATCCCTGTCTCCTTCTTATCTCTGCTCTTTGTTGCTGCACTGTGTAATAAGAAGAGAGCACACACGAAGCTTTCTTTCTCCAAACATTTCACGCACTGAGGCCATTTGGCTGGATGCAACGGCTTGAAAATTGATGCCAACTCCCCTACCCGAGTGGAGGAAAAGGGAGGATCCACAATCCTCTATCCCCATTCCAACAATGACTGGCCTGTAGGCCACAGATGTTCCCATAAAGAAGAAGGAATGGGCTGCTGAAACATTTAAGAGTTTGGAAACCCTCCAGGGAACTGTAGTTGGGCCACAGATAATACACTGTGCCTATTTTTACAATCTTAGTTATTCTTACTGATAATAATTAAAGACAATAGTCAAGACATGGATGCCAAGAGCATCCCAACACATTTTCCAAAGCTATTAGCATGAGGAAGAAGGGGAAATGGGCATCTTCTGAATTGGCTTGAAACAATCCTTCTCTTTTTAAATGGGCACAGTATTGTAATCTATGAAAGTCAGCAGTAGCTGGCAAGCCCACCAGAAAATAACAATAGCAATAGCACTTAGACTTATATACCACTGCATACTGCTTTACAGCCTTCTCTAACCAGCTTAGAGACTCAGCATATTGCACCCAACAATCTGGTCCTCGTTTTACTGACCTCGGAGGGATGGAAGGCTGAATCAACCTTGAGTCGGTTAGGATCGAACTTTTGACAATGGGCAGAATTAGCCTGCAATATTGTATTCTAACCACTGCGCCACCACGGCTGTGGTGGTAGTTGTGGTTAAATTTGCGGGAAAATGCAGCATTTCTCTGTCACAAGTATACAGATTGGGTTTTTTTTAATGAGCATTATCATTCCTCTGTAGCAAAACCATGTATGAATGTCAAAGGCCAATGTTTTGAGACTCTGAAGATCTCCAGGTTTTCTTCAATAGAAGAATATTGGGTAAAGGTGCAGTCACACCTGGAGGCAGTATGTTCCAGTGGCTCAAGAGATATGACCGCAGCAGTGCTTGGGTAGCTCTCCTCCTTCCATTTTATTTCTAACAATTTAGAGGAGGCCACTTCTGGCCACTTTCTTTCTTAAGCAAAAACAGGACATTTTGTGGGGCTTTAAGCACACGCTCTCAACAAGAGAATTTGCAAACCATCCACACAGCTTCTTTCTGTCCCAGATTGCATTTTACTATTACAAGCCTCGCCTGCGTAGGAGGCATCTAGCAAGGGAAGGCAGCCAACTCTGACTGGAGACAGAGATAAAAATCAGGTTTGCTTAGGGCTGAAGGCAAGCAGCCATATGCAACAGGGGCTGGGACACCACTGCTTTGCTGGCTCTGCAAATGCATTCCCCCCCCCTCACCCCACCCCACCAGAGCACTTTAAAAAGAATAAGCTAAAAAGTATGTAAGATGCTGAATCTTTTCCCCCTGCAGCCGGGGGCCCCTTTGCATTTCTCCACCCAACTGGACAGCTCTGGGCAGGGACTTAGATCCAGAGCTTGGGGTCAAGAGGCCGGGCCCACTTGCTGGGAGCTGTGGCTGTGCTGCGATTCACACGCCTGTCCTTAGGTTTTCCTGGAAAATGCCTTCGCTCTGATCATTACTTGCAGGCACTTCAAATCCTAATCAGACCACTTGAAAGGGAGACATGGATCTCTTTGGGAACTGGACCTCATCACTGCCAGGATCTCCTGATGAGAACGATGAGACACCATTTGCTGGTATAGGCCTCGGCCTCCATGCTTTGCTGCGTTTGGAGAGGTTTTTTTCATTTTGCCTCACCCTCATTTTTTCATTTTGCCTCAGTATGAACAAAAACAAAACAAAAACAAAAGAGACGCAAACCACAGATGAGTTTCAAATTCAAAGCATTGCTCCTGGTGTTTGTTATCTTGTCCATCCTGATAGGGAGAAGCCTGAGGTAATATCTCCTTATGAGATATTTCTGGCTGAAGGTCACAGATAGTGCTGTTGAGTAGCCAGAAATCCAAAGCAGCAGCTGCTGCCACTGCCTGCCTTCCTCCTCAAGTGTTTATTTTCTTTCTCTCTCTCTGCCTTTCAGAAAGTTAGTTTTGTGCATTTCAAATTGAACCAGAGGGGGGAAAAAGCATTAGAAAGGTATAAAAAGTACGCTTCTTTGGCTCCCTCTTGTGGTTGTTGCTAAAAGGATGGAAATTGTTGCTCTTTGCTCTTAACTGGAGCTGCTTTTTACATAAATCTTGTGCACCAGGAAGACTCTATATTAGGAAAGGCTATTTTAGGACATAAGTCATCAAATAATAGATCAAAAGAGTATTGAACGAATCTATATGACACTAAGAGTACCTAACAGAGTAATTAGATTTAAATATGGCTTGTGTTTTTTTTCCAGGAGCTCAAGGTGATACTGAACATTATTTTCCCCCATTTTTTTTTCTCCCTGCAAAGTCCAGGTTCGATTGAAAGAGTGAGTGACTGGCCCAAAGCCACCCAATTCCCAGTGTTGTTTCAATATAGGCTTGAGATGCGGTCTGCTAAATGAATCCAACCAGATCACTGGAATGAATGTAGATCTCCAGAGTTCTCCAGAGCAAGGGTGCAAGAGGAGAGGGTCAGTGGTGGGTTCCTCCCAGTTTGGCCTGGTTCCACCGAGTCGGTAGCGGTGATGATATGACGTCACTGAACCGGTTCTCCCCCTCTGCCCCCCCCCGCCCCCAACCCCACGTTATTCTTACCTTTTATTTAGCCCTACCCCCAATCTATTGCTGCCTCCTGAGTCCCGGCTGATCTGCTAGAAGGAAAAAAGCTGTTTAAACTCTTGCCGCGGGGCTTCAAAGGGCCGCCCTACAGCTGATCAGTGTTAAAAGGCAGTGTGGTGGTAGACCGGTGCCTCCAAAAATAAATGAGTAGACTGGTGCCTACAAAAATAAATGGGTAGACCAGGGCCTCCAAAAACAAATGAGTAGACGGTACAGCTCTGCAAGCAGTTAAAAGCCTGGTAGACCAGTACCTCTGCTAAATCCTAAAAATTGTCACATGACCATTAAGCCATGCCCACAAAATAAGCCACGCCCACAGAACCGGTAGTAAAAAAAATTAGAACCCACCCCTGGAGAGGGTCATAAAAAAGCCAAGCTATGGCCATGATCATGTGATTGATTGAAGCCCCACCCCTTCCACACATAACACACGTTTAAAAGGCCACTGCTTTGATTGTGTGATTATAGTTGCCCGTTTTGCATTTGTTTTACATCCTTCCCCCCTTCCCCCACCTCAGGTAGATGCTCCTTCTCCAGACCAAAGAAGAACAGAAGATATGCTTGGATCTACTGTGAATTGCAATAGTTTTCCAAAGACTTCTGAATCCCAGCGACTTCACAAAGCAGCTACAAAATCATTGCCCTTCCTAGTCTTAAATCTTTACCAGTGAAACAAATGTTGATTTAGGTAAACAAGACGTATGTTAGATCGGCGCAGGAAAGGAAGACGTGACCAGCTCGTTACATTAGTAACCTTTATTGAGTACAAGAAACAGTAGCAAGACTGGCTGTGCGCTGCCGGGGCTCTCCTTATATTCGCTCCGGCAGACGCACCGCCCCCTGACAGGGATTCAAATCTTCCCGCCCGGTGGCTGGCAGCCAATCCGGGCGGATGTCCTTATAAGGACATAACACTCCTCCCCCCTAGTCCAAAGAAAAAAACAGTTCAGAGTTCGTCAATAAACGTGACGTAGTCCCGCAGATACGTAGGACGCCTAGGCACCCTACTTGACCTGCGCAGTCTCATTTCTTCCGCATCCCCGCCCTGGACGGACGGGGTTCCTGTGGCTCCTGGCTCCTTCCCCGGAACCGGGCTCGGTTCGGCTGGCGAGTGTGCGGGGTCACCCTCAGCGCCTCCGGCCGGACCGCAGACCTTGGATGGCTGGTTCTGGTGGTCTTCCTCCTGGCCTGTGGATCTTTCGCCTCGGCGGTGCTGTTCGGTCTCGACCCGGGAAGAGCGTCTGAGTCTCGGTAAGACCCCGGCTGTCACTTGCTCTTCCTGGGTCTCCCGGTGGCTGCGGTTCTGCTGCGGCCCGGTTCGCTGTGGTCCGGAGGGTGGTTCGGGCCGGTGCCCTTGGGTCCGGTCTGCTCGCTGTGGGTGGTGTTGGTTCGGGTAGCGGTGTCCGACCTTGCAGGGGTGGCGCAGGTCTCCTTTGCCGGGCTGGCGCTGGCCTTCCCCGTCGGGTTGGTGGTGGTCGACCTGGTCGGGGTGTCGTTGTGGGGCTTCCTCCTCGGGCTGGTGTAGGTCTCCCCTGCCGGGGTGGCGCAGGCCTCCCTGGCCGGGTTGTTGTCGGCTTTCCCTTCCCCCTAGTCCCTGGTCTACCGCCAGTTGGTGGTTGGGGTCGTCTGGGTTGGGTTGTTGTTGCCGGGTTGTTTCTTGCGTTGGGCGGGGGTCCCCCTCGCCGGGGAGTCGTGTGCCACCCTCGCCCATGTGCTGTGGTGTGCCCATCTGCGAAGGTCCCCGGTCTACTCGCCTTGCGTTGAGGTCTCCCTGGTAGGGCTGCCGTGGGTTGCCTTCACTGGTAGGGTGCGGTGCTCCCCTTCTGGGCAGGTCCCGGTCTACCTGCGGGCTGGGTCGGGGGTCCCTGGCCCTGCTGTGCCGGGTGCCCACCTGGTCGGGTTGGTGTTGCCATCCCCCGTGTGGTTGGCCCCGGTCTACCTCGCTGCACTGCCGACGTGACAGTGCCTGGTAGTGTGCTGGGCCGACCTCGTCGGGATGGCGTTGCTCTGCCTCGCAGGGGTGTGGTAGGCCTACCTCGTCTGGGTGTTGTAGGCCTGCTCGCCGGGGTGTTGCAGGCCTACCTCGTCTGGGTGTTGTAGGCCTACCTCGTCAGGCTGGTTTTCGTGTGCTCCCCCCCACCTTTTCCGGAGTTGGTCGATGTGACGTCTCACGACCTGTCCATCTTCCAACTCGACGGTGTAGGATTTGGGGCCGGTTGTGCTGGCAATCTTCCCCTTCAGCCACTTAGGAGAGCCGTTGAAATTCAGCGCGAAAACTGAATTCCCTTTGCTGAAGGCGCGAAGCGGGCGGCTGGCGGTTGCGGTCACTTCCGGGCTGTATTGGGGGTGCAGCCGGTCCAAGGGTGACCTCAACCTTCTGCCCATCAGGAGTTCGGCCGGGCTCTTGTGGGTGGTGGCATGCGGCGTGATGTGCTGGGTGAGGAGGAAGTTGTCGATGCGTTCTTGCCAGTCTCCCGGGCCCATCTTGGTGAGGGCTTCTTTTGTGAGCCGGACCATCCGTTCCGCTTGTCCGTTTCCGGCCGGCCTGTACGGAGCGGAGAGGGCATGGCGGATGCCCAGTCCTGCCAGGAAGGACTCCATGGCCAGGGATGTGAGCTGGGGGCCGTTGTCCGAGACCAGCACGTCCGGTAGTCCGTGGGTGGCAAACAGGCGGCGCAGGGCTCGGATCGTCGCTTCTGTTGTGGTGGATGCCATGGGTACCACCTCGAGCCACTTGGAGAAGGCATCTACCACGATGAGGAGGTGCCGCCCTTGCATCGGGCCCGCGAAGTCGATGTGGACCCTCGACCATGGGTTGCTGGGGGTCTCCCAGTTCGTGACTTCGGATTGTGGCGGTGCTGGGCGGACTTCTTGGCACGGGTCACATCTGGAGACCCATTGTTCAATGTCTCTGTCCAGTGAGGGCCACCAGACATAACTCCGTGCCAGGGCCTTCATGCGGACGATGCCTGGGTGCCCGTTGTGCAGTGTCTCTAGCGTCCGCCGTTGCAGAGTGCTTGGGATCAGCACCCTGTCTCCCCATAGCAGACAGCCCTTTATGGTGGACAGCTCCGTCTGTTTCCTGGTGAACGGGCTGAACCTCTCTTCCGTCTGTTTCGATGGCCACCCCCTGAGGATCCAGGACCTTACTTGGCGGAGGGTGGGGTCTCTCTGGGTGTGCGCGGCCACATCTGCGGAGGAGACTGGACAGCTGGCGTCGTCATCTATGTGGAATAGATGGAGCGTGGGGGCTGGGTCTTCCACCGGGTTCTTCGATGGGCATCTGCTGAGTGCGTCGGCGTTTCCTATGGCTGTGCCTGGCTGGTGCACGAGCCTATAGGAGTAGCCGGCCAGGAAGATGGCCCATCTCGTCATCCGCGGGGACATGAAGGTCGGGGTGGGTTGGTCGCCTGCGAGGAGTCCCAGGAGTGGCTTGTGATCGGTGACTATGGTGAAGCGCCTTCCATAGAGGTATTCGTGGAAGCGCTTCACTCCTGCCACGATGGCCAGGGCTTCTTTGTCCAGCTGACTGTAGTTCCGCTCTGCGCCGGACATGGTTTTCGAGAAGTAGGCGATGGGGGCTTCCGTGCCGTTGGGCAGCTCGTGGCTGAGGATTGCCCCCACCCCGTATGGCGACGCGTCGCAGGTCAGCTTGATGGGGAGCGTCTCGCTGTATTGGATGAGGACGCTTTTGGACGTCAGTAGTCCCTTGATGGCCCGGAACGCTGCTTCCTCTTCCTGGCCCCACTTCCAGGAAGCCGATTTCCCCAGCAGGCGGTCGAGTGGCTCAGCAACTGTGGCTTTCTGTTTTAAGAAAATGGCGTAGAAGTTGAGCAACCCAAGGAAAGCCTGAAGCTCCGTTTTGTTTTTTGGGCTTGGAGCTTCATGGATTGCTTCCACTTTTGATTTGGTGGGGTGGATGCCTGTGCTATCAATGAGGTAGCCCAGGAACTCGACTTCCTGTACTCCTATGATGCACTTGCCCCGCCTGACCCTCAAGCCCTTGGCCTTGAATCGCTGCAGGACAAGCCTGAGCCTTTCAAGGAGTTGAGCTCTTGAGTCACCGGAGATGAGCACATCGTCGAAGTAAGGCACCACCCCTGGAACGCCTTGGAGAAGGCGTTCCATCATGGATTGGAAGATGCCGGGGGCAGCGCTGACTCCAAATTGGAGCCGGTTGCATTTGAATGCCCCCCTGTGCGTGACAATTGTTTGAGCCTCCGCCGTTTTTTCGTCCACTGGCAGTTGCTGGTAAGCCTGGGCCAGGTCCAGTTTCGCAAAAATTGATCCAGATCCCAGGGAATGCAGCAGGTGTTGCACCACTGGGACTGGGTATGCGCTCTGTGCCAACGCCTTGTTGATGGTACAACGGTAGTCGGCGCAGATGCGCACAGACCCATCATGCTTCAGTGGGGTCACAATGGGGGTCTCCCATGAAGCATGATCGATCGGTTCCAGGACGCCCTGGGTGATCAGCTTATCCAGCTGCTCATCTACTTTGAGCCTAATTGGGGTGATTCCCTTGTCCAGATTGAAGGAGATTGGCCTCCCCACAAATTTCCCCAGCTTACCATCGAAGACTTCCTTAAACTCTTCGATGAGGTAGTCGAGTTCGTCTCTGCCAATTTGGTTGATGCCCTCGATTGAGAGCCCCAGCGGCTTGAACCACTCCACTCCTAGCAGGTTCGGTCGGCTGTCCCGTACGACGGTGATGGGGAGCTTGCCTTCGAACTGCTTGTAGGTGACCCGGATGTTGGCTCTTCCTAGCACTCCGATGGGGTTTCCCCCAAAGTCGACGAGCTTGGAGTGTAGTGGCTTCAGCTCTCGCTTGGTGATGCTGGGTTGCAGGCGCTTCAACTGCTGCCAGTCCATGATGGAGTAGACCGAGCCGGAGTCTACCTCCATTTTGCAGGGTGCTCCTTCCACGTGGATGGTCACATGGAACTTGGTGGCACTGTCTGACGTCGTGTGAGCGATGGTCGTCTGGTGGACCGCTCCGCTCCGGGGAAATTCGTCGTCTCTGCGTCTGGAAGGGCCAGAGGACCGTTTGGATGACCTCTGGTAATCCTTCCGATTCTCGCGGGGACGGTGGCTGGAGGGCTCTGGGGCTGGTTCCTCAGCTCTGCAAGCTTCGGCGATGTGACCCCTTCTGTTGCAGCGTCGGCAGGTCGCATCTCTCCACTTGCAGGTTGCTCTGGCATGGTCCCCTCTGCAGCTGGCGCAGCGCTCCCCTTTGTAGTTCCGTTGGGCGGTTTCCCGCCTTGGGGGTCTGGATACCTTGTGGACGGTGGACTCTCCCTCCGACTCGGATCCAGCCGTGGAATCCTCTGTTGAAGATTGCTCTGTGGAGCGAATCTTGTGGATTCCCTTGGCTCTGCTTACTGCGGCAGCTGCTTTCTCCGAGATTTCGGATGCGGTGGCTTCCTCCACCACATCCTTGAGCACGAGCTTCTTCCTGCTCAGGAATTTCTTTTGCAGGCCTCTGTCCCTCATGCCGAAGACCACGCGGTCAGCGATGGCATTGTCCACGTGGTCGAACTCACAGCTGGCTGCGATCTGGCGTAGGGCGGCCACGAATTCCTTGATCGTCTCACCCTCCTTCTGGTCCCGTTGGTGGAAGGTGAAACGGTTCGCCACCGGTGTTCCTGTTGGGGCATAGTGGTCCTCCAGGATCTGCAGCAGGTCTGTCCATGGCACTTCTTCGATGTCTCGTGGTGCTACGAGATCGATTGCCATGTCGAGGACCTCGGAGCCGCAGTTGGCCAAGAAGATGCCCTTCTTCCGGTCATCATCGGCATCCCTGATGTTGTTGCCTCTCAGGTATTGCCGGAATTTCACTACGTAGGATTTCCACTTGTCCTTCCCTGGGCGGAAAGGAGCAAGGGCTGGCAAAGTGACTTCAGCGGATGCCATGCCTTTGGAAATGCCTACTGTAGTTCCCGGTGCCGGAGTCTTGTCTTGTTGGCTTGGTGCCGCGAGGTTCGTTCTTCTCTCAGTCCTTCGTCGCCAGTGTTAGATCGGCGCAGGAAAGGAAGACGTGACCAGCTCGTTACATTAGTAACCTTTATTGAGTACAAGAAACAGTAGCAAGACTGGCTGTGCGCTGCCGGGGCTCTCCTTATATTCGCTCCGGCAGACGCACCGCCCCCTGACAGGGATTCAAATCTTCCCGCCCGGTGGCTGGCAGCCAATCCGGGCGGATGTCCTTATAAGGACATAACAACGTAGATGATTAGTTTTGTGAAAAGATGGGACTACGGAGCAAATTCCTGGACTTTTGAACTCTTCTGTACTTGTCTCTTGAATCAGGATTCAGTTGGGGTGATCTATTTCAAAGTACCATAGGGTCCCACAATTGGGATCCCATGGTGCTTTGGAATGGGGTCCACCATTCTCTTCCTGGAAGGAGAGTCTTCCCCTATTGTTGAGTGTCACCCATCAACAAGAGAAAATCTGCTCTCTCTATTGCCAATCCACATGCTGCCATTGTTGCATCAATTCTGAGTGTGTAGCAATAGCAATAGCACTTAGGCTTATATACTGCTTTACAGTGCTTTACAGCCCTCTCTAAAAGGTTTATAGAGTCAGCATATTGCCCCCAACAATCTAGGTCCTCATTTTACCGACCTCGGAAGGTTGGAAGGCTGAGTCAACTTTGAGCCTGGTGAGATTTGAACTGCCAAATTGCAGGCAGCAGAAGTAGCTTGCAGTACTGCACTCTAACCACTGCGTCACTGTGGCTCATAAGCATCAAAGAGTGTTGAGTGCTGACTGGTGAGTGTCCTGCTCATTATAGCCAAGATTATTGGTTTTCTCCTCTGGCTTTGCAGATGCTCCTTTTCAGTCCATCATCAGCTAGTGGGAGAAGCATCCACCAATTAAGGCACTGCAGCAGGAATGAGGAGTCTGACTTCAGAACACCCTTTGGCTTATCCAGATTAGTTAACACACACACACACTTCTATTTCTTGGGTAATTCTCTAATTTAAATGGATATGAATTTTTTTTAAAAAAATGGGAACACACCAGGGTGGAAATAGCCTCTTAGAAATGGAGGAGATTTTACCACCACTGTGCAACTGGCTAGATTCTATAGAGTTGGGTAGCTGAAACTGATCTCCTGCTAGATAGCCACTGCTTTCCCTTGAAGCAGAGAATCAATCATAACTTACAAATACGTGAAACTGGCAAATAAGGAACTAAAGCCCAGCTCAGAATCCTTCTTCTATGGACACTGCAATCAGGCAAAGGGAGGCTGGTGCATCTTAAGATAAAAATGTAGGTTAAAGCAGGGGTGAAATCCAGCAGATTCTAACAGGTTCTGGAGAACTGGTAGCGGAAATTTTAAGTAGTTTGGAGAAGCGGCAAATATAACCTCTGGCTGACCCAAGAATGGGGTGGGAATGGGGATTTTGCAGTATCCTTTCCCCAGGAGTGGAGAGGGAATGGGGATCTTGCAATATCCTTCCCCTGCCATGCCCACCAAGCCACACTCACAGAACCTGTAGGGAAAAATTTTGGATTTCACCCCTGGGTTAAAGTACTGCTGAAAGGGAAAAGCACCAAATATCCCTCTCTTATTTTACAGGCAAATGTTTCTCTTCTCTCTGTTTTATCTTTTTAGAAATCTGGAGATAGAAGTTTTAGTCAAAAAAAGGCAGGAGGAGCTAATAGATATGACAGGAGTTCAGAAAACCAAGGGCTAATGGAAAGAGTAAATGCTGGGTGAGAAATACAGGCCGTCCTCAACGTACGACCACAAATGAACCCCAAATTTATGTTGTTCAGTGAGAAATTTGTTACATGGGTTTTGCCCCATTTATGCCTTTTTTTGCCACATTTGTTAAGCAAATGACTGCAGTTGTTAAATTAATAACATGGTTGTTAAGTGAAATCTGGTTTCCTCATTGACTTCGCTTGTCGGAAACTTGCACAAGGGGATCGCATGACTCCGGGACACTGCAACCGTCATAAATGTGAGTCAGCTGTCAAGCATCCAAAATAATATAAATCACATGACCATAGGGATGCTGCAATGGTCATAGGTGTCGAAAATGGTCATAAGTCACTTTTTTCAGTGCTGTTGTAACTTTGAAAGGTTGCTAAATGAACTGCTGTAACTCGAGGACTATTGTTCTGCCCCAGCTACAGACTCCAAAGAACGCAGCACAGACAAAGTCCGTTCAAACCTGAATTTACTGAATAAACCAGTCTTTTACAACAACGGCTGTTAATTAATTGCATTAACAGCTGCCAAGAATTCAAATAATAATAACTGAAAATTTACTATGGTTATCAGAATGCCCAGAAGCAATTTGCAGGAAGCTGATAAGATAAGCAAGACAAGACATGAAGGTATGTGAACTAAGTTGTTCCCTGCAAATTGTTTCAGTCGGCATTCCTCCTTAAATAGGCTAAGGGAGTGGCCAATTAGCCCCAAACCTTACTCTCGAGGAGACCTCCTCCTGAGGAGCCACTCCTGCCTTTTGGCAGCTCTGCACGCCCGTGCATCGAGAAGCGGCTCCTCCTCTTCATCCTCTTCACTTAAGGGAGCTTCTGGAGGTTCTGAAGGCCCTGGCTGAATCCCCGCCTCTGGCACCACATCTTCTCCAGCCTCCTCATTGTCCGACTCGAGTGCCAGCTGCACAGGCTGCTGGCGCATCACCACACCAGCCTCCTCGCTATCTGAATCAGCTACTAGCTGCACAGGCCGCTGATGGGCCACAACAACTATCTGTAGTTTCAGTGGAATCTGTATTGTTGTCAGAGAAAAGACAGTATGGTCACACCATCCAATCACTTCTGATCATCCCACAGCAGCTCAGTTATCATTGCTTTCAGGATAATGGGTAGCCTCATGTTACAAATTTTACATAACTTGAACCTGTGATGGGTTACTGTAGGTTAAGGAAGGGAGAAATGTTACTTCTATACTGAGGGGTCCTTGGTGCTCTCTGAGCTTGGTTGTCTTCTTCCAGATATTTCATTACCCAAACTAGGTAACATCATCAATGCTGGTCTGCTAGCTTTGGTCTGCAAGAAAACAACCAAGCTCAGAGAGCACCAAGGACCCCTCATTTCAACCTTGAATATTCTCCTTTATTGGTACTTTTATACTGGCATGCTGTCCACCCATCCTTGAATGAGCAAGAGGCTATCCTGGCATGACATGTACTGTCCCCTTTGCTGATCCCCATCTGGCTTCTCCTACCTCTGTTTTCAGTTGCTGCCAATCACTAGCATCTCAGTCAATGTTCTCAGTCCTTGCCAGCATCACTCCAAGTTAATTGGTGACAAAGTTTAACAAATTTCAGGTATTTTGAGACTGCCTTTGGATGGTGCCGGAGAAAATATTACTTTGATATTGATACACAAGCAAGGCAATACATGTTTATTTCATTCATGGGTTCACTTCATTCACAGACTAATATGCAGTTATAACAATACACGTTTGTTTCATTTAGTACAGGGGTGTCAAACCCGCGTTGTCACAGTGGTGTCACCTGACGTATCATGACTTCCCCCCCCTTCACTAAACCGGATGTGGGCATGGCCAGCGCATGATGCATCCAGCCCGTGGGCCACGAGTTTGACAGCCCTGATTTAGTAGAACTTGGAACTTAGAATAATTTTATTGTCACTTTAATTTTATTGTACACTAAACGGCATATATTAAATTGAAATTTTGTTGCATACAGCTCTCAAAGGGTCACCACCTCCAATGTACACTACATAAACCTGATAAATAAATAAATAAATAAATAAAGAAAGAAAGAAAGAAAGAAAGAAAGAAAGAAAAGAAGGGAGGGAGGGAGGGAGGGAGGGAGGAAGGAAGGAAGGAAGGAAGGAAGGAAGGAAGGAAGGAAAGAAAGAGAAAGAAAGAAAGAAAGAAAGAAAGAAAGAAAGAAAGAAAGAAAAAATATACCCACATATATTATTTTATTTTATTTATTTATTTATTTATTTATTTGTCAAGCATATATAAGATAACAGGTAAAAGTATAAACATAATCTGAATACATGAAAAGAGTAAGAGTAAAAAGGAATATTAGGACAGGGACGGTAGGCACGCTGGTGCGCTTATGCACGCCCCTTACAGACCTCTTAAGAATGGGGTGAGGTCAACAGTAGACAGTTTAAGGTTAAAGTTTTGAGGGTTTGGGGAAGAAACCACAGAGTCAGGTAGTGCATTCCAGGCATTGACCACTCTGTTAATGAAGTCATATTTTCTGCAATCGAGTTTGGAGCGGTTTACCTTGAGTTTGCATCTATTGTGTGCTCGTGTATTGTTGTGGTTGAAGCAGAAGTAGTCATTGACAGGAAGGACCTTGTGGCAGATAATTTTATGTACTACACTTTTATTGTATGTACTACACTTAGGCCGCGCAGAGTACGGCCACGTGGGTGGTAATGGGAGCAACATGGCGTTCCCATGTGACACCTCTCCTGCGCGAGTTGCACTGGCTCCCGGTGGTCTTCCGGGTGCACTTCAAGGTTTTGGTCACCACCTTTAAAGCGCTCCATGGCTTAGGACCTGTGTACTTGCGGGACCGCCTACTACCACCAATAGCCTCCCACCGGCCGGTACGCTCTCATAGAGAGGGGCTCCTCCGAGTGCCGTCGGCCAAACAATGTCGACTGGCGGCCCCCAGGGGGAGAGCCTTCTCTGTGGGGGCACCTACTATCTGGAACGAGCTCCCCCCCGGAGATACGGAGGATCCCAGATCTGCGCACCTTCCGCCGTACTCTTAAAACCTTTTTATTCCACCAGGCGGGCCTGGCCTAACTTTCTCCCTCTTTTTAAATAATTTTTAAATATTTTTAAATATTTTTAATATTCAAAGTTTAATTTGTTTTAAATTGATTGGGGTTTTTTAATCTGTCTGGGCCAAACTATTTAATTCGATTTTATTTTTGCTTTTTAAATTTTGTATGTATGTATTTTATTGTTGGCTGTTCACCACCCTGAGTCCTTCAGGAGTAGGGCGGTATATAAATCAAATAAAAGTAAAAAAAGTAAAAAAAGGTCAGACCAAAGTCGATGTAGTTCTAAGTTGTTATATTATATATTAGGACTGAGATGAAGGCAATGTCACAGGAACGGAGCAGAAAAAAATTTTGTGCTTTAGCTAGGGGCAAATGAGGACAGTAATGGGCTGGGGATGAGTAAAAGACAATATTGTGTGGCCAAGGGTGAAAGCTGAGATAGTCAGACCATGAATGTGCTGAGGGACACTGCATGCAGGAGAGGACTTAAAGCACAGGAGAACGCCATACTTTCTGTTTCTCCTGGCAGCAGCCGCTAGAGGGAGACAGGGGATCAAATTAAAAGGTTTTATACTTGAGGCTGATGCAGCTTCCAATACTTGTTTTATTTCCCACCCCCACCTCACCCTCATATTGGTGTTCTTTGTTATGTGCAGAAATAGTTGCTCAAAAAGACCAGTGATGCTGTTAAGAGCCAAACAACTTGGCACTGGCTAGGAAGCTAGGAAGTTTCTCAAATTCTGTGCCCTATTTAGAAGAAAGGTCTGCTACTTATTCTCATTTCTGTGTTTTTAAAATGACTAAAAGAGATACTGTCATGGGTAAATGCCTTATTCTTGAATGGAGGAAATGTATACTCATAGGATATCAAGGGTTAATTTATTCTTCCTTTCCTAATGTATTCATATGTAACCACTCCTACCTCTAATCCCGCCCTATTGATATAAAAGGGGATACACACTCCTCCTCCTTGCTTCTATCTGCAATCATTCAGAGAATATAGAATGCCTACTGTAAATAAACAATACTTTGTTTGAATACTACATTTCTGAATTCTTTATTGAGTCCGATCCTCGAATTACTGCAACAATCTGGTAGCAGAGGATGGTTGGCTGACTCAATAAAAAACAGACATGCCAAAGAAAGAAAACTCCAGAAACAAAAGAGAAAGACCCAACACCAGGGCACACAACAAAGAAATGGAAACAGATCAAGAAATGATCGATGAATCTACAACTATAATGACAAGAGAATCTGAAAACTCCACTACAGACAACGAAGAGGTAATCGATGAACCTGACGACCAAGAAGTGAGCGAGATAGAAAACAACACTCTCAGATCAGAGATACTAAGACTGCTGAAAAGCCAAAAAGATGACAAAAATCTCATCGCGAACCTCCAAGACATCATAAAAGATAGTGGAGCAGCGAGAGAAAATCACACCATCGCACCAGAATCTAAAGACCTCAAAATGGTAAGCGAATTACCTATAGATGAAAATATAACTAAAAGAAAGACTAACGGTCCCGCACAAAATTTTGAATGGCAGCCATCTTGGTTTCAACAGACCACCAAAATGGCCGAAGCAGAACCAATCAGAAAACAGAATTCAAAATGGCTGGCGCGAAAAGCCTTACACAGCATGAAAAGTAAAAAAGAAAAATTCTACTCTTCAGAAGAATCTGATACAGACACCGAAGAAACACCAACCGAACTGAAAATCGAAACAGCCATGAAAACACTTTTTGCAACTTTTGGTCCAAATTTAAAAATAACAAAAAAATCGACAAAAGCAGCCGATCAAACAGCGAAGAAGAAACAAGCAACGCAATTCAAAAGCAAAGACACAGAAGCAAGCAAGCAAACGTCTCGGCATCTATCTGCTCCTACCCAAACGGCGAGGACACCAACGCCCGAACCCAGAGAACCTTGCAAGTACTCGCCCACACCACAAACGCTTCCGGGAGCCAGAAGCCTCAACCAAGACAACTTCGATGAAAAGAAGCAAGCCCCGATCATCACCTGGACACCAAAAGTCGAGCCAGAGAGCGAATCATCAGAAGAAGAACACTACGAGGGAGCTACAGCGACGAGAACCTCTCCCGACAGCTTCAGGAACAAAATGAGCAACGCGCATGCGCAAATACACACAGACGAATATAGAGACAATGAAGGACAGAGAGAACCATTCAGACTAATCACAAGCATACCTACACCATTCTGCAATTATCAGCATTTACAAGATCATGGACAGCCTCCAGTTGTAAGTAATGCAACAAATAACATTGGAAACTTGCCTAATGATTTTCCAAAATTGAGAATAGACGGTATTAATTTACAGGAATGGAGTCAACAACTCCAGGTTGTTTTCTTAAAAGAGAATTTATTGTTTTTCATAACTAACCCTCCCAAAAAACCATGGACCCTAAAATTGGACTGCCTACACCACAGAGCATTCTATTTACTAATATCTAGTATATCTCCTGCTATCTATCATAGTATTAAGCATAATCTGACTGTCTCAGAAATAATTCATTGTATGTTTAAATTGTTTCATAGTGAAAGTATAGCAACCACAACAAGAATGTCTAAAAATTTCTTCTCAGCCAGGATAAAACCTGGAACTACTATAAGTGAACATCTACTATCACTAAACAAAACTAGAGCAGAACTTCATTTAAGGGGAGAAATAATATCTGATCAGACAATGAAAAGCGTTATCATTAATTCATTAGACTCATCATGGGATAATTACATATCACATTTGGACACAATTAATTTAGGATATCTATCTATAGAGAGTTTATCAAATAGACTAATACCTGAATATAATTTGAGAAGAAGCCGCTACAGCGCATACAAAGAACACAGACAAACCAAAAGGGTAGTATTTCAAGGCAGGCATCAAGAACCAATTGAATGTTATAATTGTGGATCCAAAGAACATTATAGAAGAGATTGTCCAAAATTTCTTAGAGAAAGACAAAACCATGACAATAGAAACAGATACCATAACAGGCAATCATCTATTGACAGATACAGGTATAGATACTCACCAAATTTTAGAGAACGTAGAGGGGGCAGAGATAACTCAAGAGACAGAAAGTCTGGATCATTAAATGGATTAGATAAGTATACCATAACCAAAAACCAAAACTCAAAAGATAATGCCTGGCTCATTGATTCTGGGGCAACAAATCACACAACACATGATAAGAAAATATTATCTTCCTTCATAGAAGATAAATTTGTAATTAAAGTAGCTAATCAAGAAGAAGTCCAAGTCTTTGGAAGAGGAAGTGTAAATTTACCCGGTCTAGGGAAAATAGAGGGGGTTTTATTAATACCCGAAATACCTCATAACATTCTTAGTGCAATAAAGTTAAGCAGGGACTCTAACATAAATATAGTGTTCTCAAAGGGAAAAGCAACTCTAGAGAAAAACAAAACAAACTTAGGTAATGTGGTTATCAAAGGAGATCTACCATTCTTAATCACAGAAGAAAGATGGCTACACAACATTGATTCAAACATGGAAAATGACACTAGCATAGAAAATGAAAATAACAGTGACAGTGACAATAAGGAACATGAAACAAATCATAACCATGAAACCACATCTGTTAACGATACACATAATAACAAAAGACCAATAATTGGAAAACCAATCCATGATGAATGTGCACATATATTACATAGAAAATTAAGACATGCTAGTTTTCCTGTAATACAAAAATGATTGAACATGCTGAAGGTGTTAAAATAAAAGATTGTAAAAATTATTTGGAATGTTCAGTATGTAAGTCCTCAAAACTCAGAACTAAACCCAGACCAAAAAAGGCAATAAGATCATCAAATCATATTTTTAACCTAGTACATATGGACCTAGTTGGTCCATTAACCCCATCAATCACATACAAAAAACGATACTTTCTTACTATTGTAGACGACTATTAGTCATTATGGCTTTGTCTATACTTTAAAACACAAAGATGAAACATTTCAAAAGTTTAAAGAATTTTATAAACGTGTAGAAACACAACACAATGTAAAAATAAAGCAGATCATGACAGATAGGGGATCTGAATTCATGTCAAAAGAATTCTCCCAATGGCTAAAAGTCAAAGGAATGTTACACTTCACCTCTAGCCCTTTCTCTGCATTTCAAAATGGAGTAGCAGAACGAAAGAACTCGACACTACAAACCATGATTAGATGTACATTAGAAGATGCTGGTTTAGGCAAACAATTCTGGTCAGAAGCACTATTATATTCCAATTATACTCTAAACAGAATTTGGTCTAGTGTCATAAATAAAACACCATATGAATTGATGTATAATAAAAAACCCAAGATAGCCCACATGCATGTATTTGGAGTTACAGCGGATGTACATATACCAAAACAATTGAGACGTAAGGGGGATAATGTATCTAGAAGGCTCAGATTCATGGGATATGAAACAGGCACAAAGGGATACAGATTTATTGACAATAACAACAAATTCATAATTTCTAGGAAAGCTGTATTTCACGAACAGGCCAATTGGTCTAAGATACATCTTAATGAGATATTTCCAACTACAAAACCAGACATTGAAAATCAAGATAAGACAGAAAGAGAAGAACATAACCACAGTACACAAAAGAGCAACAATAAAACATGGATAGGAAACTGTCCCAAAATCAAAACAGATTCATTAACAAAAAAGGAAGCAAGATACTTACACAATAACGATAGCAGACCAGAAAGAACAATTAGATGTAACAGGAACCAAGTACCAAATAAATATAAGGATTACATAATGCACATAAATGATGATACATCAACACCCAATACATATGAGGAAGTATTAAAACTCCCCACAGAAGAAAGAAAAAAATGGGAATTAGCCATGGCCAAAGAAATGGACAGTTTGCGAGAACTAAACGTATTCACCCCAACACCAGCCCCAAAAGACAAAACAATTATTGGCACTAGGTGGATATTTAAAATTAAAAATCTGGAAGAAGGCAACACATTATATAAAGCAAGACTAGTTGCACAGGGCTATGCTCAAAAGTATCCTGAGGATTATACCGACACATATTCTCCCACTGTAAGAACTGAAAGTGTTAAGACAGCTTTAGTAATAGCATCAGCCCTTAATCTTGAAGTCTTTCAATAGGATATACAACCTGCATACCTACATGCAAAACTCGATAAAGAAATATATGTAAGAGCTCCTCATAGCCAAAACACAAATAGAAATGAAACTTGGTTACTAAACAAAAGTTTGTATGGATTAAAACAATCCGGCAAACGTTGGTATGAATGTTTGGTCAACGTACTCAAAGCTATGAACTTCAATGCCACAACTGCAGACAATTGTTTCTTTGTTAGGAGGGATGGTGATTCACTAGAATTTGTGTTAATTTATGTGGATGACATTTTGTATATTGGCAAACATAAAGAGAAAAGAGATACATTTGTAACAAAATTAAATGAACATTTTTCTTTAAAATCATTAGGGAAACTAAATAAATATCTTGGAGTTCAAATTAGTAAGACTGAAAAAGGATTTAGATTGTCTCAGAAAGATAAGATTATAGAACTCTTGAACAAATGTAATATGAGTGATGCAAAGCCTTGTGATACTCCAATGCAAGCTGATTTTTTAAGAAATATGAATGAATCATCTCCTGAGCTTAATGATAATATACTTTACAGATCAGTTATTGGTTCCCTTTTGTATATCTCTAATTGGACCAGACCCGATATTGCTCTACCCCTTAATTTATTATCCAGATATGTCAGTAAACCTTTAATGTATCATTGGGAAGCCATTAAACGAGTGCTAAGGTATTTGAAACACAGCTTAGATTTCTGCCTAATATTAGAACCCAACGATGTTAAAGAGCCTATTCTCACTTGTTACGCTGATGCAGATTGGGCAGGTGACACTAAGTGCAGGAAAAGCACTTCCGGCTATGTATTCTTTCTTAACAATTGTCCAGTCTACTGGTATACTGGAAAGCAGGATCTAGTAGCTACATCAACAACTGAGGCAGAGTATATTTGCTTGTCAAAAGCCTCTAATAACCTTGTATGGTTCAATGATCTATTATCAGACGTTTGGAAGAGTCCTTCATTACCATTTGTTATACATGAAGATAACAAAGCTGCAATAGAGATATCTAGAGCAGACGCTATTGGTCAGAGATCTAGACATATAGATATCAAATTCAAACATGTAAGACAATTATCTCAAGATGGATTCATTAAAGCTATTCATTGCGAAACCACAGAACAAATAGCTGACATATTGACTAAGCCTTTACAATCTAAACAACATAAATATTTAACTTCAAAATTACAAGTTTTATATTGTTCTGAATCTGAATGTAATTACTGTTGTATGTCGAATTGGCATTTAGAGGAGGATCTGTCATGGGTAAATGCCTTATTCTGGGTAAATGGTGCGTCATAGCACAAAACATTTTCAACAAGGTACCTCAAATGGGCTAACTTTCAGGAAGGGAAGGAGGGAGGGAGGGAGGAAGGAAAGGAGGAAGAGAAGGACGGTTTCCAATCCTCACTGCCATCTTCCCATTAAGAAATTCAGTGGAAAAGCTAACAGAAAGTTGGAAGCTTTTTCTGCTATCTCTTGCCTGCCCATGATCATTCTGGTTCTATAGGTAAGGAAATATTTCTGAAACAATGATCCAACAGGGCACAGCTTATCTAGTTACAAATAAATTTGGGGATACCATTCTGAAATCAGATCAGATCAGATTTGATTTTTAAAAAGTTTTGCTTTGAAATTTGGTGGCACCGTTTTGAAATTTCCATCTTTATCATAAAATGCCTAAAGTGATACTTACACTCTCTGCAAGGCACAGATTCCCTACATATCATCCAAAACCAGGTACAAATTTGTCTGAAATCTGCATGTGCTATATTTTCAAATTACAATAATGTGATTGGCTTTATTTGGTTATAATGTGCTGCATGAATTTAGGCACTGTGATTGATAAATTATTGATTATGGCCTAGCATGTTATGTAAATCTAACTGTACCTTTTGCAAATGCACCATAATGTAGCAAAATATGTGAATCAAGTCTTCCAATAAAGGGAATGGTTAATCCTTCCAGCTTTCAGGTAAGAAGACCAAGTCCATCCAGAACCAGGCTTAAGTGCCACAGTAATTGCAGAAAACAATAGGGAAATAAATCTTCCTTGAAAGGTCAGGTGATTCCATAAGGATCCTGGCTAGCACAATTCAGAGATCTGGAAAACATCAGATTGGAGAAGCCTGTCTTAATGGCTCAACAGCTACTTGTTTCATCATTTTACCAGATGTTCACTCACATGCAAGACCCAACCTGTTGAAAAAGGCATTTTATCCACCTGTATGCCCAGAGAGCATTTGTGCACTCGTTCTAGTGGATTTCTGCCAGCCACAGATTACTCTTGGAGGCATTCTGTGTGAGCATGTGTGTTCATAGAGTAAGGATTTTACTTGATCAAGGAGCAATAAAGCAAGATATTATAACTGAAGGGGCACACACATTATAGGGAAAGGTTAAGTCTAGCACTGAGCTGGTAGCATTCTACCAGGAGGAGGGTCCGGGAGCATATATTATTTATTTATTTAATTATTAGTCCAATTTATATGCCGCCCTTCTCCGAAGACTCAGGGCAGCTTATAATGCATTATAGCAATAGCCTGCATACTTTTTATGTATATACCTGCTTATTAGGGCTTTCGCCCCCCCCAAGCGGTGTTGTCCTATACAAAGCTGGCTTATTGCCCCCACAATCCTGGTCCTCAATTTACCTACCTCGAAAGGATGGAAGGCTGAGTCAACCTTGAGCCTGGTGAGATTTGAACTCGCACTAATTGCAGGCAGCTGGCAGCTAAATGCTAGCACTTAACAGCACTTAGTCCGCTGCACCACCAAGGCTCTTGTTATGTACACAAGTGTCTGGAAGCACAAATGGAAATGGCCTCAGATTAGCAATGCCTTCCTTAAAGAACAGGCAGAAAGACACAGAGACAATTTCTATCTAAACCTACTTTCCCCTTGTGATCAGTAGGTCATGAGGTGCTAAAGCAGGGGCCTCCAAAGCAAAGCAAAGCTGGCTGAGGAATTCTGGGAGTTGAAGTCCACAAGTCTTAAAGTTGCCAAGATTGGAGGCCCTTGTGCTAAAGAATCAGTGCTGTTGGATTTGGAATGCCAATAATTACCACGTCAACTTCATGATATGAGGATGGCTAAATCTTCCCGAGGGTTGTACCATTAATTGGAGGCTTGATAGGACAAGAAAACTCTGAGCTCTTCAATTTGTGGTCTGCTAGGAGCCTACCTTTCCCCCGAGGCCTGACATTTCACGTGGTCTACTGAAAAGTTTAAACTGTGCTTCTATTACCCTCATCTTGCATATTTGCAATATCAGTGTGTTTTAGGCAGAACGTTCCAATTCCAGATTTCTTTCCACCTTTCAAAGAGGGATAAATAAATAAACGCAATTAAGAAGCAGAATAGCCCTTCTAAAATTCAATTCAAGGATGTCTGTAATCTGTTAAAACCCTTAGGTAAAGGTAGTGAAGGGTCTGCTGACCCAGAATTCCACAAATCTTAAGTTGTCAAGATTGGAGACCAGTGGTGGGTTTCTACTAGGGGTGAAATCCAGCAGGTTCTGACAGGTTCTGGAGAACTGGCAACGGAAATTTTGAGTAGTTCAGAGAACCAGCAAATACCACCTCTGGCTGCTCCCAGAGTGGGGTGGGAATGAACATTTTGCAGTATCCTTCCCCTGCCACACCCGCCAAGCCATGCCCACCAAGCCACACCCACAGAACCGGTAGTAGAAAAATTTGAATTTCACCACTGGTTTCTATCGGTTTGCTCTGGCAGGGCAGTGGCAGGAGGCTCCACACACCTGCCCAGATGTCATCAAAAACACTCTGCACATGTGCAGAAGCTTTTGAGCATGCACAGAAGCATCACACGCTCGCAAAGTGAGTGTGCGCGCCCATGCGCTACCAACAGCAAACCAGTAGCGCCGGGATTTGAAACCCACTACTGTTGGAGACCCCTGTAAGATGACACCAAAGAGTTGTATTCTTCAGAGGTTGCACCTCCTGATAACATTTAGTACTTCCTGTGTCCTGAATTCCATTTGGGCTGAAGCAGAAAGGGCAACATTCTCTGTATTTGAAGGCAAACCACCCCCCAAAAAAATCTGACTTGAAGGCACAAAAAAATCTCAACCCGTCACCATTTGCAAAGCACTGAGATTATTTTAGAGCTGTCTTTTCATTCGTTTTCCATTATATTTCCATGATAATTTTAATGAAAACCTATGGATTCTTTATGTCTGACAGATGTGCTGTGTTTTTGAAAGATGTGTCAAGTAGCTGGAAAGCAATATACTGTATAACTTTGTCTAAATGCAATGATAGTGCAACTTTACTGCATGTATCCAATAATTACTTTGCAAGAATGAAGGGTGAATTTAGATGCCAGCTAGGTTACATGGATTCAAGGGAGACTCCAGGACAAAGTTTACCCGTTAAATAAAACCTCAGAGTCAAATTGACTGATAACGTGAGTTAACAATTAGCTACATCAATTGCAGAGCAGCAAAAACACTGGAGCCACAGGTCAAGGGCTAGTTCTAGGCCTCTGGAATTTAACTCACTTAGATTGTGTCCGCTTAGTGTCTTGTTTGAGCTATGGGTCCCACCAATTATTTTAGTGTGTGTGTGTGTGTGTGTGTGTGTGTGTGTGTGTGTGTGTGTATAGAGGGTGGGGGGAGAGAGAGATAGATGTATGTATGTATGTATGTGTGTGTGTGTGTGTGTGTGTGTATACAGTCATGGCCGTAAATGTTGGCACCCCTGAATTTTTTCCAGAAAATGAAGTATTTCTCACAGAAAAGTATTGCAGTAACACATGTTTTGCTATACACATGTTTATTCCCTTTGTGTGTAATGGAACAAAACCAAAAAGGGGAGGAAAAAAAGCAAATTGGACATAATGTCACACAAAACTCAAAAAATGGGCTGGACAAAATCATTGGCACCCTTTACTTAATATTTGGTTACACACCGTTTGGAATAAATAACTGAAATCAGTCGCTTCCGATAACCATCAATAAGCTTCTTATACCTCTCACCCGGAATTTTGGACCACTCTTCCTTTGCAAACTGCTCCAGGTCTCTCTTATTGGAAGGGCGCCTCTTCCCAACAGCAATTTTAAGATCTCTCCACAGGTGTTCAATGGGATTGGGATCTGGACTCATTGCTGGCCACTTCAGAACTCTCCAGCACTTTGTTGCCATCCATTTCTGGGTGCTTTTTGACGTATGTTTGGGGTCATTGTCCTGCTGGAAGACCCAAGATCTCCGACGCAAACCCAGCTTTCTGACACTGGGCTCTACAGTGCGACCCAAAATCTGTTGGTAATCCTCAGATTTCATGATGCCTTGCACACATTCAAGGCACCCAGTGCCAGAGGCAGCAAAACAACCTCAAAACATCAGTGAACCTCCACCGTATTTTACTGTAGGTACTGTGTTCTTTTCTTTGTAGGCCTCATTCCTTTTGCGGTAAACACTAGAATGATGTGCTTTACCAAAAAGCTCTATCTTGGTCTCATCTGTCCACAAGACATTTGCCCAGAAGGATTTTGGCTTACTCAAGTACATGTTGGTAAACTGTAGTGTTGCTTTTTTATGTCTCTGTGTCAGCAGTGGGGTCCTCCTGGGTCTCCTGCCATAGCATTTCATTTCATTTAAATGTTGACAGATAGTTCGCGCTGACACTGATGCTCCCTGAGCCTGCAGGACAGCTTGAATTGTTTTGGAACCTGTTTGGGGCTGCTTATCCACCATCCGGACTATCCTGCGTTGGCACCTTTCATCAATTTTTCTCTTCTGTCCATGCCCAGGGAGATTAGCTACAGTGCCATGGGTTGCAAACTTCTTGATAATGTTGCGCACTGTGGACAAAGACAAATCTAGATCTCTGGAGATGAACTTGTAACCTTGAGATTGATGATATTTTTCCACAATTTTGGTTCTCAAGTCCTCAGACAGTTTTCTTCTCCTCTTTCTGTTGTCCATGCTTAGTGTGGCACACACAGACACGCAATGCAAAGACTAAGTGAACTTCTCTCCTTTTTATCTGCTTTCAAGTGTGAGTTTTATATTGCCCACACCTATTACTTGCCCCAGGTGAGTTTAAAGGAGCATCACATGCTTCAAACAATCTTATTTATCCACAATTTTGAAAGGGTGCCAATGATTTTGTCCAGCCCATTTTTGGAGTTTTGTGTGACATTATGTCCAATTTGCTTTTTTTCCTCCCCTTTTTGGTTTTGTTCCATTACACACAAAGGGAATAAATATGTGTATAGCAAAACATGTGTTACTGCAATACTTTTCTGTGAGAAATACTTCATTTTCTGGAAAAATTTCAGGGGTGCCAACATTTACGGCCATGACTGTATGTATATGTATATGTATATGTATATGTATATGTATATGTATATGTATATGTATATGTATATGTATATGTATATGTATATGTATGTATATTAATTTATTATTTTATTTTATTTTTTGCATTAGTTCTCCATAGGGCAGTTCTCTGACAAATTCAAGGAAGAAGAGTGGACTGAGAATGTTTATGTGAGCCACAGACTTTTGGTCCACTGCATCCAATGCTGAAGCACTTTTTCCCAGTTGAAATGAATGGTGCGGCCAAGATGAGTATGAAGGGAATCCCAGATTATTAAAATAACTGTTGAAGTTATATTTTAACTAAATACTTGTGCAGATAGTCCTCACTTAGCAACTGCTCTGTTTAGCAACCATTCAAATTTTTGACAGTGTTGAAAAGGTAACTTTACAGCCAACCCTCTTCACGTGACTGTTGCAGCTACCGCATGGTCATAGGAGTGAGATTTGGATGCCTCGCAACTGGCAGATTTTTATGACCATCACAGTGTCCTGCGGTCCCATGATCATCATTTGCACACTTCAGACCTAGCTTCCAACAAGTAATAAAAATCACAAGTTGTGGTCACATGAGGTCTTGCTTAACAACCATGTCACTGCTGACAAGGTTGCCAGTCCCAATTGTTATTGGTATTAAGCAAGGACTACCTATAATAACTTGAATTTAAAAGACAGGTAGTCTTGTCTTACGACCACAATTGAGCCCAAAATTTCTGCTGCTAACTGAAACATTTGTTAAGTGAATTTTGCCCCATTTTACAACCTTTCAAGGCACAGTTGTTCAGTGAATCGCTGAAGTTGTTAAATTAGTATCCCGGTTGTTAAATGAAGCTGGCTTCTCCATTGACTTTGCTTGTCAGCGGATTGCAAAAGGGGATCACATGATCCTGGGAAACAGCAAAGGCCATAAATATGAACCAGTTGCCAAACATCTGAATTTTTGTCACACGACCATAGGAATGCTGCAAAGGTTGGAACTGTGAAAATTGGTCACGAGTCACCTTTTCTACTGCCATTGTAACTTTGAATGGTCACTAAATGAACTGTTGTAAATCGAGGACTACCTGTATTGATCCAGCTGATCATCTCAAATACTGATTCATATTTTGGGTGGGATCATCTTTATGTTTGCGTCTGAAGGAAAATTCCCCCATTTTTCCCCCTCCCCATCAAGGAGGTTGTCCTTCTCCACCTTGAAACTGGCGAGATAGAACAGAATATACTCGGAGATGATATATTCCTTTTATTTCATATGTTCCACACTGATTATGATATGCATAATGATTAAAGTAAACAAATCCAGTGAGAATATATATTGACAGAACTACAACCAGCAATTTTAAAACAAGATGAGACATGTTTATTAGTTACCAGAGCATATCTCTTGGGCTTCAGCTGAAACTCTGTTCATTTCTTTCCAATCCCTTAAGATGGAAAAGAACCTGCCTGTTGGAGTGGGGGCGGGGGGGGCGGGGGGCGGGAGAGAGAATAAAGAAAAAAAAAGGAGGGAGGAGATTTCTTTCTTTTTAAGATTATACGTTACCCTATAATAGCAAAGGTATTAATTTTCCAAAGTGATTTGGTTTCTAATTTAATTCTTGCAAAAACTAAGTCCTCTCCTTGCTTCCAGAAAGTGGACTCATAAAACATTTTTGTATGCATCGAGAGTGCTGCTGTTCACAGCAAATCTAAGACATCCAGCAAGTCTGAACCAGTAGAATTCTTTTATGACTTTGCCTGCCTTCGGGTTATTGATGCAGAATGAATTTACAAAGTTGGATGCTCTGTTTCAGTCATTCTGATGGCTACTGATGTCCCAGCGAGCGGGAGCACATCGCTGATCTCAAAGCAAAAAAAAAAAATCTAAGCAAGGTTTGGATGTCAATGGGTGGGGTGAGGATGAAGGTCATCCCAGAAGCTCAGGATCGCAGGGTAGATTGAGAAGTCAAAAAACATGTCAGGAAAAAGGTATTGGCAAACAATTTCCCTCCTGTGAAACAATAAATCACTTGTCCATGTCCTTATCAGGAATTCAGCTCAGCTTAAGGCAGCCTTGACTCTCTCCTCCACATGAGGATGTAGGAGTAGATAGAAGAACAGGGGGGATAACTTTTAAATGTCCTCCTTCCATGTATAGCTTCCATACAGGCAGATGCATTGTTTTATTTTAGACCATGAGTTGACATATTTTTCATGGTAGAAGCTGGAAAGAAGGAAGCACAGAAAGAAAATTACTTTTTGTACTGCCTTCAGAGAAAATCCGATCCTTTAATTGCTTCTGCATGCCAAGCAACTCTTGCCTTTTTAAACAAGTTTCTCTGGTAATATTAAACCAGTGGTGAAATCCAATTTTTTTTACTACCAGTTCTGTGTGCGTGGCTTGGTGGGTGTGGCAGGGGAAAGGTACTGCAAAATCTCCATTCCCACCCCACTCTGGGGCCAGCCAGAAGTGGCATTTGCCAGTTCTCCGAACTGCCCAAAATTTCCACTACCGGTTCTCCAGAATCTGTCAGAACCTGCTGGATTTCACCCCTGTATTAAACTTAATAGCGTGGGGAACCTTTTAGGCATCTTTCCATTGACAAATGCGGCATGCATGCGTGTTTTGCTTCAGTTCGGAGAGGCGATTGGGGATTAAGATGCTGAATTGTGTGCTGCTCCTTCGGTTTGTTTTGCTACAATTTCCTACCCATTCTAAACCGAAGGCAGCCCAGAAAGTCAGTACGATTGGCTAGGACAATACTAATAACTTTTCGGCTGCCCCATAATGCGAATTGTCCCTTAAACAGAGTGACAGGAAGGACGTCTGGGGGGAACCGGGAGGGGGTTTTTTGATCGGAAGATATTGTCAGAGACGCCTCTGCTCTGATCCCGGGTTGAAAAACTCGTGATCTCAGCCTTGCAGTGCCGAATCTTCCGCAACTAGTAGAACTGGACATTCAAAACAACCCGAGCGCAATCTTATCTCCCTATCTCTAAATCCGACAAGTGATGGGCGGGGAAGGGTGTTTTTGACCCTTGAAATCGCCCTCGCACGGCCTCTTGGGAAAGCGAGTCCACGAAGAATCGACGGCTATTCCTAACCGGGTCCGCCCGCTTCTATTTTTTTTTTCCTCCTTTCTTCCACTTTTACGTCTTTGGACAGCTCCTCCCGCGCTTGGCTGGAAGTCAACTTCCTTTACTGTTTTCCACTTTCTTTCTCTGCTTAGCCGATCCAGCCGCGCTATGGTGAAGTGGAGCGGCTTTGCCGGGAGATTGGGGCGCTGCCTGCAATCGTCGCCCGGAGTACCCCGTCCCGCTCCCCTTTGGAGGGCTACTTCCAGCGTTGCAGAGTCAGCTTCGATCCCCCGGCATGAAGAGCGGCTAAAGAGCCCGGAGGAGTTGCCCGGAATGGGGTCTCTTGAGACCCTCTATTGGCTCTTCGTGAAAGGCTACTTGCTGCACACGCACCAACTTCAGGTGACGAGGCCACCGGTCCGGGGATGTCTCCGGGGCAGTGGGGTGGGGGGAGATCTCTGGAGGGAACAACTTGGCTTTCTTTACCTACATCGCTCGTCTCAAGTAGCCAGAAGGCTGCACAGCCGTCTGGAGATGAGCGAACGAGCCAAATGATTGCCGGTTGGAAAACGCGAGCAGGCGACAACCTGTCCGGGAAGGACATCGGGTGCTGCTGGAGCACCTAAGAATTGCGCGTCGAAGAATGAAGCTTTGTTTTTCTGCTACGGAGCTCGTGGTATTACGGTATTATCCACCGAAGTGACTTAGGGAGGGTCAGGATGGAGTGGGGAGAAAGCCACTCTGCTTATGTTCAGATGCGCTTGAGTTTAACCTACCCCCTCTGCTAAAGCCGTATTTAAAGGAGAATATTTGCAGCTCAGGGTTGACATGAGGGGTCCTTGGTGCTCTCTGAGCTGGCTTGTTTTCTTGTAGACGTTTCGTTACTCTAACTAGTAATGAATCTTCAGTCCTAGAGAAAATGTTCTCTCACTTTTTAAATATGTAAATTTTAATCTGTTTTTAAATTATTGGGGTGTTTTGATCTGTCTGGGCCAAAATGATTTAATTTGATTTTATTCTGGTTTTAAATTTTTTGTATCTATGTATTTTATTGTTGGCTGTTCACCGCCCTGAGTCCTTCGGGAGTAGGGTGGTATACAAATCAAATAAACTAAACTAACTAACTAACTTTCTTGCAGAATATCTTCAAGAAAACAAGCAGGCTCGGAGAGCACCAAGGACCCCTCAAAGCCATATTTAGTTAGCTAGCTAGCTAGCTAGCTAGTTAGTTAATTAGTTATATTCATTTATTTATTTAATTAGAAAATGTATATTGCCGCCTACTAGTACATGGCAACTCAAGATGGCTAACAAAATTATAAAACACTGTATAAAAGAAATAAAAAGTAAAAGTAAAAGTAATCCTCCACCAACCCCCCCTGGCAGGAACATATGCTCGTTCTAACCTAAGGTGACCAGATTTTAAGATTGGTAAAGAGGGACACCATTGTGGGCGTGGTTTATTTTGTGGGCGTGGCTAGCTGGTCATGTGACTGGGTGGCCGTGGCTACCTGGTCATGTGACCGGGTGGCCATGGCTATGTGTATAGGGACTACTCAGAGGGCTGAAAAAAGTCATTTCTGACAGGTCCTCGCACTTTTGACTGGTCCTCACACTTATGACCATCCTCACATTTATGCCCATGCAGCATTCTTAACAACCATGTCACTCATTTCACAACTGCTTCTCTTCACCATGGTGATAAGACTGGGCAAAAAACGTAAAATGTGAGGACAGTCGTAAGTTTAAGGACTGGACAAAAGTGCGAGGACCAATCAAAAATAACTTTTTCAGCCCTCTGAGTAGTCCATATGCATAAAAGGATACAGCAATAGAGAGGGATGAAGGAAGGGAAGGGAAATTAAAGTAGGAGTGAGGGTAAGAGGGGGAGGAAGAGAGGAGGAGAAGGAGAAAGGAAGAGGAAGTAGGGAGGAGAAGAAGATGGGGGGAAGAGAAAGTAAGAAGAAAAGAAAAGAGAGAAGTGGTAGGTTTGAGGAGAAAGATTGCTGTACAATAAAAAAGATGAAAGGGAAGAAAGCCAACCCCAAACAAATATAAAGATATTAAGATAAAGAATGAATGGTTAAACTTTAAAGAATAAAAGAGAACAAATATGAATAAATAGCAGTAATTAGAAACACACATACAAACATATAATTTATTTTCTTTGAACAGAGTATTTGGCCGGTTCACAAATTTAAACAGTGTTTAGTCACTTCAATTAAATTTACAATTTCTATATTTCCTTTTTGCCATATTTATTCCTCACCTATTTTTTTAAAAAAACCAATATTACCCTTCATCCTCATCTCTAATCTTAATCAAATTCAATTTTTCCCTTCTATTCTATATATACCCCTTCCCATTGTCATCTATTTTTATATCCATCCCCACATTGTTTAATTATGTAATTATGTAATACAGTTGTTTAATATAAATTCAACATTTTAATATAAATCAGTTATAAAACTATCTTTTTTGTATATTAATCAATATGAACATGAATATTCTAATTATTTCCATGCAATCCAATTTCTTACAAATCAATTAATTATATTTACCAATAATAATAAACCAAATAATTTCCCCCATATATTCCTCTGAACCACAACTTAACCATTTCTGCTTTCAACACAATATACAATTAATAATATCTCAATTATTACAATTCCCTAGTTAAATACAGCTTTTTTTTCTTTTGTGTTTTAAAATCTTGTACTCTCCTCCTAAATTTCCCATTGTTTGCAGTTTTTCACCTACCTTTTTTGGGGAGGAAAAATAAAAATAAAAATAAATCTCTCTCTGCCTCATTTTGTCATGTTGCACCAAAGATCCTGGTTTTGGTTTAGTTTCTGCAGCTTAGCTAAGGGGAAAAAAAACTGCTTCAGGAACTCTTTACACTGATTGCCTGTAGGGCGGCCCTTTGAAGCCCCGGGCAAGAGTTTAAACAGTTTTTTTTTCTTCTAGCCATCAGCTGGGGCTCAAGAAGCAGCGGGACTCAGGAGGCAGAATGAAAAATCGGGACTTTTTTGAAACGCCACGGGACGCGGGACAAATTGCTAAAAATCGGGACTGTCCCGCCAAAAGCGGGACGTCTGGTCACCTTATTCTAACCATCTAATGGGCTCCATCCCATTATTTGCAATAATTTGGGAGATGACTCTTGGTAGATCAAACAAAACTTTGGCCTCAGCATTCCAGTGCCAATGGCATATGGCACTGCTTCTGGAATTCAACAAATTAAAAAATAAAGAGTTGAGCCAGGAGAAAGTATTAAAACAATGATCCATGTCAGTCAAAACATGTGACAGAAGGCACACATTTCAAGAGGCATTAGGGAAGTTCACACTTCTGGGCCATTTATGCAACCAGAAATTAAAACTTCCAAGTTTCAAATGGTTAGAGGATTGCTTGATAATCTTATGTATCTGCTCTGAGGCGTGTCATTTTAAATACTAATTAAATGTATATAAGTGTGTATTGTCTTGCAGGTTACATCTGCAGATGCTTTGTATTTTCCTCAGGAAAATATAAAATTTTCCTCAGGAAAATTTTCCCCAACTGATTTCTTCAAAAGTTCAGTTAACCTGATATCAAATAATTACATTCCATAGCCATCTTGATGCAGGTGGATTGCATCTGAATATCCGAAGGGCACCAGATGGGGAAGGTTCTTCTAGGGCAGGGCTGTCAAACTCCCAGCCCGAAGGCCGGATGCATCACATGCTGGCCACACCCATGCACAGTTTAATGAAGGTGGGGAAAGTCCCGACACTACTGTGACAATGTGAGTTTGACACCCTTGTTCTAGGGTATGATTACTTTTCCTTTCCACTTGGAATCTGTATCCATCATTGGTTATGCAAATAAAAGGGAAATTTTATGAAATAAGATATAGATTAACCCAAAATTTAGTATGTATGGTTTTGACTTAATTGCTTCTGGGCTCAAACACTTTAGATTGTTACCTGATTCATATATATTGAGTAAATATAGTTAATTCTGGCTTTTTCAACAAGCCTTGGTTAAATAAACTATGGTTTAATGTGATCTGTGAAGCCAGGTAATAGGTTGTCTTCTGTAAAAAAACAGAAGAATGTATGCTAAAAAAACTTGAAAGATGTAAATGTCAAAGCACTACATAAATCATCATCGCTACCTCTTCCTATATATACCAAAGCCAATAAAATTAAGAATATTGGGGACCTGTCACTTCCTACAGATGTGGCTTTTTAAGTGGATAATGTCCCATTGTTGTCCTGCTCTGAAATGGAATTAAACAGTTCCTGTGTCCTAATTTCCAATTGTCTCCTCCAGTCATAAAATGAAGCTTCAAAAGCAGTCAACTCATTTTTTGCATTTGCAGGGTGCTTGGGGACTTGGAGATAAGAAATTACCTGAGGAAAAAGGGAAGTTAGAAAGATGTGGTATTACAAGAATAAGGTTGAGTCCATCCACTTTAATATTCTATTCTATTCTATTCTATTCTATTCTATTCTATTCTATTCTATTCTATTCTATTCCTCATTTCTGATTTCAGTACTATTCATTGTTAGCATTTTTTATATGAGAAAGAGTAAATGTCCTCCAGGAATGTGGCATTTCCCTTCTTTACACTAAATATAAACATGATAGATGAGCAGTCAATGGCAGCGAAAACCAGGAGGACTCTGTTCACAAAATGTTGATTTAATAAAATGTATTAATAACAACAGTCCCTACTACCGGTAGATGCCTTCTGTTTTTTTTAATTCCCTATACAAAAAGGATATTGGAAAAATTCTCAAGAGAGAAAATGGACCCAGTGGATAGGCCAGAATAAATATTTCATCTGCCTTTTCACTTAAAATCAAGACAAATATTTGAATTCCTTTGTCAGCACAGGCTACTTGCCAACCTGATTGTTCAGAAATTAACTTGTTTTCTCTGCTTTCCCTAACAGATTGTTGCAAGAAGTTCAGATGTACAGATTAAAGTGCTGGGTTCCAAACTAACAGATTAAAAAAGCCACAGTAGATAAGACATGACAGTGTACTAAACATGGGTTGGGAATAACATGTTTGAAAAACAGCATATGCAGTTAGTTGGCTTTACTGCTACAGAATCCATAGTTTGCTCCTGTCGGGAAATAAATGCCAAACATGATTTATCCAGATGAAACAAAAATTCAGCAAATATAATTATATTTTATTAAATACCAGGTTGGAGATTCTTTGTGTGCTTTTAGAATACCCAAAGCATAAACAAATATCATAATCTGATAGGCACAATAATGGCTTCTTGACATCACAGGCTATACACACATTGGACAGCAGGGACATCGTTTGAATTCAATCAACAGTAAAACTGCCGGGTTGCAAGGGACAAAAAACAAAAACAAAAAAACAAAGGCTGTTTTCATAGAAAACATCTATTTTTGGGAAAGCTGCCAGTGTCTCTCCTGGCTACTAAGAATCTATGTAGTAACTAAATAGCTTAGTGTGTGAGGCTGGGTGTGAATTGTTCCAAAAATTAGGCCACTTAAATTCAAGTTTCATGACATGACTTTATTTTTAAGAATAGCCACATCAGGTGAGAACAAAGAGTAAAGATATGCAAGGGTTTGGGGCTGAAGACATAGGGCAGGGGTCAGCAACCCACGGCTCTGGAGCCGCATGTGGCTTTTCATCCTTCTGCTGCAGCTCCTTGTCGCTGGTCAGCTCCACAATTAATAGGGCTTTCGGTTAGAACAGGTAGAGGAAAAAGGACGCTGTGCTAGGAGGAGACTCTATGGTGGGGGAAGCAGACTTCCGCTCAGCTCCAGAATTGAACGGGAGGGCTTCTGGTTAGGACCTTTGTGGCTCTTTGAGTGTTTAAGGTTACCGACCACTGACATAGGGCTTCCATCGATCTGAAGATACACCTCCGTAAGCCCCCAGTTTTGCAGTTCAGATGGAAGGTCACGCCCCAGTTTCTCCACTGTTTGGGGCCCTGGAAGTTTGCCTTTGGAGAGCATTAGTTACACTCCCGGATTGATATAAAACTATCTTGTAAACCATAATCCTGTCTTTAGATAGAAATATATGTTGATAAATTTGGATATCATTGGAGCTTCCCAGAGAAGAGGAGGGGCAAAAAACTGTGATTCTTTTCTTAAATTTTTATACAAATGAAAACTCCATGTACCGTATTTTCCGGTGTATAAGATGACTTTTTAACACATGAAAATCTTCTCAAAAGTCGGGGGTCGTCTTATACTCCGGGTGTCGTTCTCCTGTAACCAGGCAGACCAGCCCGAAAGGCTCTGACGAGCCAAGCTCTGACCATCCCAACTGAGTTGCCTGCTAATCAGGCAACTCAGCTAGGATCGCCAGAACCATTTAAAAGAAAAAAAACTTTTTTCTTTTACATGGCTCTGGCAATCCAAGCTCTGACGATCCCAGCTGAGTCTCCTGCTAATCAGGCAACTCAGCTGGGATCGCCAGAGCCATGTAAAAGGAAAAAAGTTTTCCCCCTCCAGCTTGCTTACTTTAGCTGCTAGTCACAACGCTTGCCTTGCTTCGCTTGCCTGAATCCATTCTATCAGCAAGCAACTCCCTGCCTGCAATCAAGCAGGCAGGGAGTTGTGGACTTCAACTCCCAGAATTCCTCAGCCAGCTTTGCTTTGCTGGCTGAGAAATTCTAGGAATTGAAGTCTACAAGTCTTAAAGTTGCCAAGGTTGGATTGGGTAAGTTCTATTGGGTAAGTTTTTCCCCCTTTGGGAGCTTTAAAAAAAATAGTTAATTGGGGTTTTTTTTAGTTGTTCTTTTTTAGACCTAGCCATTTAAAGTTTAGGAAGTTTTAAATTTAGCTTTCATATAAAAATAAAAATAAAATAAAATAAAATAATATTTGTGCAGTTTTCTGAGATTTAGTGTGTTTCTGTAGTGTTTCACTCTAACTACACAAACACACAAAATCTCACAAAGCTGTATGTGGAATTTTGTGTGTGTAAAGTGTGAAAGTTGGGTTTTTGGGCTTTTTGTGGCTGTGTGAGATTCCTGCTTGTTGCAGGGGCCATTTTGGGTCTAGCACAGCTGCTCTTACATTGTGGGTGAGCCTGTTGTGTTGTGTTGTGTGTGTGTAAAGTGTGAAAGTTGTTTTTTGGGGCTTTTTGTGGCTGTGTGAGGTTCCTGCTTGTTGCAGGGGCCATTTTGGGTCTAGCACAGCTGCTCTTACATTGTGGGTGAGCCTGTTGTGTTGTGTTGTGTGTGTGTAAAGTGTGAAAGTTGTTTTTTGGGGCTTTTTGTGGCTGTGTGAGGTTCCTGCTTGTTGCAGGGGCCATTTTGGGTCTAGCACAGCTGCTCTTACATTGTGGGTGAGCCTGTTGTGTTGTGTTGTGTGTGTGTAAAGTGTGAAAGTTGTTTTTTGGGGCTTTTTGTGGCTGTGTGAGGTTCCTGCTTGTTGCAGGGGCCATTTTGGGTCTAGTACAGCTGCTTTTATGTTGTGGGTGAGCCAGTTGATGTTTTTTAATTTTTATTTGGTGTGGGTTGGAAGAGGGGTAGTCTTATACGGTGAGTATAGCCCAAACCCTATATTTTAGCAGAAAAAGTCCAGGGTCGTCTTATACGCCCAGTCGTCTTATATGCCGGAAAATACAGTATCTTCAGATCAATTTTATCCCTATTCTAGAAACAGCTCAGATTGAGCTTTTGGACAAAGGAACAAGGCAAGTGCAGAAACTGGTTACGGGGCCGATGACCCAAAAGAGAAATGTTTCAAATATTTACTTATCACTTGCATTCATCCATATAATGTAAACCAATTGTTTTAGTATTGAACTTGACATGCCACAGCCAGCAGCCATGTTTCCTTTCCTTTCCTTTCCCATCTCATTCTTGTTTCTTTCCTGGTTTCTTTTTTTCCCCCCTCTCTTTGCTCCAGTGCTCATATTTCACAGGGGTGGGTATGGGGCAGGGAGAAAAACCATCCAGGAAGCTAGCACTGCTGAGTTGGCAATAGTTTTGACAGATCTCAACCCCTATTTTATCTGCCATTTTTTCTAAACTGGGAGAGAGAGAGAGAGGAAGTGAAAGGAAAGAATAAGGTCTCCCCCTACCAAACCCCCCCCCTCATTTCTAGCTTGAAGAACTGGATCAGTTTGAATAACTGATTCCACACAATTATTCCAATGAATAATTGAAACAATTGAATCCAATGAATGACCTATGCATGCACACACACACAAAGACACAAATATATCCCACTTTTTTGACAGCCTCCAAATAACAACATTACTTTTTCTATTCTAGATCATTTCCAAGAAAAGGTTTGGCCCCATATGGAGATCTACTACTGGCCCTTATCTTAATATTAATATTGGAAGTCCTGAAATCATAGAGGAGCTGTTACGTCAGGAGGGAAAATACCCAATACGGAGTGACATGAGCCTTTGGAAGGCGCATCGAGACATACGGCACTTATCGTACGGCCCCTTCACTGAGTGAGTGTCAAGCAGTTACCTACCACAAATCTAACCAGAAATTAAATAAACAGACTTCTAATATGAATTCACATAGATGTGCAGCTACACCAGGGGTGAAATTCAAAATTTTTCCCTATCGGTTCTCCGAACTGCTCAAAATTTCCGCTGCCGGTTCTCCAGAACCTGTCAGAACCTGCTGGATTTCACCCCTGAGCTACACCCAAAGCTTATCTATAATGTGCACACATGAATTAAAATGACTCAATTGCTGTGCCTCAAAAAAAGCTAATTACTGCCTTGGCTAGCCCCAATACAACCCATACCATGACATGTGTACCTTTCCTTAGGCAAAATTAAGAAAACGTAACTCAAGCCTGCCTAGCGGTCATGGAAGGTATTATGTTTTTTCAAATATGTGGAAGAGCAACTCACATTTCATTCAAGTTCCTGAGAATGCTTGCGTAATTAACTCAGAGCAACTGTTTTTTGGGGGGAAACTGAATTAAACTCTGTGCTTCTTAATCTCTGAGCATGATTTGTGCAGCCATGATACCTGGTTTGAATCTGTAAGGGAGAAGATATAAATATTATTTAAACAGTATTTTTCCCCTCAGAAATGTCATGTAAGTCTTAGCATTACTGTAGATCAGTGGTTCTCAACCTGTGGGTTGTGACCCCTTTGGGAGTCGAACGACCCTTTCACAGGGGTCGCCTAAAACACATATTTTCAATGGCTTTAGGAATAATTTTATGTTTGGGGGTCACCACAACATGAGGAACTGTATTAAAGGGTCACGGCATTAGGAAGGTTGAGAACCACTGCTGTAGATCTTTGATCTAAATAACAGTACTGTGCAAATTCTCCAAATGTCTTATAATCAGCTAGCACTCTCTATATTTTAAATTATAATTCATATGAATAACGTGCTAATGCGTTGTTATTTTTTCTTAAATTTCAAAAAGATTACAATTAATCTTTCTTTAAAAGAAATCCCATAACCTTTGGGGTATATGGGGGATATGTTTGTACGTGTGTAGATCACAGGTGTCAAACTTGCTGCATCATATTGCCATCACATGACATATTGTGATGTTTTTTTTCCCCTTTGAGGAGCTGGGGTGGGCATTCAGCCCACGGGCCGCCATTTGACTCCCTTGGTATAGATATATTTACAAACATATAAAATAAAACATATACATATCTGTGTAAAATATATAGAAGCTTAACCTGTATAAGAAAAGGGTGCCTTGAAGAGAAAAAGAAGAAAAATATACCTAGAAAATAAAAAATACAGTGGGGAAAAAACTCTAGAAAATTGTGTGTGTGTGTGTGTGTAAAACAAGAAGCCCTGTAGACAAAGTAGACTTAACCACATCTAGCTAGTTTAGTTAAATCTGCTAGTGAACTCTCCCAATAGATTCTAGTAATTCATCTGATTCCACACATGCTCAAAATGTATAATGAGCTGTGAGAATATCGTAACCTGCATATAGCATAGCCCCTAAAGGAGGAAGACAGGAGGAAGAGCTGCGGCCTAGACCACACTCTGATAAACTCTAAGCCAGAAACCAGAAATGTAATTTAATAAAGCATCTCAAAACTGACCCTTCCTACATCTGTGAAAAGTAATGGCAAGGGGAGAAGTACTTTCAGACATGTAATCTTCAGACAGTAAGAATATTCTCTTACTGTAACCTTATAATAAAGTAAAGCAGGGGTGAAATGTAAAATCTGTTACTACCAGTTCTGTGGGTGTGGCTTGGTGGGGGAGGGGTGTAATGTGATGGTGGGTGTGGCCAACTTTTTTTAAAAAAAAACTTTTCAAAGCGTTTTTTCTAATGCTTTGAAAAGCCTCTCTGCCGATCAAGAACTCAGCTGGGATCGTCAGAGAGGCTCTTTAAAAAATACCTCTCTGCCAATCAGGGAACTCAGCTGGGATCGTCAGAGACTTTTCAAAGCATTTTTTTTTTACCACCTCTTCAGCCAAGAGGTTGCAGAAAAAAATGCTTTGAAAAGCCTCTGATGATCCCAGCTGAGTCGCGCGATCATCAGAGGCTTTTTTTTTTTTTACTATCAATGTAGTATCAATGTAATGATTTTTAAATTGGGTGTTTTAAATTTTTGGGGTTTTAAATTTGAGCTGAAATTATTTAATAATTTTAATTATTTTTAACTGATGTCTGTCTTTGTGTTTTTAATAGGCTGTATACCGCCCTGAGTCCTTCGGGAGAAGGGCGGTATAGAAATAAAATTATTTATTTATTTATTTATTTATTTACTTTTAAAAGCATTTTTTCATTGGAAGAGGTTGTAGAAAAAAATGCTTTTAAAAGTAAAAAAAATAAAAGCCTCTGATGATTGTGCGGCTCAGCTGGGCATGGTGGGGGGTGGGTGGGCGCAGGGATTTTGCTACCAGTTCTCCAAACCACCCGCCGCCATCGCTACCGGATCGGGCAATCTGGTCTGAACCGGGAGCATTTCACCGCTGAAGTAAAGGTAAAGATTTTCCTATCCAGTTGCGTCTGACTCTAGGGTGGGGTGCTCATCTCTGTTTTTTGGCTGAGGGAGACAGCATTGTCCAAAGACATCATCTGTGGTTATGTGGCCAACATGACTATACGCTAAAGGCACACTGAAAGCTGTTACCTCTCCATCGAAGTGGTACCTATTTATCTACTCATATTTGCGTGCTTTCAAACTGCTAGGTGGGCGGAATCTGGGGCAAGAACGGGAGCTCACTCTGTTGCATGGCACTCAGGTCTTGAACTGGGACTGTCAGCTTTCCGGCTGATAAGCTCAGTGTCTTTAACCGCTGAGCCAGATAGTATTAGCATGCAGAGTTTTGGTTTCCTGTCTGGACTAGCTCAAAGGGTTAACCAAGCGTATCTCTCGTTCTTAGGGATGGAGAAAGGTGGCACCGTCTACGGCAGGTGTTGAACAAGAGGATGCTGAAGCCTTCAGAGGCCTTGCTCTATGCCGATTCCATCAATGAAGTGGTGTCTGATCTCATAGTGCACCTTGAAAATGAAAGAAAGAAAAGTTCCTCAGGAGTAAAAGTTGAAGATATGGCCAACCTATTGTACCGATTTGCTTTAGAAGGTACGTTTGTAGCTTGTGGTGATGCTATGAATGAACTTTGAGTTGTTTTATTTCTGAGGCTGTTTCTTGTAGGTGATGTTCTTATGACTTATTTAGCCACGGTTTACTGAGTCATCTGAACTTTTGGAGATCCTATGACACCAAACAATCAAAATAGCCACACAAACTATGCGTGCACAACAGCTAGGCTAAAATGGGTTTGGCTGCTTTGTGGTTCAGTGTGTTGTGTGAAAGTAGTTACAATAAAGCTGAATATGAGATCTTATGACTCTAGGCAGAATTTAGTCTGGCCTGGATTTTAAAAGGGAGTCCAATGTAAAGCTGAACATTATCACTGCTGCCTGCACCGAGAGGAAAATAGTTTCTTCCTTCTTCCACAAAATTCATGAAGAAAATTCCTTTTCTTAAGATTGTGGTTACACCAGGAGAAAAGGTTGCATGCAGAAGCATTTTGTTTAGAATGGCGTGAATATTACATTCCTCCTGCTAAACTGTTCCTCATTATACACATTGTAGGAGGAAAACTGGTTAGTCTATGGTGCCAAAAAGCAGGAAAAATCCAGTAGTACATTTTCTGACACATTTTATTAAAAGACATAACCTTCAGCTTACTTCATCAGAGGCACAAAACGACTAGGTTGATGTTGGATGGATGTAGGATTCAAATTTGGATGAGGCAGAGGGGGAAGAGAGGGGAAGACCTATCTGCCACTCACAAAAATTATGCCTTTTAATACAGATGGCCAAGCCTAATTATTTTCATACCATCTGGAAAGCTGATCTACTTGCACTCTTTCAAGCATACAGTACATGTTAAATATAAAGAAGGGTCAATCTGGCCTTCCTGGGTTGCTATGGACAAATAATAAAGGAAAGAAGAGTTGCCTATACTGTAGAACAAGCTGTCACAATGTAGAGATAGGGAAAAGGAAAACGGGAATCAGATGGCTGAGTAATATTACCAAATTAAGTCAATGATAGAAGAGAGAGAGAGAGAGAGAGAGAGAGAGAGAGAGAAAGAAATGTTGGATGGATGAATGCTGTGTCACTATCTATCTATCTATCTCTGTTTATATCTGTATCTGTATGTATATCTGTATATGTATATGACACATAAATATGTGTACGTGTATACACACACACACACTTTCTACACTGTCTCTCTCTCTCTGTATCTGTATGAGTATATGTGTGTGTATACATATATACATACGCAGTCTATCTACATATCTATCTATCTATCCATCGATTCATCGATCCATCCATCCATATGCATGTGTATGTATGTATACACACACACACATACACACAGTGTCTATCTACAGTCTGTTTCTCTTCTCTTCTCTTCTCTTCTCTTCTCTTCTCTTCTCTTCTCTTCTCTTCTCTTCTCTTCTCTTCTCTTCTCTTCCCTTCCCTTCCCTTCCCTTCCCTTCCATTCCCTTCCATTCCCTTCCATTCCATTCCATTCCATTCCATTCCATTCCATTCCATTCTCTATCCCCACAAATACATAAAGGGGGTGAACGTTGACCAGTGGCATTCAGCCAAAGCAGTTTATCACAAAAGTCAAGTAAAGATTCCCATTTTCATTTAGGAATTTGAATTGCTGGCTAGGGCAGGGGTCCCCAACCTTTTGGACCTCAGGGACCACCGAGTTCATAATTTTAAATCCCATGGACCAGTGGTGGGTTGCCCCTGGTTCGGACCGGTTCGCAAGAACCGGTAGTAAAACCGGTGGGAGACCCCACCCACCACCCCGGATGTTGTCATCGGCGATCTGCACATGTGCAAGCCACGTGCATGAGCAAAGCGATCGCGCACATGCGATCCCGTTGCGAATCGGTACTAAAGGTAAGTAGAACCCATCCCGCCAGGGACTACTAATACGAATCCAGCGTGCCGCTTGCTGAAGCGCCTGGACTCCCAGTGACGGGATGGGGTCCTTCAGGCACGCTCCCTCCTCTCTCTTTCACTCTCTCTCTCCCCTCTCTCTTTTTCTCTCTCTCCCACTCTTTCTCATTCTCTCTCTCTCTCTCTCTTTCATTCTCTCTCTCATTCTCTCTCTCATTCTCTCTCTGTCTCTTTCTCTCTCATTCTCTCTCTTTCATTCTCTCTCTGATTCTCTCTCTCTCTCTCTGATTCTGTTTCTGTCTCTCATCCCATGGGCTTGCCAGTGTCTTGGGGCTGAGAGGAAGTCAAGCATCCTCCCGAGAGACTGAGGTGCGTGGAGGACCAACAAGAGCCAGAAGAAACGGCTGCGAGATCCGGCAAGCGACGAAGCTTTGCTCCCCCTCTGAAATATGGAGTGAATCTCCATCCCCTGCCCTTCCCTTGCCAGGCGAGGAGTGACTGGGAATGGAGGGCAAGGGGCAGGGACAGCCACTGGTGGGTTCAGTCGACAGGAAGCTACAGCAGGGGGAAGAAACAGCCTGGGGTTCCTGCCACCTATTGCTTTGGCCCGCCTGCACTGCCACCTCCGCCTTGCACCATTACCTCATTCTGGCCGGCGAGGGCTGCGCTGCAAAGTGAGCTGCCTGGCCAGTCCCCTATTCAAGAGCTTTAGTCACAGGACTGGCCATTGCTCATCCCGGAGCAACTCCTTCACCCGGGTGTGCCATGGATGACCAACATTTTCTCGTGAACCACCAGTTGTTCGTGGACCACCAGTTGGTGACCACTGGGCTAGGGCATTAAGGAAGCTGAAATGTAGCACCTCTGGAAGCCTAGGCTGAAAGATGCCTTAACATGGGAACAGAGCCTTCAGAACAGACACCATACTTCCAAGCAGGAAGAATATCATACCCTGGAGAGTTTGAATCAACTGTCTACAAATGTTGCCTAATTATCAGTATGGCCACTGTACAGTATATCCTGCCCACTGGAGTGTCATCCATTTCAGTACTTCTATACAAATCAGAAGCATAACCACAATACCTCTCTTATGGCTAATGGCACTCTTCCCACATCTCATCTTTATCTGACCCATTTCTTTCTAGACTGCAGTTTTCTTTTCCTACTGGCTGCCATTGTGCATAATTATATGACTCATTTGTATTTTCTACCTCCAGGTATCTCCTATATTCTTTTTGAGACCCGCATTGGCTGTTTAGAGAAAGAGATACCCGTTGAAACAAAAAATTTCATTGATGCTATTGGATATATGTTCAGGAATTCTGTCTTTGTCACCTTCCTACCCAAATGGACACGGAACATGCTGCCTTTCTTTAACCGCTACCTACAAGGCTGGGATACAATCTTTGCCTTTGGTACGTGCATGATGGGGATCTGAGAATAACTCTCTGAATTTTTAGCCAAATCCGCTTGATGACATTCAAGGAGCTGGCATTTGTCTGGGTTCCTCTTGGGGAATTTGTATTTTCTTTAAGCTTCTTGCATAGCCAAGGAATCAGTGGATGAATAACTTGTCCATTATAATGGATATTGTCTTGCTAGTCTCAGTATTGTGAACCGTCAGTAACCGAAGCTCTTTCATGCTGTAGGGAAAAAACTGATTGATCAGAAGACTTTGGAATTAGAGAAGTGTCTGGAACGGGGTGAGGAAGTTTCAGGATACCTGACGTACTTGCTTACCAGTGGGCAGCTTAGTCATGAAGAGATATACGGAAGCATAACTGAGCTGCTATTGGCTGGTGTTGACACGGTAGGACATTGACTTCCTATTGTTCCTATAAGGGTGCCCTGATGATTGAGGAACAAAAGTGATGGCAAATACTTGTCATGTTGTCAAGCAGGTTGCCATCTGCTGATCAACCTTTATTCCTCACACTACTGCTTGAAAGCCCAAATATGCACTAGAACAGTGTTGGCGACCTATAACATGAGTGTCAAAGGTGACACACCACAATGTTTTGCCAATGTTCAATAAGATCTGGTGGCTATTCTTGAAAGCATGCTTTGTACTCATGTGATTTTCTGAGGCTGAAGAGGCTATATGAGTCCATGCAGATTCTGGACATGAGTCCATGCACATTCTGGACCTTCTGAAAATCATGTGAGAATGGGAATGCTTTCATACAGTTTTCAGAGGCTGCAGAAGCCACTGGAGACCATTCTCTGCAGCTATTCAAGACCAAAGGCCTCGTGCAACCCACAGCAGCCTCAGATAAATTGCAGGGGCTTGTCAACAGAAAGAGAACATCACATAAAAATAAGCAGTTATGTGGCAGATCCTGAGGAGGACTGGGCTCCAGGGGAAATGGGGAATGGTGTGAAGTGGCCTTTTTGAGTGGCAGCAGTGGCCCTAGGGCTGAAGTCAAGACCTGAGCCTTTACTTCAGGCCCAACATTTGCCCTACCAAGTGCCACTGTACAGGGTAGCTTAGATCAGTGAGGTTGAGGTGATAGAGAATTGTTTATCTTTGGTTCAGGATGTGTGTGCATGCATGGCATGGCAGCAGAGTCAAGTTAGACATTCTCCAAATTTTTGACACACTGAGCCCAAACATTTGCTATGACTGCACCAGATGTTTAAGAGTACTCTTCTAGAGCATAAATAGAAACTATTTTGTACGAAGTCAGATTTTATTTTTGTCTACTTGTTGAATGGTCTGTTTTATTTACTACACTTTCATACTAACACACTCCATAAGACCCATGGTGATGCACAGTTGTTGGCCATTTTAAATGACAGTAATTTGCTTGTTGCCAGAGAGCCTTTCCATCCCATTTTCTCATTCTCTGACCTTGAGTAATATCATTTTGAACCTGTTGCCTCTTCTGTATAAAGCATGAGTTCTACCTTGAACTATGAGCCTTCCCCCAAATGTCTGGAAAAATCAGCCGCTACAAAAGAACTGATGACCGCGGCTGAGAATAACATTCCTTTTTTATTTTCCTTTTCAGTATGAGTGAATATCTGAAAAATCTTACCAGTATTGTATCTTGTATACCATTTTTATTTAATTACTATATTTGAGTCCCACCCTTCTTCTAAATTAGAGATTCAGGCTTAGGAATCAGCTTGAATTGTAAGGGGAACTCTCAACAAATTCACCCATCATAACCGAGCAAGAATATATGGCAGATTTGTAAGCACACCTAATCCTTTTTAGGTTGGGATATAGTACACACATACAGCAAAATCGTAGCAATAGCATTTAGACTTATGTACTGCTTTACATTGCTTTAGAGCCCTCTCTAAGCAGTTTACAGAGTCAGCATACTGCCCCCAACAATCTGGGTGCTCGTTTACCCACCTCGGAAGGATGGAAGGCTAAGTCAACCTTGAGCCTGATGGGATTTGAACTGCCAAATTGCAGGCAGCTGGCAGTCAGTAGAAGTAGCCTGCAGTACTGCACTCTAACCACTGCACCACTGAAATCATCATACAAATGCCTTTATACATGTGCATTACAGTGTCTAAGCTGTGACACAAGTCACAGCATTTGTGATAATATCGTCACACATATGTGATCATTCCCCAGCCCAGAGCCGATGCCTATCATTTTCACTCTCTCGTTTGGTCTTTTCAGACATCCAATACTCTGTCTTGGTGTTTGTATCATCTGGCTAGAAACCCAGATATCCAGGAAGCTTTATACCAGGAAATAGCCAATGTGGTACCCGCAGACCAAATCCCTGAAGCCAAAGACATCAGCAAGATGCCTCTGCTTAAGGCGATAATCAAGGAGACTCTCAGGTAGGAGCCTTTCTATGTTTGAGCAAAGAAGCAGGATGCAGTCTTAACCTCAGACCAAGGATAGAGTGCCTGTTGCTGCAGCTTTGCAGCCTGGGTTTTCAAGAAATGACCGATAGTTCTCAAATTACAACCATAATGAGCCCTGCACCATTATCACAACTCAATTTCATGTGGTGGTTGTTAAGCGAATCACCATGGGTATTAAGTGAACCAATTGTTTGCTGTGAGCACAGTTTTGCCGAAAACTAGAAATGCTGGTTTTCAACAAAGCTGTTGTAAAAACAGTCATGTGACCGAAGGATACTGCAAACAGTTTAAATACATATTGCTAAGTGTCTGAAGGTTGTGACTGTGTGGGGAGGAGCAACTGTCAGAACTTCAAATCTGAGTTGTAAATAACTTCAAGGTAAGTTGGTCATAAGTCAAGGACTAAGGGCTACCTGCGTTCATGAGAATATAAAAGCAGGCTGGAAGTCTTGCAGATGCAAAATTCTGGGTCAGACAGTGCGCCCTTTGATGTGTTCAGGAAATCGTGACGCACAAACAGAATATTTGTCAGCTGCCAGAAACTAGTAAAGGATGTTATTTTCCCCAATTTTTAATGTGTGCTTCTGTGGGCCTTTCTATGGCTTTCATATTTGCACATGTGTGCCATTAAGGTAGTCTTGGCTCCTGATGGCCACAGGTCTGAAAGGAGATTGTCCTGAGTTCTAGCTGGGTCAGAACTTTTCTGCCAGTTAATATAACACACTATAATCACATTTTTACAATGCTCCCTTAGCATCTGGCATTCTTGACTAAAAGCAGGGTTTATTTTCCTCCCTTTTATTTATTTGAGTCAATTGTTGACATATAACAACTGCTTGGACTAGTCTCTGCAGTTTTCTTGGCAAGGTTTTTCAGGAGTGGTTTGCCATTACCTCCTTCCTAGGGCTGAGAATGAGTGACTGGTCCAAGGTCATCAAGCTGGCCTAGGTGATGAACTTTATGACACAGGCCAAACCCAAAAGGGTTGCGATCACTGGTCTAGGTCATTAGGATCTCTTCCTGCTGTTCAATGCTGCCCACTGATCTGCCACTTCCCCCTTTAAAGGCTTTATCCTGTGGTCCCCACCAACGCACGGATTATTGCAGAGAAGGAAATTGTCATTCAAGGATACCAGTTCCAGAAGGATGTAAGTACTGGTGTATTATTGATTTTGCAACCAGGACATCTCTAAGTGAATTGGGCTTAGTAACCAGAAAGAATGTGAAACATAATGTAATCATTGGGATAGCAGTCCATGCTAGGAATGCTAGCATCCATTAGGAATGTCAGTCCTTGCTAGGCAGAATTGGGCAAAGGAAAATGGACAGGTTGGAACAGTGTGGGATTCAAAAATTTTTACTACCAGTTCTGCGGGAGTGGCTTGGTGGGAGTGGCATGGCTTGATGGGCATGGCTTGGTAGGCATGGCGGGGGAAGGATACAGTAAAATCTCCATTCCCTCCCCACTCCAGGGGAAGGTTTCTGCAAAATCCCCATTTCCTCCCGATCAGCTGGGACTCAGGAGGCAGAGACTAGATGGGGGCGGGGCCATTCAGAGGTGGTATTTAACGGTTCTCCGAACTACTCAAAATTTCCGCTACCGGTTCTCTAGAATTGGTCAGAACCTGCTGAATACTACCTCTGGGTTGGAATATATAAGGATCAAGGATTATATTAGAAAGCAATTTTATTTATAAGATGATTTTTTTTTCTATGGAATACAAAGTAAATTATGCTGTCTGAGAATTCACTACTGGCCAATACCAACAGTCGCTGAAGGCACACACTCTGCTCCTGTTGCACATGCACCACAGAGCTTGATTTTTGTCTACTGACAGCATTTGCACTTTGGAAACATGCCAGTATTCTATCATCTCTCCCACACGGAAGGGATGCCCATATAGACTCTGCCCATGTTTGTTGCCATCATCATAGATCTGCCTGAGGAAGAACCTTATTGAAAAACAGCATCTCTATTGGCTCTATCTTTTTTCTAATTTTTTTCTGTGCTTTCTATTGGGCTTAGAGCCTCTTTGTACTGGCTCACTATGGCATCTCACATGATGAGACCAACTTTCCAGAGCCAGAACGCTTCCTGCCACGCCGCTGGTTGCGAGACCAGAGAGAGATGTCTCCTCACCCGTTCAGTTCCATTCCCTTTGGTTATGGAGTCCGTGCCTGTGCGGGACGTCGCATTGCTGAACTTGAAATGCACCTGGCTCTTATCAGGGTAAGTACCGTATTTTTCGGAGTATAAGATGCACCTACCTTTTTTGGTGAGGAAAAGAAGAAAAAGAAATCTCCCTCTGCCTCTGAGCAATTTTGCCTCGTTGCAGCAAACAGCAAACAGCCTGCTTTACTTTCATTTTCGTTTTCAGTGTAGCTTGATTAGCACAAGGGGGGAAAAAAAATCTGCTCCAGCAATTTACAGCAAACAACAGAGGCCTGCGCAAAACAGCTGAGAGCAAATCAGCTGAGAATCCAGAGGCCGATCCAATCAACTTGTGCTAATTAGGCTGTGCTGAAGCTGAAAAGAGCTGTTTTTTTTTCTTGCTGTTTGCTTGCAAGGGGGTAACTGCTGCGAGGCAGAGGCCAAAGGATGAGGACCAGTGGGTGGGCGGGGCTACATTCGGTTTATAAGACGCACCTAAATTTTCACCCCCTTTTAGGGGGGGAAAGATGTGTCTTATACTCCGAAAAATACAGTAGTTTCTGTGCGTGAGTGTACGTCTGCCAGTCTCTGTATAATCTGCGATATCGTGGCCGCAAAATAAAGTGAAATTCCAACTTCATTTCTGGGATTCTAGCCTGATTTCTGTCCACAGGGAAATCAGTGGAATTCCATCCTTCCCGTCCCCACTTTTGTTGTCTGCTAATGTAGGGGATATATACATTTTTTAGCTTGTTTCTCAGAAGGTGGAAGATAGGTTAGATGAAAAGTACAGGCAGTCCTCAACTTACAATCATTCAAAGTTACAATGGCACTGAAAAAAGTGACTTACAACTGGTCCTTGCACTTAGAACCATTGCATGTGACTCTGTGGTCACATAATCAAAATTCAGGTGCTTGGCAATTGGCCATGTATTGATGACATGTATTGATACATGGCAATTGGCCATGTATTGATGACAGTTGCAGTAGCCTAGGGTCGTCTGATCACCATTTGCAACCTTCCCAGTTAGCTGCTGACAAGCAAAGTCAATGGGGAAAACCGGACTCATTTAACTACTGCACGATTCATTTAACAACTGCAATAAAAATCGTAGAATCATGTGGCTGGAAGAGACCTTGGAGGTCTTCTAGTTCAACTCCCTGCTTGAGGCAGGTGTCCTTATACCATCCCAGACAAATGTTTCCCCGAAAATAAGATCCTGTCTTATATGTTTTTGAACCCTGAAATAAGCGCTTGGCCTTATTGCCATGCGCTCAAAAGCCCGATTATCAGGAGATGTCTTATTTTGGGGGAAACAAGGTAGTTGTCCAGTATTTTATTGAAAACCTCCAGTGATGGAGCATCCATAACTCTGGGAAGCAAGCTGTTCCATTGATTAATTATTCTTACCGTCGGGAAATTCCTGTTTATTTCCAGGTTGAATCTCCCTCTGATGAGCTTCCACCCATTGCTTTTTTATCTGCCTCCAGGTGCTATGGAGAATAAATTTTACACCTTCTTCCTTGTGACAATCCCACAATTATTGGAAGGCTGCTATCATGTCTTCCCTGAGCATAGGCTGAACACACCTAGTTCCCTTCTTCTCCATTCTTCTCCATTTTCATGACTTTGCCAACTGGCAACCATTTTGACATAAAATGCTGTGATGCAGCAGGTCAGAAATAAATATAAGTACAGGTAGTCCTCAACTTATGACCACAATTCAGCCCAAAATGTATGTTACTGAGAAATTTGTTACTTGAGTTTTGCCCCATTTTATGACTTCCCTTGCCACATTTGTTAAGTGAATCACTGCAGTTGTTAAATGAATAACCTGGTGGTTAAGTGAACCTGGCTTCCCCATTGACTTTGCTTGTCAGAAGCTTGCCCAAGGGACAACCATCATAAACATGAGTCAGTTGCCAAGCATCCGAATGTGTCACTTTTTTCAGTGCCATTGTAACTTTGAACAGTCACTAAATGAACATCGAGGACTATCTGTAATGTGAAGGGATGTAAGGCAAGGTAGAACCAGACAGGAAGCCCATGAAATAATGTGCAATTTTTCTCTGGGTTGTTTCCAGATAATGCAGAAGTTCTTGATCAGACCAGACCCGCAATGCACTGACGTGAAGTCTGTCTCCCGTATTGTGCTGGTTCCAGACAAGCCTATTAACTTGGATTTCCTTGACCGACAGACAATGCCTTAATGCTTTATTCAGCCCGAGAGTCTGCAGGGATTTAGAGAATCTGCTCTGGGATTGGATTATGACCTGGATGGTCTACTGACATAGTGCTTGAGGTGCTCCGCTCTTCAGGCAGGATTCAGTCTAAGAGGGTCTCCCTCTTACCTGTACTAGTGGATTTTCTATATGCAGTTCACCAAAAGCAACATTTGCAGCCTTGCAGGCTTCCCTCAAAAGTACACCCATAAGTTTGATTGCCAGCATCCCGCTTTCCTGTTCCTGGGCTTCCAATAATCAGTGGTCAAGTTTAGAAGTACAGAACAAAGCCAAGCTAAGTCACCTTGAGCTAGCACCCTTTCTCTCTCAGCCCTAAGAAGGAGGCAATGGCAAACCACTCCCGAAAAACCTTACCAAAAAAACTATAGGGACTTGTCCAGGCGGTTTCTGATACAACTGAACGAAAAATAACAACAATCTTGCTTCAACCCATTAAAAATCCTCTTTGGATGGGAGGAGGCCTTCATGCATTCAATTCTATATGCTCCCTCCTTTCAGAGAAGTGTATATAGGATGTGCAGTTCATACTATTGCCACAAGCGAAACGTCTTCAAAGAAAAAGAAAAAAAAAGGAAGAAAACAAAAAAACAAGTCAGTCCAGTTGCCTCTTGAAAAAAGCACCTTTGGGACTATTACCACATCATTCCTTAGATATTTGAAAATGATGTAATCCTTCTTCCAAATGTTACTAATCTAATTATCCCAAATTGGGAGCAGAGATGGGAGCTGTGCCAGGAAATTGCACTGTTTGGTGGGAGCAGGGGTGAAATGCTCCCAGTTCAGACCAGATCGCCTGATCCGGTAGCGATGGAGGCAGGTGGTTCGGAGAACCGGTAGCAAAAATCCCTGCCCGCCCCCTCCATGCCCAGCTGAGCTGCACAATCCTCAGAGGCCTTTTTTTTACTTTTAAAAGCATTTTTTTACAACTATGGCCGAAAAAATGCTTTTAAAAATAAAATAAAAAAAGCCTCTGATGATCGTGCGGCTCGTCAAAGGCATTTAAAAGAAAAAACCCTTTTTTTCTTTTAAATGCTCTGACGATTCAAGCTGAGAGTTCCCTGATTGGCAGCCCCTGCCGATCAGGGAACTCAGCTTGGATCATCAGAGCATTTAAAAGAAAACAAGGTTTGTTTTTTCTTTTAAATGCTATGACGATCCCAGCTGAGTTTTTAAAAAGCCTCTGCCGATCAGGGAACTCAGCTGGGATCGTCAGAGCCTTTTGAAAACATTTTTTACAACCTCTTAGCCGAAGAGGTTGTAGAAAAAATGGTTTTAAAAGTAAAAAAAAAAAAAAAACATTAGCCATGCCCACCCAGTCACATTACCCACCACCACCAAGCCACGCCCACAGAACCGGTAGTAAGAAATTTTAGATTTCACCCCTGGGTGGGAGTGTAACTTCTTCCCAGGATTTTGTACACTAAGTACAAATTTCAGAAGGAAAGATACCGTTACTTTGAATTTATATTTTACCGACAACGAAAATTGTCGGTAAAATATAAATTCAACACAAAAAATAGTTTGTCGTGAAAGCGACTGGCTGCGAAGGCTTCCAGATTGGGACTGAAAGGCGAAAGCAGAAGCAGTCTACTCCGTCCCATATTTGGGTAGACCAGGTTGCCCTGATAGACCAGTCTCACCAGAAAAAAACACTTAAGATACTGTTACACTTTCAGGCTTTCTCCTTGTGTAAGTTCATGCTCCATATATGAGTGCCAGGGAAGACCTTATACCAGAGGTCTTCAAACTTGGCAACTTTAAGACTTGTGGACTTCAATTCCCAGAATTCTCCAGCCAGCTATGCTGAGAACTCTGGGAGTTGAAGTCCCCAAGTCTTAAAGTTGCCAGTTTTGGGGACCCCTGCCTTATACAAGTGCCATCTGCATCATGAACCACATCTTTGCAGGCTGCCAGTGATCCCTGGAGAAGTTGACAATCATTGGTTCGGAGGTTGTGGTTTGTTATTCTTTGCTTCATTAATGCAGTTAGAGTGCAGGTATTTAGTACATTTATTTTAATATAAAAAATAGAAAAGCATATAAATTGACATACAAAATAAACATACTCACTAATTAGAACAACTAATATCATTGATATTGCTTGTGGAACGACTGGAATTATCCAAGGAAAAGCACTCTTTTTTGGCTGGATGCTATATAAATGTAACAAGGGCAACTCAGATACAATTCTTATTTTATATTCAAACCAGGATTCTATATAGCAGGTAGAATGGGGAGTTAGAGATTCAAACATACAGCCAGTCATGAAGGTGACAGGGTAAGTCTGTCAGCCAAACCTCCATTACAAACGTCGGAGAATAAAATTTTGTTCCACACAGGTTTCCTTGTAGGAAAAGAAGAGGAAAAAAAATTATAAATTATGAAGTGTATTGTTAGTAGGAAATACATTAATCTGATTTCTAAGAAGCCTCTACAAATTTGGCCACTAGCAAGTTGTTATGCAAAAAACAGCAAACTAACTGGTTGTTAGACTTGCCAGATTAAAACACCTGGGCAGAAACTGAGAAACCCTGAGATCTAGTCCCACTTTAGACACGAAACCACCTGGATGACCTGGGCCAGTCACTTTCTCTCAGCCTTAGAGGCAGGCAACTGCAGCGCATTTCTGAAAACCTTGCCAGGAAAACTGTGAGGGCTTGTCACTACTAAAAGGTTTGTACATGTACATGCATTCACACAAACACACACATATACACACACAGAGAGAGAGAGAGAGAGACACTGTTTAGAGCAGGGGTGTAAAACTCAAGGCCTAGGGGCCAGATCCAGCCCACGGGGTGCTTAGATCTGGCCCGCAGAGCTGCCCTGGAAACAACAAAGGAAAAGGCCATGGGGCCTCTGCCAGTGAAAATTGAGCTCCATTTTCACTGGCAGAATGTTGCAGGAGCAGGGGTGAAATGCTACTGGTTTGGACTGGTCCGGGAGGACCGGTAGCGGAGATTGAGGTTGGTTCGCCGTACCAGTACCAATTGCTGGCTGGCCATGCCCCCGAACTGGACCACGGCCCACAGCCCTTCCATGCGGCCTTCCCGTGGCCAGCTTGTGAAGGCAGTCAAGCGGAAGGCCACCTGGAAGGCAGGCAAGCGTGGCAGGACTGCAGAGAAGGGAACTAACAGCTTACTCCCTTCCCAGCGTGCCTGCCTTCCACGCTGCCAAACTCATTGTTCAGAGCATCAGCGATCTAAGGAAACATCTTCCAACTCTTCAAGATCGACTTTAAGAGCGCCGAGAAGCCGACAGCAAAAGTAGCGGTGGCAGCAGCATGTGTGTGTGTGTGTGTGCCTCCCTGGTCCTCCTCTGCCAGGTAACTGCCAGGGCTCTGCCACTCCTCTGTTCCTCAGAGGGGCAGTGTCTGCCTCCAAGTCCTTGCGGAGGGAGACACATGCGCACACATTGCTCCCCCCGCCACTACTTTTGTGGTCTGCTTAAAGTTGATCTTGAAGAGCTGGAAGACGTTTCCTTAGATCTCCACCAAATTCATAGTTGGGAGCATCAGCGATCTAAGGAAATGTCTTCTTACACCTTCTCGTCCCACCTACCGCCTCATTTTTCCATTTCTGTGCCTGGATTCTATTTCTGCAAGAGAAGGCTCTGATGTTCACTTGGGTGGTGGAAACTCAAAGCGTTGAGGGCTTCAGAAGGGCAGAATGTGCTTCAGAATGTGCAGCTCCTGGCTCTAACAGTGAGTGACATCAAGTTGGCCTTGCCTACCCGGTCACATGATCACCAAGCCACGCCCATCAAGCCACACCCACAGAACCGGTAGCAAACATTTTTACATTTCACCTCTGTGCAGGAGGCCGTCGCAGCTGAAAACAGAGCTCAGAAGCCCAATTTTGCTGGCAGAGCACTCAAGTCACCACAGGTGCCCCTGACAAGTGACATTGGTCTGGCCATGCACCTCCTGGGCCCCCCGAGGCAAACACAACCCTAATGTGGCCCTCAATGAAATCAAGTTTGACACCCCTGGTTTAGAGCATGAAAGCACTGATTGAAAAGTTGTCATTCTTTCTTGGCATGTGTATGTGCAAACACACACACACACATTTACTAAACTTTCATAGAAGAAGAGGTCAAAATGAAGAAAAATTATTATTGGAGCTTTAAAATGCATCAAGTGGTTTATATCACAAGGTATTTATTTACAGTTTATTGAACACAAAAATGTCCAAGGCCTGACTGTTACACTGGTATGTTGTTTTTTTGGCCTCTACGCAGCACATCTGTCAGTGTAATGAAGTGAAACTAGAAACAAAATTTTAAATACTCTCACAGGATCATGTAGTCATATAGTAGTCTTTTTGTTTGTTTGTTTGTTTAGGTACCCAAGTAGCTAGCCAGTAAGGTACACAAGCTGCTACTGCTATCATCACTACCATTCTGTTGTAAATGTAACTAAAGCTACAGAAAAATAGGCCTGAAACTCAAAATGATTTCAAGACTTCAACTCTTACACCAGAGCTGGTCAGTCTATGGTCTCCAGATCTTGCTGAGAGCTCTAATTCCCAGCAGCTTTTCGTCTTTCAGTTTACTATCCAATTTATGGTTACTGTTAGAAGAAAAAAAATCCAGTTCCAGTTCCAAGATGGGAATAAAATGGAGGCTGATTGGAAAGAAAGATTCTGTTTATTGGGGAACAGAACCAACACACACAGAGCGTGCAGTTCTGGGACAGCTGACAAAATGGAGTTGAGAGTGGGTGGGTTTTATAACTTCTGGGTCCCTATGGGATCATGTAGGGGTCATGGTTGGCTTTATGGGCAAGAGGGGAAATGCAAATCTTAGGTGTTTGTCTGAGCTAATCTTATCAACCTTTGGCGTCTTGCTTATCTGAAGTTTCTGTCTGACCCAGACATTTCTGAATAAATTACCAAATCTGCATTTCTAAAAGCTAGCCTCCTCAGTTTTTGCTTGGTTCAGGGAGACTGGGGCTGGTTTCTGCCTCCCTTAAGATTTTTTTCCCCATTTCTCCTTTAGGGGAAATATTCTATCCTGCCTTTTTAATATTCCCCCAAATATTTCATTCTCCATGAGGGTGCATGGGTGCTGAATTTCTACACTGCCTATGGATGCTCCTACAGGGGTGGAACTACACCTCTGAAAATGAGGGAGGGCAGAAGGTAGGATATATTGGCAATTCTCCCATAAATCAGCAAAGCTTCTTGACCTAAAGAAATGACATAACCACAAAATTTCTCTTTAATCGTCTACGGAGATTCTCAGTCATCCAGGTCAAGGTTGTCCCAAAGGTGCTTTTTCAAAAGGCAACTTCAAGGAAAAACAAAGTCCATTTGCTTTTTGAAAAAGCACCTTTGGGTTTCTTTTTAATCATTCATTAGGGTATTAAATGAAGTAAACCAGACTTGATTTCTTTCTGTGTGTGAGGTAACACAAGAAACTCTAGAGCAGTGATTTTTAAACTTGACAGCTTTAAGGCATGTGGACTTCAACTCCCAGAATTCTAGGAGTTAAAATCAACACTCCTTAGAATTGCCAAATCTGAAAAATCCTGCTGTAGAGCGATTGTGAAGTGGTGTGTGTGTGTGTGTGTGTGTGTGTAAGGAAAGAGACTTACTTCAGAGTATCAATAGTATCACTAGTTTGAGCCTTCCTCTGTATTTTGCAACTGGCTTTCTTGGGTAGATTTGAGAAGCCTGAATCTGTCTTAGCAAATTCAGTGTCAAGATGGGGATCCTATTTCAAAAGTGCAGGTTTTGAGAGTGTGGAAGAGTTTGTTCAAGGCAGGGGAACATCACCAGACGGAAAACTGGAAAGGCAAGCTGGTAATTTATCTGCTAAATCTTTTGCTCTGGCCTGGTAGATATTCGACACCGCTGAAGAGGCCACGGAGCAGGACTAGCTTATCTGTGGTCTCAGGGCTCATTTCTTTGTCCAATGTTACCAGAAAACTGCAATATATAATGGGCCAGAAAGAATTGTACCAAATATATGAAGAGTAATAATATTACTCATAAGTATTTTTTATTTGGGTTGGGCTTAGATTAAGGGATGTGGTGGCCCAGTGGCTAAGATGCTGAACTTCTCGAGCAGAAGGTCGGCAGTTCAGCGGTTCGAATCCCTAGTGCCGCGTAACTGAGTAAGCTCCCGTTACTTGCCCCAGCTTCTGCCAACCTAGCAGTTTGAAAGCACGTAAAAAATGCAAGTAGAAAAATAGGGACCACCTTTGGTGGGAAGGTAACAGCGTTCCATGCGCCTTTGCCATTTAGTCATGCCAGCCACATGACCACGGAGACATCTTTGGGCAGCGCTGGCTCTTCGGCTTCGAAACGGAGATGAGCACCGCCTCCTAGAGCTGGAAACAATTAGCAGGCATGTGCGGGGGAACCTTTACCTAAATTAGATTGAATTTAGTTGTGACCTGATTCCAACTACAGGAAAATTGTCCAACCTATTATTCTGCAAGTATGTAGATCACCACATGGATACACTATAAGTAGATCTTAAAAGCCCTGTTCCAAGGGCTTTTTAAATAGAAAAGCAGGGTTAAAATATTTAAAATTTTTAAAAAATTAAAATATTTAAAAAGGGACTTGTCTTTCTGGTAATTTTCTTTGCATTTCTTTGATAAAGAATGGTTGACAAAACTTAGCAGGCATAGGAAAAAAAGTGGAAAATATATCTTTTCTATTTGAAAGGGCTATTGTCAAATCACCATGCTTTGTTCACTTACTTTCACATGGCATTTTCTTGCAACCATAATCCAAAAACTGACATACAGATAGTCTTTGACTTACAACAGTTCATTTAGTGACCGTTCAAAGTTACAACCACACTGAAAAACGTGACTTATGATCATTTTTCACACTTATGACCATTGCAGCATCCCCACGGTCACCTGATCAAAATTCAGTTGCTTGGCAACTGATGCATATTTATGACAATTGCAGTGTCGCACAGAGTCATGTGATCTGCTTTTGTGACCTTCTGACAAGCAAAGTCAATGGGGAAGCCAGATTTACTTAACAATGTTACTAACTTAACTGCAATGATTCACTTAACAACTGTGAAAAGAAAGGTGGTAAAATGGGGCAAAATTCACTTAACAAATATCTCCCTTAGCAACAGAAATTTTGGGCTCAATTGTGGTCATAAGTGGAGGACTACCTGTGCTGCATTTTCACCATAGCTAGCTTTTAATTCGGATTGCAGAGATTGTTTTCAGACAGATGTCTCCAAGTCCCAATGATCATATTATTTGAAACTGGAGTTTTTATTTATATCCATCTATATTTTGCCCTTAGAGATATGATATACTGTGACTTCTACACATTCCTTAGATAACGTAACTTTTGTAGAGTTATTATATGCATGCACATTTTAACAGATTTTTAAAATTAATGTTAAATTGTTTCCATATGTTCTTAAAGAAAAAAAACAAAATGAAAACTTAGTAACTACATAAATGCATTGATATTGTATAATAATACTGTGTAAATATATATAATATGCTGTTATGTAATTGACTAAAATAAATTGACATTGAGAGGTGCCAGTATAAAAATAATGAATTTTGCAGGACCCTATTAAACTTTCCCAGTTTCCCTTAATTGTTTAGCCTTTTTTTAAAAAAATGGTTTTAAAAAATACAGCTAGAATGCTATATATCTGTGGGCACATGCTGAAGGAGGAAAGTGAATATTTTTCAGTGTTTCCTGCTAAAGCTGTGACTCTATACTATCAAGATTGACTCAGCCTTCCATCCTTCTCAGGTGGGTAAAATGAGGACTCAGATTGTTGGGGGCAATATGCTGACCCTGTAAACCGCTTAGCGAGGGCTGTAAAGCATCATATAAGTCTAAGCGCTATTGCCATTGCTGTACAATAGTTATCTTACCACATTTGCACTTAGGGATCGATTCAAAATCATTTTCTACTTTGAGACCTTTTCCCACCAATCCTTCTTCCATCCTTGGTAAGCAGGAAAAAAAAATTACTTTCACAAGGCTTTTCAGCTTTTACGGGCATCTGCCTACCAGCCTCCCTGCCACACATGAAAGCAATCTTAAGAACTGGGTGACTTCTATCATCAAATGTTAGGCTAAAGGAGAGTCAGCTAGTTTGTGGCTCAGCCTGTGTTTCTGGTTGCATTTATACCCCAAACTGAATTAAAACCATTATTTAACCAGAACTCTATGCAGCAATTTAAAACTGAATCTTGTGATTTGATGAATTGCACAGCTCTCCCAAAAGGCACTCACCTTGAGCTTCTGGAAGTTAAGTTAACCCTAGAGGTTGGATCTGCTATGCAAAAACAGGAGTAGCCATTTTTCAGTTCAAGCAAGGTGACTGTATACACACACACACACACACACACACACACACATACATACAAACCTAGAACAGAAAATTGTAGGTCACGATGTCTTCACAATAGCCACCTTAAATGAAAACAAATACTTTTTTAATTCAATTGTTCTAAAGCAAATTGTTTTTTTAAAAAAATCCATGAATCCACAAAATACAGGGCATTTAATTATTTTCATGCAATGTAATAACATTAATAAATCTGAAGGCGCAAACATGCACCAAGTTTGGCCACTTCCAGCAATGGGGAAGGAGCTGGAAATTTTAAAGGAAGCCAAGAGACTCCGTTGAATCCCCCCAGTCCTCGTAATGCAACTGCCTTGATTCACCACCTTTATTTCTCGAAGCCGAAGAAGTGGGCGGGAACCGCTCTTTTTAAACCGAGGGGTCGGAGGAATTTTTTTTTATTTTTTACATAACACGAGACGTTCCGAACAGAAGGGACTGTGGGGGAAACCAACATTTGCTCCCGGATTATCATTTGGAGGTTTGGTTGCAGGGTGTGTTTGCTTACAATTCACTTTGCTCTATTGAGGGTATTTAAAAAGTGTGGAATGAGAGTTCGCCTTTTGTCTGTTCTTACCTCCGGCCCGTTCACTTTCCAATTCCCAGCCTGGCAAGGATGGATTTTCTAGCTGAAAAACACAGGATTTCCGAGAACGAATGAGAGAGATGCTTTGGACTTCATTTCCCAGAATTTTATACAGTATGACTAGCGGATGGCTGGGTATTTCTGGGTGTGGTCATTCATTTTGAGAAGTTTTATATCAGAATATATTTTATTCTTTATACTGTTCCTCTCTTCCCTTAAAACATTAATAGAATCCACAATGGACTGAGAAGCAGTGTCTCCACTAGATATGTGGAGCACATTGTAAGCCCTCCTGAGTCTTCGGAGAAGGGCGGCATATAAATCAAATTAAAAAAAAAAAGATATTTGTCAGTCAAGCTGAAATTAAGTCAATCAAGTAAATATAGCAAAGTGGAGGGAGCAGGGGTGAAATCCAGCAGGTTCTGACAGGTTCTGGAGAACCAGTAGCGGAAATTTTGAGTGGTTAGGACAGTGTTTCCCAAACTTGGCTATTTTAAGATGCATGGACTTCAATTCCCAGAATTCCCCAACCAGTATGCCTGGTTGAGGAATTCTGGGAGTTGAAGTCCATACATCTTCAAAGGGTCAAGTTTAGGAGAACTGGCAACTACCACCTCTGGCTGGCCCCAGAGTGGGGTGGGAATGGAGATTTTGCAATATCCTTCTCCCAGGAGTGGGGAGGGAATGGAGATTTTGCAGTATCTTTCCCCTCAAGTGGGGTGGGAATGGAGATTTTGCAATATCCTTCTCCTGGAGTGGGGAGGGAATGGGGATTTTGCAGTATCCTTCCTTTGTCAGGCCCACCAAGCCACGCCCACAGAACCTGTAGTAAAAAATTTGGATTTCACCACTGGGTGGGGGGGAGTCTTTTACTCAAACATTAATTTATCTGGAAGGCAGTGGAGGAAAAAAGGCAAAATAAACTCTACAACACAGGTGAGGCTTCTGTTGCAGAATTTTTCAAGCAGTTGTGAGGTTGAGCTGGGCTACTGAAGGGAAGAAGATGAAGACAGTCTGTTTCGTAGTAGGTCTTGCCTTCTGCTATGCTTAAAGCAAAAACAGTTCGTAGGCTGGTCCTGCTCTGTCATTTTAACTTCCTTCTCAATTCTTTTTTTAGCAGGATGCATCGCTTTGGCCCACTGCTTATGCAGCATTTGGACCAATTCCTGGAACTTGCCAATTTCAACAGCAACGTTGAAGAAGGTGGGTTGGTTCCAGCTCACCTTCCTTTCATCTCTGTACCCACTTCCTTCCTGCCTCACCTCTGAATCTGTTAGCTTTAATGATCAATTTCATTTAAGGCCTACTTGGGGCTCCAAGCCATAAAGCAACTTTATGACCTGTGGCTTTCAACTCCCAGAATTCCTGAGCCAGCCATGCTGGTTTAAGAATTCTGGGAGTTGAAGTCCACAGTTTGTAAAGTTGCCATAGTTGCCCACCCTTGCCCTAAAATTATTGTCTGCCTCTTTTTGTGTGTCTGCTTTCTTAAGGCAAGATACAATTCTGGGTAGATCCTTCTGTTCTGCATGGTTTTTGTTGTTTGTCATTACTCCTTTATGCAACACAGTACCGTCTAGGAAAGCAGTTTGCCTCAACCTTAGAGCTTCCAACTGTGTTGACTGGGAATTGTGAGTTTAATCTTCTGTGTAGACTGAACTGAAGGGAAGAGACATGAACTTTGTCCTAAATAATTCTCTTACTTTTCATGAGCTGTGGTGGCGCAGTGGTTAGAGCACAGTATTGCAGGCTATTTCTGCTGACTGCCAGCTGATTGCAATTTGGCAGTTCAAATCTCACCAGGCTCAAGGTTGACTCAGCCTTCCATCCTTCTGAGGTCGATAAAATGAGGAGCCAAATTGTTGGGGGCAATATGCTGACTCTGTAAACTGTTTAGAGAGGGCTGTAGAGCGCTATAAAGCAGTATATAAATCTAAGCGCTATTGCTATTTGCCCTGTCCATGGAAGATTGGAATGACAAAACAATATTTGCATGTCCTTTATTTTATTTGCTGAGTGATGTGTGCCAACTTTCTGCTCACTGACTGATCAGAAATTTCAATTTTGGATTGAAATAACACTGAAGCTGCCCACACTGTATTTTTAAGTTTCGGTGTATCTATAGATGCTTCCTGTGGTATTTTCTGGCTCTGTTTTATTCTTTCAGCTTTCTTGTTTAAAAGGGGATGAGTTTGGGGAGTGGATATGTTGAAGCACAGAGAGCCAGTCTCTAACTTAGTCTTTATTAAATATAGAAATGCTTTGGGCCTTACAAGCATTCTTGGAAAATAATAATAGATGACTACAAACATAATTCAGAAGATCGCAAGAACCTGGTAAATGTTGGTTCAACGTTGTCCGTAAGAGTTACGTGGTTTTTCCCCTACTTTGTATGGGCTTCTGCAATTTGCCATTTGGCCTGGAAAGGATAGGGGTACCTATATCAATATAAATAAATACATTTAGATATTTATATTTAGGCTATTGCTTGAATAATTCTTCATTCCTTGGATTTATGTTACAATATGTATGTGCAGAATTGCATTAGCCTAACATTCTCTTCCTTCTGTGCATGCACAGAAGTGTCTGGCATGTGTGGGCGGAGCCTCCTGCCACCACCACTACCGGTTCACCGATCTGGGTAGAACCGGTAGCAACCCACCACTGCACCACTGGCATCAGTGCTTCCTGGTAGCAGGTTGGCCAGAATCTAGAAACTCTTTGATTATGTAAGGATAAGGAGAAAATTACACTTCCTATACCCCTTTTCTGACACACAGGACAACCCATTCTCTTTGTCCATTTTGACATTTTCCTTCTTAACTCATGTTATTCTTGGGTACATACAAGATACGTATGTGCTTGCAAAGTTTATTTACACATAGGTAATTCTGAGCCCTTGCCATCAGATCCTGATACTGACCCCATGCATCTGTTCAGAATACCTTCAGATTGCCAAGTGTCTTGAAGAGATGCGCCAGCGATGCTGCCGGTTGGATTGTGATCTGCAGAAGGCAAGGCAGCAGTTACGCCAATCAGAATCTAAGACTTCTCTGCTGGAGGTGAAGTTGAAACATGCCCGGAACCAAGTAGAGGTGGAAATGAAGAAAAGACGTTGGGCAGAAGCTGAGCTGGAAAAGCAAGTATGCGAATTTTATTCTCTGATCAAAAACAGCATTCCCAGAATGGGAAGACTATTGTGAGTGGAAGAAGTGGGAAAATGAGTATCTCTTCTGTCAAGTAATAGATTTTAGGAAAAATAGCCCCTTAATCTGACAGCTATAATTGGACTTGAATTCTAGTCCAATAGCCCCTCTAGTCTTCCAGCTATAATTGGACTTGAATTCTTAATAGCAGGGGTCTCCAATCTTGGCAACTTTAAGACTTGTGGACTTCAACTTGCAAAGCTGGCTGAGGAATTCTGGGAGTTGAAGTCCACAAGTCTTAAAGTTGCCAAAATTGGAGACCCCTGTTAATAGCACCAGGAAACATGACAGTAGAACCATATTTAAGAGTATGAGGTTAACAGTTACCATCTTATAATAGTGTTAGTGTTAACATTTCTATCGTACCCCATTCAGTGTATCTGTTGCATTTTTATATTTCTCAAAAATGTTTTTATGTAGGATGGGTGGGGAACAATGGCCCTTTTATCATTTGTGGGCTTCAACTCCCAGAATTCTTGAGCCAACCATGCTTAACCTTAATTAAGCTTGAATCCCAATTTAATCTTCAGATGGCTCTGAATAAATTGTTGATGTAAAGTTAATGTAATCCTCAGAGTTCATGTGAGGTGAGAAAAGTTAATTAATCTTAGTGTAAGTCCTGAGAGAACACCCATGCTCAAACCTTGTTCCAGTTGCCAGAGGCTCTCTTAAACATCATTTCATTCCTTTCATTGAGAGGATTTCTTTGTTCTCTTCCCTTCCAGGAATGCAAGTTGCAGCTTATCTATGACCATCTCATGGCAGACCCACAGATCACTCCCCTCACTGAAGATAAACATGCAGACCTGGCCATTGTTGAGAGGCTGCGTTCATGCAGTAGCCTACTGCCTAGAAAACAGTGAGTGTTAGAAGACCTAGCTTCAGTTAGAAGGCTTTGATGTGGCATTCTTGTGCATGCAATCTTACACAAGAATCATGGTCCCCAGTCCCCAGACCTTCCTGTAGCAGTCCAAAATAATCTGCCTCTGGAAAGATGATATAAATTGTCTCCCTAAGAAATATTGCATGTTAAAACACCTGAACTAAATTTGAAGTGTTTCAGTTTGGGATGACTCTGGCATACCTGGCACCCTGGATGGGGAAAATAAAGCAATGCTTATTTGTCCCTCCTCGTCTGGGACTTCTCCAGTTGCAAACAACATAAAGAAAATTATTGCAATTTTCCCAATGGATGATTGGCACTTACCACTAGATCAAAGACATGATGGACAGTTGAAGAACCTCATTCCCTTCTGCCCATCATGCAGCACTTTTCCTTGAGAGTTTTCCAAGTCAGGAATTCCCTTCAAAAGCAGCAGCCATGGGAGCGACAGGAAGGTGGGAAGAGCATCTGGCATTAGATCTTCCCCTCTGAGATTGGTGTTCCATCTCAACCCTGTAGAGAGGAATCAAAGTAATTCAGTGCTGCCTGGAAAGCTGCACAACTACACAGAATTGCATTCCAAGTATGGAAGAGCCACAGTGGCGCAGTGGTTAGAATGCACTGGTGCAGGCTACTTCTGCTGACTGCTGGCTGCCTGCAATTTGGCAGTTCAAATCTCACCAGGCTCAAGCTTGACTCAGCCTTCCATCCTTCCGAGGTGGGTAAAATGAGGACCCAGATTATTGGAGGCAACAGGCAGTAAACCACTTAGAGTGGGCTGTAAAGCACTGTAAAGTGGTATATAAGTCTAAGTGCTATTGCTATGTTATAATTTTTTTCTGAATATTAAAATTAATTGGTATAATGGATTATCTCCATAATCTCTGGTACAACTCTGTAAAATAAGTACCAGTGACAAAGGAGGAAAAGTTTCAGAGATCAAGAGGGAATAAATCAACACATGGACCTTATACAGCATTTGATAAATTTAAAATCAATTGTCATGTTTTCGTTTAATATGTTTTTAAAATATTTCCCTGGTTTTTCCATGATAAAGGAGAAGCAAGTAGAAATGTACAGGTAGTTCTGCCCACTTCTTGTTAGAAATATTTACTTGGACGCATACACATAACTGAGCAAAACGTGATAGGGTTAATCCTGCATTTTCTTTAAAAAGCACCAGCATTTTATTATCTTGGTTCTTCTCAGTATCCTCACTGGATATGCCAGGGGCCAAACTTTTTCCAGGATTTCTTCTAAGTATCATGAGGAAGAAGGTCTGATTTTTCAGCATAGATTCTCAGGCCGTTTATATTATCCTCTTAAAACATACAAACGCATCTGTATTCCTGTTAGTGTACCCCAGAAACCTAGAAAGAACGAAGCTAGGTAGCCATTTGTCAGGAATGTTGTAGCAGAAGATTCCTGCCCTGAGTGGGGAGGGGTGGGAGTGGGTAGCATTACCAAATTCATTGCATTTTATCATTCTATAATTATCATTTGAGCTGTGCTTAAGTGGGACTGGGAAAACAAATGAAACATAGGTAATAGATACTCATTTTGCATCCATTCTGATGTTCTTTCCCAGGGGAATGTGTGCAATAGAAGAACCTGGTACCTCAATTCTATCTGACATCAGTTTTGACCACTCGGATGAGGAAGTGGTAAGTTGCATGCTTTTTTTTTCCAGGCGTGACATGGGAGAAATGGTATTGGCATCACTTGGCATGGTAGCACATAAGAATTTCTTCCAATAGGATATCAGAGTCTACACATGGATCACAAAGAAAATTTACGATTAGTGCAGTCCACTGTATTGCACACAGTGAGTGTCGTCATAAAAAAGAAATATGCATATGTGATGTGTGAAGGGAAGAAGACTAGGAACACAAAATAAATGGATTGATTCTGCCACAGAATGAGGTGTGAATTCATCAGGAGTTGTTCATAGATTTTTCATGGATTAAACAGGGAGCAAGGTTTCTTTGCATTCTGTGAGCAAACATATCCATGCATGAAAGCCTGGATTCCAGCCACTAACTGCCTGATGTGTATGGCCATAATTTATATTATGTGTTGTGTTTTATTTCTTTCTGACCTCTGGTTTCACAGTTCTACTCCCAGCTATCTCAATCACTGCCTCTGATGTGTAGAGAATTTTTTTCTTCTCAATGTAGCACCAGTGCATTTGATAAAGTAGGTGGTTATCTGCAGACTTTACTTTAACTGTTACCCAGCATATGCTTTCCTCCACTCCTAACTCTATTTATTGGCTGGTTCACAGCTTTACTTTAACTGTTTTCCAGCACGTGCTTTCCTCCACTCCTAACTCTTTTTTTTTATTTTTAACTGGTTCCCAGTTTTGCTTTAACTGTTCTTCAGTATGATGCTTTCCTCCACTCCTACCTTATTTGTAAGACTGGATCACAGCTTTTCTTTCACTGTTCTCCAGAATCATACTTCCCTCCACTCCTAACTTCATTTGTTTAGCTGGTTCATAGGATTTTGTTTTAGTTATTGTCCAGCTTTATGTTTTCCTCTATTCCTACATCTCTTATTCAGTTTTTTAACTTTAAATTAATTCACAATGTATTACCCATATTTGTTTTTCGATCCATTCTCCTCCATATCTTTTACTAATTTAAAATAAGAATTGATTTTAAAGGGACTTAAAATGTTGTTACTTACAGAAAATAAGAAATAAGCATGGAATGGGAGAAAGCCTATGAGAGAATAGGAGCTAAGATATTTGTTGATATACAGACTTTTATAATCGTTGTTAGCAATAGCAATAGCATTTAGACTTACATACCACTTCACAGTGCTTTACAGCCCTCTCTAAGTGGTTTACAGAGTCAGCATATTGCCCCCACCTCGGAAGGATGGAAGTCTGAGTCAACTTTGAGCCAGTGAGAATTGAACTGCCAGTCAGCCAGCAGTCAGCAAAAGTAGCCTGCAGTACTGCATTCTAACCACTGCGCCACCATGGCTCATTGTTGTTGTATATGCTGCTCAAGTCCCAACATTCTGAGTGGTTCCAGTCTTTGATGCCACAAGACTTCGATGTCGGGGGTGGGGGGAAGCAAACTAACAAGACCAAGGGCTTTTGTGTGCCTCTGCTTTCTCCTGTTTTTATTACTGGGAGTGAATACCATTTTGCTGCTCCGTGCCATACTTTTAGACATCCCTGGACACAACTATTTATGGGCTCTGCTATTCCCTTTTAACAGATAGAGATTTGGCATAGTCAAGATCTGGGTTGAAATTGACAAGAGTCTGCCAGATATTCTTCCAGCTTGAGGGAGAGGTTTCAGGTGCAATAGAAGGCCCTGGTGTGAAATAGAAGAAAGTATACCCCTCATGCTCCTGGTAATCTTCCCATTGTCTCTGTGACTTGACACATGGTCCATTTCTGAGACCTACGTTAAAGACTGGTAAATCTGTCTCCAAAAAGAGTCCATTTGATTGATGGACTCAAATAGAGGGACAGAAGATTGGCGTGGTTATCAGGTTCTCTGTGCCTGCAAGCTCCTTCCCGCTTCATTTCACATCCCACCTCTATCCATCGACTAATCAGTTAAGCTAAGATTTTGCACTGGGGTTTTGAACCTGCCTTCCAGAAGATTTTATTCAGAAATAGTTCAAGTGCAGGTGGCTGGCACAGAGCTTCTCTGAACCAGGAATCTCACTTAGGCACCAAACCCTCCCTGCTAAGCACCTGCCCTTGTTTGCCCAAGTCTACCTCATTACATATTAAGGAGAGTGACTGGGAATGGATGGTTTCTCCTACTGACTGGGGCAGTGGTGGGTTTCAAAAATTTTTTACTACTGGTTCTGTGGGTGTGGCTTGGTGAGTGTGGCATGGCTTGGTGGGCGTGGCTTGGTGGGCGTGGTGTGGCTTGGTGGGCGTGGCTTGGTGGGCGTGGCAGGGGAAGGATACTGTAAAATCTCCATTCCCTCCCCAATCCAGGGGAAGGTTACTGCAAAATCCCCATTTTCTCCCGATCAGCTGGGACTTGGGAGGCAGAGAATAGATGGGGGTGGGACCAGTCAGAAGTGGCATTTACTGGTTCTCCGAACTACTCAAAATTTCCACTACCGGTTCTCCAGAACTGGTCAGAACCTGCTGAAACCCACCTCTGAACTGGTGACACTATTTGGAGCTGAAAACAAAGCCAGAGGAATATACCAATCACTAACAATGCATTGTGTTGCATTGTTTATTTATTTATTATTCGAATTTCTATACCGCCCTTCTCCTTTTGGACTCAGGGCGGTGAACAGCCAAAATAAAAACATTTATACATAAAATACGATTAAAAATAGATTTAAAATAATTAAATTTGGCCCATAGTTTAAAATTTATCAATTTAAAATCCATATCAAAATTTAAAACCAACCATAAAATCATAAAATCAAGAGAGACCGGCTAACTGAAAGAGATGAGTTTTTAGGGCCCGACGAAAAGTCCGGAGGTCGGAGATCACTCGTATCTCTGGGGGTAGATTGTTCCAACGGGTAGGTGCCACCACAGAGAAGGCTCTCCTCCTAGGGGTCACCAGCCGGCATTGTCTAGCCGACGGCACCCTGAGGAGGCCCTCTCTGGGGAGCGAACTGGCCGGTGGGAGGCTATTGGTGGCAGAAGGTGGTCCCGTAAGTACCCTGGCCCTAAGCCATGGAGCGCTTTAAAGGTGATCACCAACACCTTGAAGCGCACCCGGAAGTCCACCGGAAGCCAATGCAGCTCGCACAGTTGTAACACAACTGTAAAGAATTGAATTGCTTGAAAGTCTGGTTCATAAAGCACTTCCTTTACAGAAGTGCAGATTATACTGATGCAATTTTCTGCCAGTTCAGGAGCTGCAGGAATTCCCATTAATGTGGCCATTAGTATAATCCTTTATTCTACATGTAAGAAAGGGAACCTGATCTGGGAAGTTTGCTCTAGTGTTTGATACTAATTATGATACTAATCTCCAAAATCCATCGCACTGCCAATTCTGTCTCAGATCTGTATCCAAACATATGAAATATGGCAATATGATGATCCAAATCTTTCTCCCTTCTACCGGTATGTCAAATTAACTGGCATGTATCTATTATAGAAAAGAAGGCTAAAGACTAGGGATGGGAGAAAAGGAAGGCTGATGGAAAAGTTTTTCATCCAGATTTATGAGGCTGGAATGTTAGGAATGGAAAAATAATTTTACTTTCAAACTGATTTACTTTTTTTTTTTTTTTAAATTTGATTTATATGCCGCCCTTCTCCGGAGACTCAGGGCGGCTTACAATGTGTTAAGCAATAGCCTTCATTCTTTTGTATATTTTATATAGCTTATTGCCCCCACAAACTGGGTCCTCATTTCACCTACCTTAGAAAGGATGGAAGGCTGAGTCAACCTTGAGCCTTGGAGAGATTCGAACCAGCAGAAATTGCAGGCAGCTGTGTTAATAACAGGGTGCACTAAACCACTGTACTATCAAGGCTCCTAGAGACTCAAGACTTGAGTTCAACGCTTTTGATTTCCAGTATACTTCATTGTAAAGTATGAGTTACATCTAACAACATAATTTTAATGTAAGCTGCCAAAGTGAAATGAAATAAATATTACTATACTTACTCAAAACAGTTATTATTCCAGACAGTAAAAATTAAAAACAATTATTTATTGAGGCTTCCAGAATGTGTGATGTCTATTAAATTAAGCCTCACCTATGTATGTTAGCCATTGGAAGCAATTTGTGCCATTTAGAGTCAGTGAATGTACTAAGGAATTGATCAATGTCTAAAGATGGTAGGTAGCTAGAGTCTTTGTGTGCTTTCAAAATGCTGCATATATGGTGTAAAACAAAGCTTGAAGGATTTATTTAGAAATGATTGTTATTGTAAGTAACTTGTGAAGTAACATGTCCTCCCTCAAGCTTCTTTTTTTGTTTGTTTCTTTGTCTTCAAGGATGTAAAGATGATCAAAAGCAAAAACAGAGTGGTAAGTGAAAAATATCATGGTGGAATATTTGTTTGTTTGTCTTGTTTCCTGCAACAATCAAACAATTCTCAGCAGCTTACAAATGCACTATTGCTGGACAGGGGGAAAACAGAATTTTATACGTGTACATGTGTGCAACCACAATGATTTTTAACTTCAAATCTCTGAAAAGTTTGACATCTACCCCGATTTTTTCATCTACCCTTGTTTTGTGGGATAGAAGAAACAAAAAACATTTATACTTCCCTGTAATAAGCTCATGCGGCTTTCATGCTTACAATTTTTTTTCCCTTTCCAGCGTCTCTCCCTGGCTCCCCTGGTTCAGCCAGTGGTAGCAGCCAAGCACTCACAGCATTCTGGAGCATTTAGTAACAATGTACGTATCCATCAATCGATGCATGAGTGAGAAGGTATTCAAGATGTAAGCTGCTATTCTTGCCATTACCAACTTAAACCTGCTATTTCACTGAACGACTGTGCAAAGAAATGAGATAATGTGATATTGCAAAGCAGGAACTTAAATATGACTTCAAATAAGGTATGGAAGGATGAAGTGAAAAGGAGGAGAGCCCTCTTAAGTCCTGATTGGTATGATCACTAAGCTATAAAGGCCATCATTCAACATCAAGCCTGGTGATTGGTTGATCCTTATCAGTCCACCTGGGGATTGTCATTACAGTCTTCTGTAATGTTTCTCTGGCAACCATTTGGTCTATCCCAATAAGAGTTTTGTGCTTCCTCCAAGATAATCCAAGAGCTGGCTCCTGGCTCTTATCAGCTTGGTTCCTCACCTCTACTCCATCCACTCAATTTAGACACATACATGTTAGTTTGTGCCCTATTTCTTTATTTGGTCAGTTCTAATTAGGCCATTACCTGCATATATATGTTGTACAGCCTTGTCTTTCTTATTTGGATAAGTTCAGCTATGTCATCATCTGAACTAATATGTAAACATGTTGTGCAACTATGGCCTGCAGGCCTATACATCTCACTAATTAAATTAAACCCAGGCCTGTGTTTCTGCCCATATGAAATCTGTTATGTATATAAGGATCTGCATGTTTTTTTTTCCACATATCGTCCTTCTTTCCTTTCCTCCCTTCCAATTCTTGCCAGGTGAAGGAATTACCTCTGGTGACCTTGAGACCTAGAGCCAGTGGTGGCAGACGAAGCCTTGCCCACAGTTTATCATTCAGCGCTGTACCACTCCATTGTCAATCCCAGCTGCATGGTTCAATTTCCACACACTCAGGTGTCCATTCCCCCTTCAGTTCCTTGGGGTGGGCGGTTGTGGTGACCCATATTGAAATTGAATAGGTATGATAAGTGAAAGAGCATTGTTAGAAGGTTTAACAATTATGCAAGAAAATTACCTCCTCCTTCTGATCTGTATTTGATGGGTGTTTCCAAGGGACTGTAGCAATGAATGGCAGCATATGAAAGGGCAGGTTTATAATCTCTTATTGTTTAAGTGTAATTTAGAACAGTTGCATCAGAGGCTTTTTTGTACTCTCTGCTTTTCTTCTGCTATTTCAGCACCTTTTAAGGAAGAAAATGTATCTGAGCTAGAAGCAGAGAAAGAGCCAAACTCGAAATCGTACCTGTGATGGAATTCATATACTGTATGTCATTCAGTCACAAGATGATTTGCTTGTCAATTAAAAAGCATGTTGTGTGACTTATGGGTTGTAAACCCAAAGATTGTGGTTTAGTTCAGTGTGTAAACCTTGCTTAGGAGTCAGTCTCCAATAACAATTTCAAGTGTAAAGTTTTTGTTCTCTTAAGAATTTTGCAACTCCAGTTGGTATACACAGGAGGAAAGGGCTTGTGGTTTGGGTCTCCTTCCTGGGCACCCTCACTGGTGGGATCCTGGACTTCATACATGTGTTGAGATCTTGCCAAATATTCAGCCTACCCTCTCGCTTCTCTGCTGCTTGGCAATTTAATTGTCCCTGTGTTCCTCAGTGCTCAAGGGAAAGGTTGGAGAACTTTCTCCAGCTTAACCATTATTTGTTCATATTGAGCAATTCCACTGAGGTCTTAGCTGGAGACTCTTGAACACAAAGCTTCTTCCCCTTCCCCCCTCTCCGGTGAAATAGGCAATGTGAGGTAGAAATATAGGCTAATTCATGGTTCAGTCAAGTATTGGAAGAAAGTTGAGTAGAATAGAAGGATGAGTCTTCCCTTTGTATATATTCCTCATGCTGAATGGGGAACTTTTTCTTCACAGAGCTCACTTCTATCAGGAATAACACTGATGAATCTGGTAGACAAAATAGCCAGATTGGAAGCAAGACCATTGGACCTACCTCCAGGGAAACTATTGGTGCCTTCATTCATTCATCGGGAATGCCACCACTCCAGCAACACCAATTTGCTTCCAAAATGGTAACCACTTATTTTAAGAATAAAAAGTAATCTATTTATTGCAATGCAGAATTAGAGTTTCCAACATGAATTTCCAACTGCTTGAGGGTTAATGTTTTAACCAAGCAAATCAGTATTTAGTGACTGGGATGTGGTTGTTTTTCACTTAGCCAATTATATCATGGCAATTTTTCTATGTTCAATTAAACCTTTTTTCCCTTTAGCCTCTCATAGAACCCTACCTAGTTTGAAAAACCTGGACTAGACTACTACAGTCAGGGGCCCTTGGTGCACTCTGTGCTTGCTTGTTTTCTTGCAGACGTTTCATTACCCTAACTAGGTAACATCATCAGTGCTACGTAGTAAGGAGTGCTGTTTGCTGTCAGATTATATTCTGGTGTCTTGCCTGTATGTGTGGGTGGGGTCTTAAGAGATTCTTTGGTTGGGCTATTTACTAATAATGGCTCTTTGACAGTTTCTTGATTGGGGTATTGCTTAATAGATTGTTGGTCTGAAGTTGACCTTCGAGTTAAATCTATGCTGATCTGAGTGCTGATTATTGGTGGAGAGGTGCTGGAGTCTTTCTTTTTTGGGCAGGGTGATAGTCTCTTTTGTATAGTATATGCAGTAGATATTGTTAATGTCTATTGATGGCTGATTTGTCAGAGTGCCAGACTTCTAGAAATTCCCTGACATTTTGGGATTTGGCCTGCTCTAGGATTGTCAAATTTTCCCTATTACAGTCATTCCAGGTTGTCTCTATGCTAACATTTTTTGGGGGGAATGTCTACTCACTTCCAGAACTGTACAGCTGAGGTAATGTGTAGCTTGGCTTTAAGACCTGTGTTACTTCAGGGGTAACTTAAGGATTGCTCACAAGTAAAACTCCCCTAGGCTTTCCTTCGACAGCTTTCTCCAAAGTGTAGAGAACACGAACATTCTGAGATTTCAAAGAAAGAGAATATTGGGCTGAAGGGCAAGGTTACAGTTTAGATTTGTCTAGTTTAGAAATAGCCGGAGCTGTAGGGGCCCAATGCCATCTTCTTTTTCCTGTGCTGTATTCATCTTCTTTCTTGTCCTCTGTCCTAGGTGATTCGTCTGGACTGGTGTGTTGTTTGCAAATCCCGCCTGCGCTTCGGGAGGATGGCACTGAAATGTCGTTTGTGTCAGCTTCTAATGCATCCAGAGTGCAAAGAACAGTGTCCCTCGCCGTGTGTGCCAGTTGCCCCCTCCAGAGTGAAAGAGGTGAGGAAACTCCTCAAATGGTAAAGTCATCCTCAAGCCAAACTTAACTTCTGGTGATTACATGAACTCTGCAGCTACCTTGGCAATGTGAAAGCCGTTTATCAGGGGTGTTTTGTTTTCCTCAATAATTTGCTTCCTTTTGCAGCCCTAGAACTTCCAGGTGATCTTCAGTTCCTAATTGCTTATTGTTCTTTGAGATTATCCAAGGTCAGCTAAGTGCTGCCACCTGATGGCAAAACCCCAGCATATCTTTGAATTTGTTTTTATTTCCCCGATTCTTCCATTTGGAGGGGAGACATTGCCTTGGTAAAAAAACAGTTTTGGTAATTGAGATCTGATGCAAAGAGGTCTCTGAAGTCTGCCCCATCTCTTCCCTAGGATATACTAGCTGATTTTGCACCTTCCAAGCCACCTCTGGTGCCCCCTATTGTGGTTCAGTGTGTGGTTCAAATCGAGAAACGTGGCCTGCAAGAGGTAAGTGGAATCCAGAGGAAAGGTGGGCAAAAATAAGCTATGAAATGTTGATGGAACTTCAGTTCATTATATAGTCTTTGCTTTGCTCTGCAGATAATTCCCACTCCCTGTTGATTTTTTAAAAATCTTTACTGAATTCTCTGCTGTAGCTATTTGAATATAGAGCTAGGGTATCTGAATATAGAGTTAGAGTTAGGTTAGCCCTTTGGATCCAATAGGTATATGGGATTCATGTTCTCAAATGGTATATTTTTAATGTAATAGGGAGTAGAAATTATTAAATATGTGTACAGAGAAGAATCATGTTAACTGTACCTAATACGTAACAGGTGACCTTTGGAGAATGCAGTGAGGAAATGCAGACAAGAGAGGCAGGACGTTGCAGTACTTTTAATGGTCAGAGAAGGAAACTTAGGAAAGACCCACCCTAAGGAATCAAGCAGTTCAAAGTAGAGGCAGGAAATTTGTGCCTTCAGACTTGCAATGTTAAAGTTAATGTAGCCTTACAACAAAATAGAATGAGTTCATCTACTTGTGTTTGCTGTCTGGTTTAACTGGGGGGTGGACTGATAGATTAATTCACTTTCTTTGAAAATAAATTGCGTATTTTTTGGCTTTGAAGTGTCAGGCCTCTGAGAGGTACCAGTCAAATATGCTCTTCCTGTCAGGGAATAAACTGTCTTTATCTTGTGATGGTTCTTTCCTCTCCCATCTTGTGATGGGAAAGAACAGAACATTCAAACAGTGAGACTCTAAGCTTGCCCATTTTTTTTTCCTGAGATGGTCTCAAATTTTACAAAATATTACAAAACAACTTTATTTAGTGGGGTTCAGAACATTGGAAAAAATATTTATAGCTTTATTGAATGTTGTTTTCTTCTACAGAATACAAGGAGAAAGGGATCTATAGTAGATCAGTGGAATTAGCAATACCTCCATTATTGAAAATCAAAGCAATGGGATTTTTTCCCTTTATCATAGCTTTCTTTTCCAAACCTAAATAAATGGTTTTCCTCTTTCACAGAAACTAAGTTTTTCATCTTTGCTTAGACAGTTTACAAAAGTGGGAAAAAAATACCCCCAAGGAATGCTTCTATATACCAGTAATATAATCTGGATGAACCAATTTACTGTGAATATCTTACTTATGAGAATAATTTTTGGTAAACACTGCATAGGTAGCATGAGAGTCCCTAGTTGAATGCAACACATTTCTCAAAGGCAATTCTGCTGTAGAGACAAGATCATACCAAGAAGACCTAGGAAATTAAGGGAAGAAATGTTGATCATGAAAGCCCCTTTTTTTAAAAAACCATACACTTCATGTTCTGTGATATTCAGTCCAGAAGAAGTAATTGTCTACTCTGCTTGAGAGAACATGTGTTATATCAGCCCTCCTTTATTAGACCTTCTCCATCGCTTCTGCCTCCTGCCCTCTGATGAATATGTAAACAGTCTTTCAATTGATATTTTGTTGTTTATAAAATGTGGATCTCTACATCAAATTCTCTAAACACTGAGAGGTTTACCCCCCCCCCCCGCCCCGCTCTCTCTGCTCTATATTTTTTTAATGTAGTTTCTCATCTTTTTCCTTTTCATGTTTCAGTGCTGCTGATCGTGTTCTGTTTTTTAACCCACCTCTGCTGCATGATCTCTGGAGAAGACACAGCCCCATGAAAGAGTTGCAAACAGGTGTTGCATTTTCCCCCTTGTGCTCTGAAGTACGTTGAGGGATCAAATCCAGCACTTTGCCGCCCTTGAATTTAATGAATCTGTTTCTCTTCAGCAGCTGCTTGTTGTTTTTGTCTTGCATTTGCTAGGAACCTCTTTAGGATGTTCATAACTTCTTCTCTCCTTTAATTAGATACCTTCCCCTTCTCTGAGGGGATAGCACTCTGATTTTTGACTGATGTCATTGATTGTAACTCAGCAATTGCGTGGGTTCAACTCCAGTGGATTTTCCACATCCTTGTAATTATTTCTCTTGTCTTTTTGCTCACCTCTAGGCTGGACTGTACAGAGTGCCAGGAGCAGAACCCCTTGTGCGTGAATGGAAGTACAAATTGCTCTCTGCCCAAGGAGCTCTTCCTTCCCTCGACCTTGTGGCTGATGTGCACGTGATCTGTAGCATCCTCAAGGATTTCCTGAGGAATCTGAAAGAGCCTTTGGTTACCTTTTGCCTGCACTCTGCCTTCCTGCAGGCAGCAGGTAAGTTGGGATGGGATTCTCAGATAAAGCTCTGGAGTGGAAGTGACCAAGGGGAATGTGGGTGATGTAGGATATGACCAGGCTGAGCCTGAGGGTGAGGAAGGGGTCAAACGTATTATCAGTTTGGAGTTTCTATCGGGGTGAAATCTAAAATTTGTTACTACCGGTTCTGTGGGCGTGGCTTGGTGGTGGTGGTGTAATGTGACTGGGTGGGTGTGGCCAACTTTTTTTTTTTTTACTTTTAAAAACATTTTTTTGCAGAAAAAAATGCTTTTAGAAGCCTCTGACGATCAGGCAACTCAGCTGGATCGCCAGAGGCTTTTAAAGGCATTTTTTTCCCTACAACTTCTTCGGCCGAAGAGATTGCAGAAAAAATGCTTTTAGAAGCCTCTGATGATCCCAGCTGAGCTGTGCGATCATCAGAGGCTTTTTTTTTACTTTTAAAAGTAAAAAAAAACAATGTCTGATGATCACACCGCTCAGCAGGGCATAGGGGGCGGGGTGCAGGGATTTTTGCTACTAGTACTCCGAACCACCACTGCCATCGCTACCGGATCAGGTGATCCGGTCTGAACCGGAAGCATTTCACCCCTGGGTCAAACGCATCATCAGTTTGGAGTTTCTATGTCCCTGTAAGAGACTTAAGCCCAGCCCCCAGCCCCTTGAAGTCTGTTGACTCTTGTCTGGTGCCAATTCACCTTGACCATTAGTAGACCATATGTCAGCGTTTCAGAAACAAGCTTACATGCTGCCACCATATTCTTGGGTACAAGTAGCATGAAATAAACCTGTAGTATTTTTTGAAGTCTATCCTGGTTCTGATTTCTTGTACCTGACATTGCTCGATTCTTGGAAATCTTTTAGTTTCTTCCTGGATCACTGTACAGTTAGAGTGCTATGCCTTAAGTGATTCTAGTTTCATTAGGGAAAATGGGTTATTGGTGAAAAAAGGAGTGAGGTTAAATGGCTGAACACTCTGGATGACTTAGAAAGGCATAAAGGACTTGCATCACCGTTTCTTTCCACTCAGAAATTCTGGATGAATCTGCCTGCCATACTGAACTCTGCCGCGTTGTCATGAAGTTGCCCATGACTAATAGAGACACACTAGCGTTTCTCATGCTCCATCTGCATAGGTGAGCACAAATTTTAAGCTTGGAAAGGAAAACCTTAGGATCAGAGAGCTGGGAGAGACCTGGCCACCCAGTCCAGTTTCCTGCTTGATGCAGAAAAAGAAAAATTAGAACATTTTCTGCCGACTTGCATCTGTCGTCCACAAACTTCAAGTTCTCCGATGGAGGTGGAATCACCTTCTTTTACAAAATAACTAGAACACAAACTTGCACAGGTGTTTTGTCTGTCTTGCCAGAAGAATAACAACACTGCTTATTTAGCTCAATCTGTAATGCAGGAGCAGCTATTTTCATAATTGTAATTTTATTGAGAGGGATTGCATGGTTAAGATTGTAATGCTATATGTTCTTCCCCATCAGACACATTTTTAAAGCCAAGCACTAGCACAACTACTTGGCAGAGAGCCATATTTTAAAACTTTTTTTTCCTTGTGAAAGCAGTTGCTCACGGAAGCTGTCACAACGTCTAGTTGAGCCTATCCCAATGTTTTGCTTTCTAGATTTGCTGAAATGAAATCTCGAACTTTCCTGCCATCATGACTATAGTTGTTGAAATTACATTGAAGCATAGTTATTATTTACTATACTTACTATATATACAGTATGAACCATGGTGGCGCAGTGGTTAGAGTGCAGTACTGCAGGCTACTTCTGCTGACTGCTGGCTAACTGCAATTTGGCAATTCAAATCTCACCAGGCTCAAAGTTGACTCAGCCTTCCATCCTTCCGAGGTGGGTAAAATGAGGACCCAAATTGTTGGGGGCAATATGTAAACTGCTTAGAGAGGGCTGTAAAGCACTGTAAAGCGGTATATAAGTCTAAGTGCTATTGCTATACCTACTGTTGCTCAGATGTTGGATTATTGTGAATACTTCCACTTCCACAAAAAAAAAAAATAATTATGGGAATGTACAGTGGTACAGAGTTCTTACTTAACAACCACACTTGGTCTTGGAATTTTGGTAATAAGTCAGGGCGATAGCAAGTCAATAGCAATAGCACTTAGACTTATATACTGCTTCACAGTGCTTTACAGCCCTCTCTAAGCGATTTACAGAGTCAGCAGATTGCCCCCAACAATTTGGGTCCTCAGTTTACCCACCTTGGAAGGATGGAAGGCTGAATTAACCTTGAGCCCAGTGAGATTTGAATTGCCAAATTCCAGGCAGCCAGCAGTCAGGAGAAGTAGCCTGCAATACTGCACTCTAACCACTGTGCCACCCCAGAAAATAACCCTTTCTTGCCATTTTCTGCTGGAAAACAGCAAAAAACTGTAGCAAATTACAATCACAACAGCCGGTTGCCAGACGCCTAAAATGCGGTGACATGACTGGGAGGGGAGGGGGCAGCACAACATTTTATGGTAGCCAGAAGTGCTTTACCCTTTCAGAGGCGGTCATAATTTCAAATGATTGTTAAGTGACTCGTCACTAAACAAGGACCACCTATAACTGTTTTAAAACTCATTCAGACTTCATGATCTCCTATCACAAAAGCATGGTTTTCGTTCAGACTGTAGATACCTTCAGCATTCTAAAGGAAAAGGAAAGATTTCTAGGTTTAGATACTAGCCTTGAACTAAACTGGGCTTCATGTGTTAATTCACATCCTTCACAGTAGTGTGTAAAACAGCTTTTCCCATCACATACACATATTAGGAATGGCTAATGATATGCAGCGGAAATGCTTTTGCTGTACTATGGGTTACTGTTTCCATGGATCCATATCTCCATTCATAGGGTCATGCAAAGCCCTGATTGTCGAATGGACCGCCATAACTTGGCACGTATCTTTGGACCACCGCTAGTCGGACACAGCACTCCCAGCCCCAGCCCACTTGCCATTATGGAAGACACACCACGCCAGTTCCTGGTAACATCTGTGACCTCTCTCCAATTTCTTTCAGCTTTCAGTGGCTCATCACTGCACAATGCTCAGTCTTTATCAGAAATGCTTCTGATTTTATAGGATTGATTCCTTAGTTATGGTAATAACTTATCTCTTGTGGGATGGGTTGGGATAATATAGCTTCTTTTAAATGTGAGAAGAAGGCAAGACTTGGTAGCTGGGTTATAGTGAATATTCTTCTTAACTTCCTTTTTTTGCTTTTGAGATTTCACTGAGCATTATTTGAATAATTCATTGATTAAATTTAAATGCCATCCATCTCTCTGTTGAAGTGACTCTGGGTGGTTATTTGTATTATTCCTCTCTATTATGATCAAAAATACTGCTTTAAATGGAATCCATGCAATATATAGATATAGATATAGATATAGATATAGATATAGATATAGATATGTATATATATAGAGAGAGAGGGAGGGAGAGAGAGAGAGAGAGAGAGAGAGAGAGACTCGTCATCTTCAGGCTGGTGTCTTCGGCTTCGTGCTTGTGTGAGGAAAGCACAATATCTATATCTATATCTATATCTAATCATATAGTTTGAGATATGTGTCAGCTAAAGAACCAAGGGGGAGAGAAAAAGAAGGGGAAGGAATTAGGAGGGAGACAGAGGTTGATGTTATTTCCTTTCTATAGGTCGTCTCCCATCTCCTAGCATTGCCACTCAAATTTTGGAAGCATTTTATAGAAGAAGAGCAAGAAAACCTGGTCCCATCAGTACATCAGCCCATTGTAATGAATGAACAAGGTGAGTTAATTCAAATATAAGGCATGGGGATCATTGCTATTTTGATCATCTTGAAAAGCATGTTAAGGGAATGAGCCTAATGTTCCCTGACCAGCATAGACCAGCTTTTCCATCGACTTGTTTCCCCAGAGGCCAGCACTGTCCAGTTGAGTCCAGGAAATGCCTGCTTTCCAAACAAGCTTCGTAACTGCATGGGCACAGCTTTGCCACCTTTGTGAGTATTACACTAAAAGACAATGTAAAGCTTGGCTAGATGTAATGGAATGGCGGCATTGATCAAACCATACTGGAAAAGGTGAGATAACACTCAGTATTAAGGCTCACTGTATAAAACGTGTCCCTTCACATCCAGTGCCAAACCTTTATTCATTGGGTTGCATTTGACCTCTTTCGATCTGCCAGCAGTACCATTATTAGTGGAATGACTGTATGATTGTAGAGGACATGTTCATTCTTGGTTTATTTTTTTTATTCTTGTCTTCTGACAGGAATGTCCCCCGTGCCAAAAAGATGGGAAGATTCTTACCACTTCCAAAATAAGGAGCTACTCAAGGTGGCCATTTCTTCTGATTGCTAATGAAGGGTGTGCTCATCACTTGGTGGTTGCATCATTCTTGTCTTGCATTCTCCAGCAAGCCTCCTTCCAACTTCAAGCGGAGTTCCCACAGCTCAGAAATATTTAATCATCCATCATTATTTCTTAATAGTGGAAGACTTTTGATCTCCTTCCTGAAGAAAATCATGGTTCCCTTTTTTCCATAACTAGGGATTGACAAAAGAGTGGAGTGAACTAATGATAGTCCTTGACTATCATACTACTGATGACTCCATTGTGGACTTGTGGGTGAATTGAAGATGTTCAGATCTGGTTTTTTGGTCAATTTACTTATAGCAATCAGCAGATTCAATAGGTGAAATCTGATTGGTGACAAAAATACGCTCACTTTTGTACATTTTGATCCTATTATCTATTATATGTTTATAGCAGAATTTCATATCTGGTGTTGGGAATGTGGGTGAGGAAAGAGAAAAAAATTAGTGATCCCTGTAACTGAAGGCAAGAAATTTTATGAAGGCATAGCTTTTTCAAAGGAACATCAGTTTTATTGCAGATTTGCGCTAGAAAACTAAACTTCTTGGACAAAAGGAAGCCTTTGACTCTCTTTAGAATAAGCAGATTTTCTTTACATGGGATATACTGTAGAAAAATAAAAATGCCAATGCTCATGCATGACGGGGGATGTCTGGGAAGAAAATCGAAATCCATAGTTGGACAATATATTTTCTTTGGAGTGCATAATATGTCCTCAGATTTTCTGGTACTCTTAATCCTGTTTTTAAAAAGCAGGGAATAAGGAAGACAATCTGAAATAGAATTATCCCCCAATTATTGCACAAGTCTCAGTTGGGGACATCAGGAAATGACTAGGCTTCAGGTCAAATAGAGAAATTGAAAAACATTATCATGGCTAATGTTGACGAGAAAATTTTGTGGGATCAACTCAATCAAGAACTGAGTTAAACTAGACTTAGGGACCTTATTGTAATAGACAGCAGAGGATACCTTATGTACAATGGGATAAAGCAGCCATTTCTGAAAATTAAAATCGGACAGGACCTTCAAATTGAATTTTGCCTCGGATTAAATGCACATCCTTCAGGCTAGCTAAGAGAATAAAGGATGTCAATCTTGAACGAGGCATTAATATGAGGTACTATATGGCACTAAGATAAAGCCACTAATTTCAAATCTCATGACTACAGCTGTTAGCTTAATATGAGGGCTTTTCTGCTATTGCCCCAAATGATGCAAAGAGAAGTCTGGAGAACTCAAAAAGTGTTCACTGAAACCATTCTTCAGTTATGGATTATTTGTAGATTATTCCCTTTTAAAGAAAGGCTTTTGGAAGTCATGCAGGTACATACCTGCCCAGGAGACTGAAGTAATCATAGTTTATATATTCTTTAGACAACTCCCGAGTGTTGCTACTGTCACCCACTGCATGCTCAACTCTCTCAATAGGAGTAGGGCCGACCCAAATTTGCCTTAGCAGTGGTGTTGAACTGATAACTAGACTCCACACCTTTATGTCGTATAGGCTTTTACTAGCCAGAAAGTTCTCTCATCTAAATACTTTAAGGACTGTTTAGTCCTGCTCCTCATATGCTTGAAGAGTGCCTCTGTGCAGAATTCACATCTCCAGCAATAAGATTTAGGCTTCTTGGTGTTGCCCCACAGTGGTTTACGAAATAAGCAGTGGTTAAGTCAACATGGTTTAGGACAAGGAGTGGATTAGGACAATATTGAGTCTTAAGTTGTAGAAGATTTAAAAGGGTCCTTCAGGATTAAAGGTAGTCTTTGACTTGCAACTGGTCACATAGTGACTGAAGTTATAACAGACTTCCCCAGAGTTACTTACAACCCGGTTCTGAAGTTCTGATGACTGCCCTCCCATGATCACACGACTGCATTTTGGACCCTTGGAAAGTGGCCCATATTTATGGGCATTTGCAGTGTCCTGCAGTCACATGCCTAAAATTTATGATATTTTTGCCAAAAACCAGCATTTAGTTCCGATTTTCAGCAAAAATGCATCATAGTGAACCATGAGCTTACTCAATGACCATGGTGTTTGCTTAATGGACAGTGCAAGGACAAAACTGTAAAATCAAGTTGGTCACGTCATGACCTGCTTTACAATCATGATTCACAACAGTAATCGGCAGGCTCCATTACAGTCATAAGTTGAGGACTACCTACTATATCTACGGTCAATCTCCTGTAGTAGCATTCCAGGTAGGCAGCCATTAGCCCTTGCTTAAATAACCAAGCACCACTTGCTGGAAAACGGAAATATGATCCTATATAAAAGGGGTAGGTAGCAGTGTGAAAGATTTATTTCCCCAAATGTGATAGCAATAAGAGCAAAAATTGTATTCTGACCTGGAGGGAAGGTCTCTCACATTAAGTTGTGTCCATCCTAGCACAACCTTTCTTACCGTGTGCTACAGCTGCACAAAAACAAAGCCTTGATTTATACTGCAGGCTTAAAGAGGAAAGATGAATCGCTGGCAGTAAAACCATCTCTCCTGTTGATAAGACACTATTATGTTTTAGAATGGGGCAAAATGCATTGAATAAGTGCCTAAAAGTGTACAAACTTAAGGGCCCTGCCTACTTCACAATAATTATCCTAGGCATGTCTTGTGCCTTGCAAGTGCAATGTAATAAAGCAAAGACATGAGCCTATTTTAAGAACTAAGAAAAAAAACCTGCATGTTTTTCTAAAGCAGCTCAACTTAGTCCTTTTCAAGGTGTGGAATCTGTCTTTAGAGAACCTTTTGGATTAGGCTTTATCCTGAAGCAGTAGCCATTGCCTCTAGTAATTTTTTTTCCAGCAGAAGCAAAAGAGGCCCTGAAGCACGTTGAATTTTCAAATACAATCTCTTCCAGTAAGTGAAGCCAAGAAGAGGAGGCAAGCAATGGACGCATTGTTCAAGACACATACATCTCCTTCCCGCCCCCCACCCCACTTTGTAGTAGACTGGTTCCTTATATTAGTTTATGGGACGAAGAAGGGACATCTCCATTAGCAATTCTGAGGTTAGAACGTTTGTCCTCCCTCAGATCTCCTCTCAACTTTCTTGGTTCACTGAGAGGAAGGAACTGGCAGTCAGGGCTCCAGTGTTGGCTCTTGAGATGCTAGGCCTTCTTCATCGCTGTTAGAGCTTCTCTTCCTGGCCCCCACGAACCAAAGATGCAGTAGCAGTAGATCAAGAAGCAAGTAGTCCTGCACACTGTCAGAGGGAATAGCGGTTGATGCCTGCAGAATGGAATTCATAAAATTTAATGTTATCTAGTGGGAAATGAGCCAGCCCTTTGCTGCTCTTTGGCTACTGAAGTGACATGAAGCTTCTGAGAAACAGTGCAAGGAGTATATCCCACTGGACAGACCCTACCCGTGGTGGTTTTTCTGAGAAGTACAATTCTGAGGGAGAATGCAGACCAGGCTACTACAATGGTATCTTCAAGTACATATATGCCCCCGCATTTAAAAATAATCTGCTTTGCTGATCCGCTCATTAGGAAGTACTTTTTTGAGACTAAAGTCACAGGAGGATAATGACTTTGGATTTTGATATGCTAAAAGCAATACACTAAGAGCAAACAATGATTACAGAGTCAGGATTCAGGAAGATGCCCTCAAGGGAAATAGGCAATAACTTTTGTGTAAGTAAAGAGGGCTGAAACATTCCTTAAATCCTGAGAAGCAAGATTAAATTTGGAAGATGCTTGGATAGGCTCCTCCCTAATTAAGTAGGTAAGAGGCAATAAAATACAAGCAGACTTGCAAGATTCTGTTAATTACAGTCAATCTCAATAAAATACAGTGCTGGTTTTTCTGCAGAGTTCGATTCCTGATCTGGTCTACTTATTATGAATTGCTAATTTATAGTAAAGCAGGAGCAGATAGAAGGAAGATTGGGAGAAGTATTTATAGGTTATTGGATGATTTGCAGTGGACTGGCAAGAGTTTCTGACTAACAGCTACAGCAAGGCAATTTTTTTTTCCTTCACACGTTAGTTTATAGTACCTACATTTATTTATTTAGAATAAATAAAATATATTTGTATTAACAAATAAAAAGTTTACGTAGTTAAGTCACTATTACAGTATTAATTAGCACTCCCAGGAAATTAAGTATAAGGTTTTGTTAAACAGGTTTCTGGGATTTATCTTTCATTCCAGATTCTGAAAGATGGAATTTTGGGTTTTAAAAAATGAAGTGGAACTGAGCAAGCTGACTTTGTTCTGCTTTAATGTCATTACAGTGCGCCAGCAGAATTAACATAAAACAAGTATAATGTGACAACTTGCAAGTATAAATCACCTATAATTACAGCTAGTCCACTCAAAATCAGAGCACAGTTTCCAATCAACAATATTGGCTACAGTCCTAGATTTTGCCTTAATTAAATGCACCACATAACTGTTGCTGAATTCATTAAACTGTGAATCCACGAGGAACTCAGAGACTGAGAAAGACATTTGCTACAGCCTTCCTAATTTTACCTCTCTTTTGAGCATTGTGTTGGAATATAGAATGAAAGCTTAATAAGGATATTTTCAAATAAGGATGTTTATAAAGAAAGGATTATGCTTAAGCAGCATTATCCATGCTTTTCCCTTGTACTTGAGAAAATATGCATTTGTATTTTTGTACTTTCTATTATAAACTAATAAAAATTGTAAACTAAACAAAAACTATTTTTTTAAAAAAAGAAAGAATGCATATTCCTAGAGAAATCCATAAAAAACTGCCCTCATCTCTAGGTCTAGAAGTTTTGACATTTGGGAAAGTAGAAGGACATATTGGGAATTGCCAGCTGAATTGTTACTAATAGACAAATTGTGTATTCAAATCTATGCCAGCCAGCTGAGCACACAAATACAGATAGGCACAAATATTGCTAGCTTTGGATTGGTGGCAGCAGCAAGAAATTAAAAGTCAAAGGCTCAGTCAGGCTCATTCAAAATCAAGCACAGTGGAACAAGACAAGAAATGGCTTTCGGGTGGGGCAACTTATATGTATGTATGTATGTATGTATGTATGTATGTATGTATGTATGTATCTCCACATGGCCAAATTCTCAGGATAACCCTTGCAGCTAAAATGATGCAGATTTCTTAAGAGAATTAGGTTTTCTTTTTTAATGTTTCCTGTGGGGACCACTGCTTCACAAGCAAGAGGCAGCCAAGATTGTCCAGAGCTATGCAATACAAGAGGCACTTCTGCATCAAGCATTAGTGGGAATTTCAAGGAAGAAGTTGGAAGGTTTTGTGGCTTCTTTTCCTAGCTGTAACTTCCTCTGTTACTGAGAAATGGATAGAATATGCAACTAATTTATTAGTACTAGGCAGAAATAAATAAATCTCTCTCACACACATCCTCTCTCGCTCTCTCTAGCTCTCGCTCTCCCTCGCTCTCACTCTCCCCCCCCCCCCCCCCTCACACACACAGAACTACTTTTCCTGATACATTGCTGCTTGGATTGTTGCCTTCAGCAGAACAATCCAAAACCCTTAATTATCTCATTTGCTACAAATCCCTGCGCCTATCAGTGTGCATTAATGCGATCAGAAAATGAATACAAGAAAATCCACAAGGCTAAAAGAAAAGCAACCAAACTTAAAAGCTTACATTTAATTTTGGAATCCTTCCATTATCATAAAATTAGAAGGTGCGATTTTGTCTTTTTGAATCAATGCTGCCCCCTCCCCCACAAAAATTTCTACATTGATCCTATAACTCCATTCCAGTGCGCCGGCTTTCCTTCCAAGCCAGGAGAATGGTGCTAGATGGAGTAGAAATACAGACCTGGATGATCAGATGGACATGAGAAACCCAGCAGCAAGTTTTTAAAAAAATGAGCAGCAGCAGCAGCAGGAAACAGGCTGGAGAGGCCAAGGCCTGGGGCCTACCTGAGCTGGAGAGAAGTGGAGGAAATGGAGGGTACAAATGGAAGAAGGATGGAGCGTCGACCAGCTAAGAGTTTAGGGCATCGATACCTGCGGGTGTGAGCACCAAGGCTTGGAGAATGTCAGAGAGGGACACGATCCCCCGTGGAGTGTTCTTCTTATCCACCAGAACCAGACGATGGACCTACCCAACGAGTGAGTCGAACACCATCATGGCAAAAGTAGGAATAGGAGGGTAAAGATGAGTTTTAGATACCAGACGGAAAAGATGCCATTTACAGAAGTGAAATCACAGTGTTTAAGTACAGCCTGTTTAGGGATTAAAGCGCTCTGTGCAAAAAGTAGGGGGAAAGTATATACAAATACATATGGTGGAGTATCGGGTGGGTCTTATTGCATTACTGTCATCGCCAGTGACCTGGAAAAGAGCAGATGCACTGGGCTAAAAGAAAGCATGGCGTCCTCTTTTCTAAAACAAGTTGTAGGGTTACCAATCACACTGTTTTAAAAAGAATGTCCCTGTGTGAAGGAGTTCCTGAAACATTATCCCATGTTTTCTTATATTGCTCTCATTATAAGGATCCCAGCTGGAGCTAATACAGGTCCTCAAGGCTAATACCCCTCAACTTACCACCATGTGTTTAATGACGGTTCAAAGTTACAATGTCACTGAAAAAAAGTGACTTACAACTGTTTTTGATACTTAACAACCATTGTAGTATCTCCATGGTCACATGATCAAAATTCAGACTCTTGACCACTGGCTCATGTTTATGATAGTTACAGTGCCCCAGGGTCATGTGATTACCTTTTATGATTTTCTGACAAACAAAGTCAATGGAGAAGCCAGATTCACTTAACAACCATGTTACTAAAAATTGTAGTGATTCACTTAACATCCGTGGGAAGAAAAGTCGTAAAATAGGGCAAAACTCACTTAAGAACTGTCTTGCTTAACAACAGAAATGTTGGGCTCAATTGTGGTCATAAAGTAAGAACTATCTGTAATTTCCCATCTAGACAAACCTGCGAATCATCTGGATCCATTTTATTTATAGATTACACTCCAATCAAGGATATTTTATTCAATTAATTCAATTCTTTTAAAATGGCTGAGTTTTGTTTTATTATTTGTAAAACACACCATGTTTTGTCACCAGCTTTATAATTGGGTTTTACTGTGGTTTTTATTTCCTTTCTCACAATTTATTTTTTGTTTTTGAGCTAATCAAATATCTGTAATAAAGCACTACCACTACTTACAAGATGTTCATAAGGGCTATAAATAATAGTGATAGTAATCAGATCCTTTCACTATATGAGTTTGGATTTATCATGGCATCTTGCTTTATTGTGTATTTGCAACCTATTATTATTGTTGTTATTGTTATTTGTTGTTACATTTATTTGTTGCCTATCTCGCTGTGGAGCTACTCTAAGTAGGTTACAATAATCGCATCTGTCTATTCCAGGTATTTGAGATGGACTCAATAGGCAGATAAAACATCAAATCCAGTCTAAACATCTGACTGACTGCAACCAACCATAATAATAATGCCATAATTTGAATCTTTAAGCTTAAATCTTCTTCAGCTGCCAGGAAAGAAAAATAAAAACTAGAAGTCCAGATACTACAAAATGTAAAATAAAGGTCCATCTGCAGCACCCAAAACACACTCATCCATTTGTCTATTGTTTGTAGTCACGGTCTTTTCCATATGAAAAAGAGCAGGCTAGGTGAGCCTACATTGATCCAGGAACACTTGTCCAATAAAAGTAAGAGGACAGGTGGCAGGATGGTTGGATTAAAACCATACATCAGCCATGACCTAGTAAGCAAAAGGCTTTGGATCTGAAGGAGGCACACTAATTGAGGACATCTAGGGAAGGAAGGACATGCATTTACCCAACCCATTGCCCACTCCTATCTACGATGCTGGAGCCATACCTGCTCTTTGACAATGCGATCAATGATGTCTTCTAGAGTTTCATAGGGATGGCATGTAAGGACCCCTTCTAGGCAGACCGAGCGCTGTTTCAGGGCTTCCCCCACACTAATGTCCAAGTTGTTGTAAGACTTCTGGGCAGCCAAATGCTATGGAGAGCAAGTAGAGAGGAGGAGTTTGTAGGAAAGAGGAACTAGGGCATTACTGCAGTATGGCTACCATGAACACACACTATTAAGCTGAGAGACACTTCAAAATCTTTGAAGCAAGGTCTTAGCACACAGGTGTCACATCATGTGCTGTATTGTGATATTTTTTGCCTTTGTGGAGCTGGGATGGGCATGGCCTGTGTGTGATGCATTCTGCAGCGGGCTGCCAGTTTGACATCCCTGCAAGCACAGGCATCTCATATTGACACACTAATTCTAGGTACACTCATATGTCACATTGAGCCATGGTTTGCTTAGCTATGGTTTATTACACAAACTATGATTGGCTGGCTTCTAACATTTTAAATCACACCTGACAGCTTCAGGACTTCAATGGCTGGGTTCATCCAACATGATAAGTCACAGTTAAACTAAAAATAATATAATCTACTGTGATAAGTGAACCGGGTCACTGTATAACAAATATTCTATGGAAATAAATTTATCCTAGTAAAAGGATTATTCATCTAGATCGCTGTAGAATTCCATGAATGGGATAGACAATAAGAGAAGCCTCATCTGGAGGCATTGTTCTTGCACTGCTTCTCTAAAATGCAGGCTTTGTTAAATGCTTTTTCCTGTCTTAAAGGGGAAGGACATATACCTTTCTCTTACCATTAGTTAAGAATTGCTGTTTCCCCATCATATAAACATACAAGTTTTATTTTATATGTGAACTGCTACTAGATTAATCCTTCTTAGTGTATTTATCCAAAACTTCATTCCCAAATAATTTATCTTTAAAATAACAGTTATCTTAAGGGGTTTTTTTTCTGCAAAAAAAAAATGGTGAAGAAAGGGTTTTTTTTTTAAATTTACTCTATAGCTGGGGATGGGGCAAATCTTAAATCTGCAAATGACTTCCTTTAGGGGAAATACAGAACTTGTGTTTATCAGATCATAAATGGTGAAGAAAGGTTTTTTTTTTTAAATTTACTCTATAGCTGGGGATGGGGCAAATCTTAAATCTGCAAATGACTTCCTTTAGGGGAAATACAGAACTTGTGTTTATCAGATCATCTGAACCTGGAAGAATAACTGCCCCATACTTACAATTACATCAAAGCGCGAATAGAGTCCAACTACCGTTCCTGCATAAGAAACAGAAGGGAACAGCAGTTCAGGAATCTCTCCAGGTGTAATGAAATCTCACTGGAATCTCTTCCAATGTATGAAAGTTATCACAGAAAAGATTAACAGATTTTCCTGCAATGAACCTGACAATGAACATGCTTTCACAATTTCATCATGAATGTCCAGGCCTGCCTTATAGCTTGAAGCTAAGAATGGAAAATTAACATTACCAACTTAACCAAAAGTTATCTTTACTGTATATTTTAGGAAGGAATTCCCTTTTTCAGTATTTGTCAAATAGGATCTTAGCAACTATTAACAGAGTTAAGGATTAATTTAGCTTTAAAAAGGGTTAAATTGCATGTTCATTAAATTATCACATCTTATTAATCACCATCATGCAAAATGTTGGGGTTTTGTTGCAATTCCATCATGAAATGACAAAAGATCTCCTCTATTTACCTGATAATGTCAGCATTTAGTGGGACCAACTTTATTTTTCATGGTGTTAAAAGTCCCAAAAGATTGTTCTGAAACATGTCTCTCTATCTTAAAGTGATAAGCATAAATCCAAACTAAGACTGCAGTCATGTAGCTGAAAAGACCTACTGAACTGGGCTCATTTTAAGTAAAGATCCATAGGGTTATTTATTTTTCTTTATTTGTATCCTGCCATTATTATTTTTCACAAATAATTCAAGGCAGCAATCATATCCAACACATCTTCCTCCTACAACAACAATCCTGCAAGGTGGATTGGGCAAAGAGAAAGTGACTGATCCAAAGTCACACAGCTAACTTTAATAGCCAAGACAGGACTTGAACTTAAGATCTTCATCTTTCTAGCCTGATGTTTTTAACCACTAGACCAAACTGGCTCTCATTTATGCTGTGAATTAGCCTCAAGCTCTAGCACCCCTCATTGTAGCAATTTAGTCTACAACTGGATATCCTGAAGACAGCATCATTACTCATACAGGAAGCAAAGGGATAACGAAATGTGGTAATATTGGGAAGTAAATATAAAGGGAGAGCAGCCCAAATATAAATCAGCAACAAATTGGAAGAGCTTCAGAGATACAGTATAATACTGTACTGAGAGGAGGAGAGAAAGAGGAGATGGACCTGGGCCAGAAAAATAGATTGTAACAAGATACTGACTTTTCCATGTGCGATAATAAAATATTGGCAAGCTAAACCTCATAATTAATGGCAATTAATTCAAATGTAAACCTAATCATAACTTTGGAGACAGCTAAAAAGAAGAAACCATTTGAGTTCCTAATGGATGACTCTGAATGGTGGGAGAACTGATCATCACAGTTATCCTGGTTTACAACAGCACAGAGCCAGAGGTGGTATTCAGCAGGTTCTGACCAGTTCTGGAGAACCGGTAGCGGAAATTTTGAGTAGTTCGGAGAACCGGTAAATACCACCTCTGACTGGCCCCGCCCCCATCTATTCTCTGCCTCCCGAGTCCCAGCTGATCGGAAGGAAATGGAGATTTTGCAGTAACCTACCCCTGGGGTGGGGAGGGAATGGAGATTTTACAGTATCCTTTCCCTGCCATGCCCACCAAGCCATGCCCATCAAGCCACACCCACCATGCCATGCCATGCCACGCCCACCAAGCCACGCCCACAGAACCAGTAGTAAAAAATTTTGAATCCCATCACTGCACAGAGCGTCTCCAAGAATATGGCTATCAGCTTCAGGGGCTTGTATGAGCTGAAGATGAATACCTTCCTCCAAGAGCTACGGACCTTAGCCATGATTAGAGTCACCCACTTGGGAATGACACGCTGTGTACTTAGCATCTCCGGAGGGAACCAAGTTGGGTCAGTTTACATAATTTCATATGTACCTATGGTTACTTTTCTCATTAGGGGTAGAAGTGGACTAAAGCACTGTTATTAACATCTGCTGCTTGCAATTACTGCAAGTTCAAATCTCACCAGGCTCAAGGTTGACTCAACCTTCCATCCTTTCAAAGGTAGGTAAAATGAGGACTCAGATTGTGGGGGCAATAAGCTGACTTTGTATAAATATACAAAAGTATGAAGGCTATTGCTTAACGCATTGTAAGCCGCCCTGAGTCTCCGGAGAAGGGCAGCACATAAATTAAAGCCAAAAAAGAAAAGAAAAGAAAACTCCAAGTTCAAATAGATTCTGGGGTACTAGTGGGGGGAGTGTAACTGCAGAACTGCTAACTGTAATCTATTAATCCAGAAGTATTCCATTCTACTCTACCTTAGACAGACCCCATTTTGAATGCCATCTCCAGTTTGGAGCACTGTAGTTTAAAAGGACATCAACAAACTCCAACAAGTTCAGAGAAGGGCTACCAAGATGGTGACAGGAGTAGAAATTAAGTCCTAAGGGGCCATTTAAAGAAAATGGATTCCTTAAGAGAAAATTGAGGGGAGATATGATATCAGTCTTCCAAATATTTAAAGGGCTGTCATACAGAGGAGGGAATAGGGCTTGTATTTGCCACTCCAAAGGGCAGGAGTAGAACCAATGCATTGAAACTATAGGGATGTAAAATCAGGTTACGGTAATTAGGAGGAATTTCTTCCTAATAACCCTAGTAAGTGTTGCCAACTGGTAACATAGAATGCCCGATGAAGTGAAATATTTCCCTTACTAGAGGTCTTTAAACAGAGGCTGGGTAGCCATCCATCTGAAATGCTTTAAGAGATTTGAACTAGATTTCCTCTGAGGTACTTTTCATTTTATGATTCTGTCAAAAGGAAGAACTGCATTAGCTGTGCTTGAGCATGTGAGAAAGCGGGTCAGGATTCAGGTAGCACAGCAAAGATGGGCTAAGCAGCCAGAGATTTCCCCACACCTTTTTCATTAATCACAGGCAGTGCCGAGACTCTGCGATCCACAAAAATCTCCAGAGCTGTGTAGACAGGAGCTGAGTCTATCACTATCGCAATGTCACGAAAAGTACCAATGCCCAGCTCCTGGATGGTTTTCTGCAGGAAGCGTGGCTTTGGAAGCATGGCTCCCTGCAAGGAGAAAAAAAGAGGATTATTGTGGAAGCCAGCTCCATCCTTCTTTGCTCACAATGGAGGCATGAAAAAAAAACAACGATACAAATTTCTCTGAATCCAAAAAGCTAGTATAAGACAAATTCCCTTAATGTTCCTATTGGCATATGGCAATCTCAAGTAGCTACAAAGCACCTTGTTTAAGCCTCCACTTGGGAGCCACTATTTTAATTCCCACAATGCTCCTGAGTCAGAGTCAGTCTTTGAACAAATGGAAGTTTATGGTGACAGTTCCTGGCTGACTAGATCTGAATCAGAGCAATGATATTGCCAAGGAAGCCTGCAGGATCAACCAGCATAGGAGAGAAAGAGACCAAAATAAGAGGGGTTCATCAAAAGGCAGCAATAATTGCTTCTCCAATCTGTCTTCAATTCACCTAAATAATACCATGATCATCAAACCAAGTTTAATTTAAGGGTATACAGAACTACTTCTGAATCCTTATTCTGCAGCTTCACTGATTACTTTAGTGTTACCCAGTGGTGAAATCCAAATTTTTTTTACTACCAGTTCTGTGGGCGTGGCTTGGTGGGCATGGCAGGGGAAGGATACTGCAAAATCCCCATTCTCTCCCCACTCCTGGGGGAAGGATATTGCAAAGCCTCCATTTTCACCCCACTCTGGAGCCAGCCAGAGGTGGTATTTGCTGGTTCTCTGAACTACTCAAACTTTCCACTACTGGTTCTCCAGAACCTGTCAGAATCTGCTGAATTTCACCCCTGGTGTTACCCCACTTATTTTTTTGTTCTCCATCCAAAACAATAGCATTCTTACTCAAGGTGAGTCTCCTAGCCTGATCAAACTCCCTTCAGAATTAAAATAGGGAAAGACAGAGAATTAATTGGCTCTGGGAAGAAAAAAAATATTTAGAACAAGGGATGTCCAATATTGACAACTTTAAGATTTCAATTCCTAGACTGATAGATCTTTATAGAAATGGCTTGCTCATATTACTATGAAAAAGCGAAAAGCTGTGATTTGATCTTAATGCCTTATTTTTACTGTAAAAGAGAGAGTCGGAAGTCAATGCTTCTTTTTCATTTTCTTTCTTATCTTTCCTCAGTTCTCTTTCCCCTCCCCACTGCTTTTCTATTTACTTTGTATTTTGTATTTTATAATACTTTATAATTCAATAAAAATGTTAATGATTTCATAATGATTCTGGGAAATTTCAACTCCCAGAATTCCCAACCAGCATGGCTAGCTACAATGGCTTGCCTTTGATTGTGAATTCAATGAAGAGGAAAAATGTAATTCTGCACTCAACCTTTCCCAAAAAAACTTTTAGCCAGCAATATGCTTTCAGCTCATAACTATAGCAATGGTATTGAGATCTCCATGCCAGACCAGATCCAAATGCTATGGAATAGAAGATACCAAGGCCACAATCCCATACAATAAGGCCATTTCTATCAATTACTGTTTTACCATTCCTTTTCTATCTCCCTCTATATGTACTGACTCCGTCCTTTCTACATCCTGCATGTAACTAGAGGCTACCTGCCCCTGTAGCCTTTTCTCCAAAGCCCACTTTTTCTCCAAGTAATCAAGTTTTAAATAAATGTAATAACTTTACCTTCCTCCATCTTTCACTCCACCCTATCTTTAGCACCTTTCCCTGTTTCAGATTCTGAACATCTTGAAGGCAGGAAGAGATTTGTTTGCTGGCTTTGAGCTCAACTTAAGAAAAACTTTTATCTCAACTTTTTAAAAGCACCATGGGCATCACCAGTGCATGTTGACAAACAACCCTTAAGGAAAGAGTTCAGTAGAGTTAACTCCAGACTTCTTAGACCTTCCCAGCACTCACAAAGATATGCAGAAATTTGAGGATTCGCTTGTGAGTCAGGATGTGTAGGACATTCCCCGAGATGGGATCAATCACAGGCAGTCGGTGGATCTTATTCTTAATCAAGGAATAAACTGCATCAAAGAGGCTAGGAGAGGGAGAAAGGAGAGACATGAAAAGGCCTTGTGATGTTCCTAGGAATGGACTTGGAAACTTCCTCTGTTGCTGTTTCTGTTGCTCCCCTCTGGGAGGAGGTTTCAAAGTATTTCTAGCAGGACTTCCAGATTCTGTAACAGCTTTGTTCCCTATGCCATCCATCTGAGAAACTTGCAAGATTTATTTCTCTCACCATGTACATGTATACATCCAAACTAGACTGTGTTGTTTCTCGGTGTCATATATGTAGGTACATGCATAATTTTGAATTTATTTATTTATCTGATCATGTTCATGTTTATATTAGAGGTGGAGATCAGTGGTGGGCTGCTGCTGGTTGTAACAACTGGTTCGGCCAGCACCAAAAATGTGCATGCGTGCCTTCCGTGGGGCCTTCCGTGCATGCACGCGGCTTCAAAACACGGCAATATAGGACAGAATAGCGCGGGTCGCAACTACCGATTCGCCCGAACCAGTCTGAACCGGCAGCAGCCCATCTCTGGTGGAGACCCTTTGGGAGCTGTATGCAATGTAATTTCATTTTAATGTATGCCAATTAGTACACATTCTGATAAAGTTATTCTAAGTCTAAGTTCTAAGTCTAAGTCCTCGTCTCTGAATGTCCTCCAGGGCATTCAGGAGCATGGACAGGCTTGCTTCAGAATGGAGGAGTATATGAAGGAATACAGCTGAGTTATTCCCTGTTATGGAAAGAGGCTTGGAGTACAGATAGTCCTTGACTTGAAACCATTTGTTTAGCAACCGTTCGAAGTTACAACTGCAGTGAAAAAAGTGACATATGACTGCCCCTCGTACTGCTGACTGTTGCAACATCTCCATGGCCACATGATTAAAATTTGGGTGCTTAACAACCGGCATCATCCTGGGGTCATGCGATCACCATTTGTGACCTTCCCAAGTTGGTTTCCAACAAGCAAAGTTAACAGGGGGAGTCGGATTTACTTAATGACTGCATGAGCCACTTAATAACTATGGCAAAAAATATCATAAACATTTTGGGTTGCTCAATTATCGCCATGCTTAGCATTTTGGTCCCAGCTGTGGTTGTAAGTCAAGGACCACCTGTATTCAAACAGGCAAAAATAAATGTGGTGTTTTTTTGGGGTTAAGAGATGATTGGTAAATTTTTTCTGCCTATTATCAGCTGATAAAGTTACAAAGTATCATAGATTCTATTAGGGTATCTCTGGCTCTCCTTAGAGGTGGGCATCCGATATCCCACTTTATCTGACGTCTTTCTGATTTCTCTTTGACAGCCACAAAATGATAAGGGTTTTGTGGTATGTGGCAGAGTGAAACTTTTTGTGTTAGGTGGTGTGGGAATGAAGGCTGGCAAACCTCTTACCAAAAAAAAAGGATGCTTTCATGCTCTTGCCTGTGTGGGAAATGCTTGACTCACCTGTGGTTTGGAGAAATGTGCACCAAAGGCTTGAAGCAACCTTGCAAATACACCTCTGGAGGAAAAGGAAGACAGTTGGAGGGCACATAGTTAATAAATGCATAAATAACTGCAGTTGATAATATAATAAGAGCGGTTTCTATCAACAATACCAGTTGAATTTGCCAAGTTGCCTTACTTGATCTGCAGTAGAATTTCTTTTATCTTTCAAAAATGAATTTAGGACATGTGAGGTCCTTAGTGCTCTCTGAGCTTGCATATTTTCTTACAGGTGTTTCATTACCCAAACTAGGTAACATCATCAGTGCTAGTAAGGAGTACAGTTTGCTGTCAGTTTATATACTGACAGGGCAAGCCACCAGAATATAAACTGACAGCAAACTGCACTCCTTACAACTACTGATGATGTTACCGAGTTTGGGTAATGAAATGTCGCAAGAAAACAAGCACGCTCAGAGAACAACAAGGACCCCTCATGTCAACCCTGAACTACAAATATTATCCTTTATTAGAATTTAGGATAATAACAGACTAGCACTAGCTGCCCATAAACTGAAACCTCTGGAGAATAACAAAAGCCAGACTTTAAGGCCAGCATAGAAAAAATGAAAGAAGGGTGTAGATAAAGCATAAAAGAACTAATAGCAATAGCAATATCACTTAGACTTATATACCGCTTCATAGTGCTTTAAGCTCTCTCTAAGTGGTTTACAGTGCCAGCATACTGCCCCCAACAATCTTGATCCTCATTTTACCGACCTCGGAAGGATGGAAGGCTGAGTCAACCCTGAGCCGGTGAGAATACAACAAATAAACATTATCATTATCAGTAATAGCAGTGGTGAAATTGAGCTGGTTCTATCCGGCTTAGGTGAACCAGTAGCGCCAGCAGCGGGAGGCTCCACCCATCCACACGGACGTCATCACGTCCGTTTTTGACCCTCTGCATGTAAATTTCACCCCTGGTACATAGCCAAATAATATCTACCATATGCTTAGTAAAAGAATATTGGACAATTAGCTCTGAGTATAAGGAATGGTTGTAATCTAACATTAATGCATGTAAATGGAACATAAATGTAACATTCACATATGCGATGATGTTAACTAAGGTTAAAAATGTTAAACTGCATTTATGATATCCAATTTCTCTTAAGGATATCCTGCTTACCTCTCCAAGTTTCAATTTTGTGTCCCTCAATCTCGTATATCTGGACCTGGAACAAAGTAATAGTGAATAGGACAGATACCATTGCTGATCATATGAATTTACTACTATTTGCTATTACTGAATGAAGAAGAAATACTGTATTCCGAAACCATCCATTATTCTTCAGGGATCCAGTCTGGAACAGTGGAAATAACCCAATCCAGTTCCTATCACTCCAAAGATAATTCATTCTCGAGTCAGGGCTTCTAGATCAGGGGTCTCCAACTTTGGCAACGTTAAGCCTGGCAAACTTTAACTCTCACAAAGCTGGCTGGGGAATTCTGGGAGTTGAAGTCCACCAGGCTTAATGTTGCCAAAGTTGAAGACCCCTTTTCTAGATTAAGCTTGGGGGAAAAAATACTCAGAGCTTACCTATCTTCTGCTTAGTATGGGAAAAACAGAGGTAGATATATCTTTCAAATGTTTCACCAGAATTTAGATGATCTTTCTAGACAAGGTAAATCTTTATAAATGGAAGATATATATCAAATTTCATCATGCAGCGTTCTGAGCTGCATACTTTTTAAAATGTGATTTTAAATAAAGTCAGTGGCTTTGCTGTTTTGGGATAATAGACTGTGAAGAAATTTACAGCAAGAAGAACCTCTATAATGGGAAGCACCTTTACTAAACTTTAGATTTATCTCACAATTCTGCAGGACAAGAAATTGGATGATAGAAGGAGCAAATTATATCACCAAACATCCCTTATTTCCGAAGGTTTTTTTTTTCCCAATTCTCAAAATGCTGAGATTGGTGTGAACAATGTTTGAAGCAAGGCTTAATTTGAAGACAAACTTGCTATTCACTGAACCCAACAACCCCCCTGCTTTTCCTACCAAATACTGTTTTCCTTTTTTTTTCTTAAGGCTTTTGCAGTACTAGTAAGTTACTAATATATAAAACAGCTGAAAACATTCATATTTTACAGTTCTTGTTGATAAACCATCTTTGTTTTATATAATAAAATTTTCCTCAGCCATTGAAGGGAGATGCAAAAACAAACACACTTTCTTAATTTGCAGTGCTTATTGTGTTTTTAGTGAGCCTATGGTCAATCGGATTACTTGTGGCTAATAAGAACCCATGACATTTGGTGGCAACTCCGCAGTAACAAATTGGGAATAGAATTTTGTGGAGGCTCTGAATTAGGACGGAGGGGGCTGGGACCTACCCAATTTATTCTGGATAAATTAATATCTGTTCCAAAGAATCACACTCTCTGCTTTATATGACCTGGATTTTGGCCTAACTCTTTGTGGAAAACTTCTAACTGGAAAATGTTGAAAAAGTCATCATAAAAAGATGCTTTTGAATGCTAAATATTTGATGGGTGTCTCATAATGTGCATTTGTTTTCTGTTGCTTCAATTGTCTGACCAACAGATTTCAAATTTTAAAATATGTTATTTCAGAATATTTAAAGCACAAATATTAAAGAGAATTCCTCAAAAGTATGAGTTACTTGGAACACATTGAGAGCAAGATGGACCCTATTTTTTTAAAGCCAGCCATTCAGCCTCTCGGTATTGGCTTCTTGCATATGGAAGTGGGATGGATTAGATAACCTTCAAAGTCCTTCCTGTTTCCTTCGAATGAGAAACCAACAATGTGACTTCACATTGCTTTTGGAAATGGCTCTATAGCTAGCTGATATGAAAAGACAAATAAGTTGACTCTCAATAAATATGTTGAATAGACATGTATTATATAATTATAAAATTTTCTCCAAAATTATGTTTCTAAAGTGTTTAGGAACAATACAGATTTTCAGATTTTAAACACACTAATATTTCAGTTGTATTTACCATGTCAATTAATATTTATTCTACAAGTTGCTCGTAGGCCAATGAAAAACAATTTGTGGTATGTTCACATTCTTGGTTTCCATTTTAAAATTTTTTTGTTCACCTACCCATTTTTCCAGCTGAAAGGCTCAACTCTTAGAATCCCAAATCTGGAACAGCTCATGCCTGCAACTTAATTTTGGATGGTTCTCCCAATTTGTTTCCTCTCTTCTTCTCTCCAGTCCCCTGAACGAAACTGTCTAAAGCCACTTTGCTCCAGATTTGAGAAGATGTTAAGGTACTGGAAAACTCACCAGAGGAGATCGATAATAGCGATGTAAGATATTAATAAAATCAGTGATGGTCAGCATACCTGCAGGAGAGGAGGTAAGAGAAAGAATGAGTGACACTTATACACACCAAGAGGTTGCAGGACATGGGCTGCAGGCTACAAGCTGCAGGAACTGACTAACAGAACTTACATTACATGTGGATTCTTATAGTCAATTATGTCTCCACCCCTTGCTGATTTCCTCACCTCTACACTCCTAGTGATTTACCCCTTCCTGCTGTCATTAGTATGGAGTGCTATCCAATTTTTTGGGCCTCATAGCCACTAGCCATCAAAGCAGTAGGGCGGGGAAAAAGTTTGAATGATCTAACCAGGGGTATGTTAGAGCACATGGGCCCCTGGGACCCACAATTGAAATTTGGGAGCAAAACACAAATTTGGCACTTATTTTTTCTTATTTCTACTGAAATAAAATAAAAATATCCAGTTTCCTCTAGGCTTGACAGACCTATTTTGCTGAGCCAGCATCTTGCTTCATTTCCATCCCCCAGTTTTGTAAATACAATATTTGCAATCTTTAAGTGTGTGTGTGTGTATTTAAAATGTTGCTTGCTCCTATCTTAATTGAAACAGGCACTAACGCATGAGGCAATAGAATAGACCCAAAATGTTAAAATTGATATTTTAAAGGCTTAAAGGTGCAATTCAAGGTATTGGTGATCACCTTTAAAACCCTTCATGGCACGGGCCCAAGTTACGTGAGGGACCATATCACCCCACTGGGATCCCCACTGGGATTGACCTGTACCATTTGTACTGGCAGAGGAGGCATTATTTCAGCTGATGAGGTGCAGGAGGAGGGCCTTCTCTGCTGTTGCTCCTGCCCTCTGGAACATCTTGCCCACCCTGCCTCAAAGTGAGGTTGGCCCCAAATCTCCTATCTTTTCGTAAGGGCCTAAAGATGTGCCCCAGTGGGGAAACAGATCAATGGAGGTGGTTGATTGAGTAATAATAGATCCCATATTCCCTCCCCCTTCCGCCCCCCTCCCCATGTATCTTTGGTTTTAATGTTTGTTTTTAACTTTTTATATTTTAGCTTATATGTAACTGTAAGCTGCCAAGAGTTACTCTATGGCAGTGTTTCTCAACCTCGATCGTTTGAAGATGTGAGGACTTCAACTCCCAGAATTCCCCAGCCAGCATAGCTATGCTGGTTGGGGAATTCTGGGAGTTGAAGTCCTCACATCTTCAAGGGGCCGAGGTTGAGAAATACTGCTCTAAGGTAAGATGGGCGGCCAATAAATTTTATAAATATAAATAAAATAAATAATAAAATTTTATAAATAAAATTATCCACAAGTTTTCAGTAAGGTGAAATTAGGATGTGATTTATAGCCCACTCAAAGGAAACTGCTACAATGAAAGTAAGCATCTAAAACAGCCTGCTCCAATTCCAGGAAAAATGTGTCCAAATATGTCCATAGCCAGTTCATATATACCATAATCATTTTCCTTCTAGGGAAGGCAGAATTATTCTTTTTACAAATATGACTGCAAATGGTAGGATCCTATGTGTTTAATCTCATGCTGGATTTACTGAGGGGGATTACTGCACATTGTCTTACATGAGGTCAATACTGCCAGTGCTGCCTCTAAAAGAAAAACATTTGTGCCGGGAAGACGTGTAATCTCTCTGGCAGCCAAAGCGCAGATAATCCCAGTGATGAAGAGCCCAGCAGCCAGATGGGTAAGGGTGGTTCTGCAGTAGGCCAACTATTGCTGAACAGATCAGTGACCTCTTAAGGTTCCTTCTCCATAAACCATGGATTATGTGGACGAGTGATCTGCTGCCAGTTTAAGAAAGAAAACACTTCATGCCTGGCCATTTTACCAAATCTAATCTGTCTCTGCAGCAGGCTGGCTGTGAAGTGAAGGTTCATTGTAGGGACATGTTCTTGGCAAGCATTTCATGCTGTGGCAAGCAGGACTTGTGGATGAACCTTAAAAATGTTTGCATGCGTCAAATTCTGCCTCCTGGACTCTTCTTAATACAGCTTGAAATGGGTGGCAATCCCAATTCTCCTCTCCATCTTTGCCATGCCCAACTGTTGCTGCGTTCAACCTCTGCGGTTCATTCAGTTGCATCACTTACCCACAAAGCACTGCTGCTTGCTGTCCCAAAGAGGAGCGGCTCGCACCCCATTAGCCACCAGGGCCAAGAACGCCTTTTTAATCTGGGACAAGAGACAGAAACCAGATTGACCGGGGCTGTATTCTGTGCCTCACCCCACACCCTGTCTCCGGATAGGGAATAACTGATTTAACCCATGGGTGAAATCCAGCAGGTTCTGACAGGTTCTGGAGAACCGGTAGCGGAAATTTTGAGCAGTTCGGAGAACTGGCAAATGCCACTTCTGGCTGGCCCCAGAGTGGGGTGGGAATGGAGATTTTGCAGTATCCTTCCCCTGCCACGCCCACCAAGCCACGCTCACAGAACCGGTAGTAAAAAAATTTGGATTTCACCACTGATTTAACCTTGCATGATGGACAAGGAAAGACCTACTCCAGGATTGGTTCTTTATTCTGCATTTCTTTGCTTTGATAGTATAATATAATTAGGGAAAGAGGGATCATCTCACTAAAACTGATGAAGTGGTCACCTCTAACACAGCATTCTGGCCAATTCAAGGAATTCTCATGCAGAACAACCAGGAATAGCTATATTCTTGTGAATCAGCTATGCCAATGTTTTATAGCTTTTTCTCACATTAAATTAATCAAATGTTGGTCATGTTGAAAGGTAAGATGAATACTGTAAATATGCTCAAGTTGGTTCTTTGCAGAATAAATAATTTCCAGTGAGCCTGAGGTTGTACCAAAGATGGAGGCTACATTTGGTCTCTTTATAACAATGCTCTCATGTGCAATCTTTCCTTTCCCAATATGAATGAGGAACAAGTTTTGCAGCAACATAAAAAAAAAAGATGTAACCAAGATGGCAGCAAAACCTCCATTTCCTCATCCTAGCCACCTAAACACTACTGCAATAAGACTCCATGGATGTCTTCGCAACTATTCAGAAGCTACAGATGATTCAAAATGTAGTCAGTTACTTGTCTGGTTATATTTGATGTACCCATGTGGCACAGAGGTGGTATTCAACAGGTTCTGACCAGTTCTGGAGAATCGGTAGTGGAAATTTTGAGTAGTTCGGAGAACCGGTAAATACCACCTCAGACTGGCCCTGCCCCCATCTATTCTCTGCCTCCCAAGTCTCAGCTGATCAGGAGGAAATGGGGATTTTGCAGTAACCTTCCCCTGGAGTGGGGTGGGAATGGAGATTTTACAGTATCCTTTCCCTGCCACACCCACCAAGCCACGCCCACAGAACTGGTAGTTTAAAAAAATTGAATCCCACCACTGATCCCATCACTATTCCAAGAGCTGCATTGATTGTTGAGAAGCTTCTGGATACAATTCAAGGAGCTGCTTATAACATACAAAGCCCTCTGATTATCTAAGAGGGCACTTGTTTTTGAGTAGAATACAACTTTTTGGAAAATGCTGAAGGGTAGCGCATCCTGCAAGGGTGTCAACACGAGAAAGCCATAAACGTCCCTTCTCTCTTAAGGCTCCCCCCTTAGGAACAATCTATGTCCAGAGACAAGGATGACTCTGTCCTTGTTGATATTTCAGAAGGTAGTCCCATAAGACCTTTGGGAATAGAATGGAAGTATGAATATACAGCAGCTATTCCCAAAGTCGAAAAGAGGATGAGCCTTTATGCTATTTGATATGGCATATTTTTAAACCTAATTTACATTAGAGCATTGTTAGCCACTTATAGAATCTTTGAACCAAAGTAGCATATAAACTCAACTAAGTAAATAAACGTTTTAAGATATCAAGCTCCCAGCAGAAGACTCAGACAATATAGTCAGATAGCAATACTCCCCCCAGTCCCTCCTCAAATTACTACATGATTCACAAAACACCTGTATTCTCCTTACCTGCAGAGTGGTCTCAAACACGACCAATTTGGAACTGGTGGGAATAGCATCATAACAGCGATGACTCCGCATGAACTGCATGTAGATTTCAGCATCTGGGCCCAGGAACTCAACATCAGGACCAAACCCAAGAATTTCACAGTCAAGGGAAATGACATCATCATCATCTTCCTGTTTGCCCTGTTCAAGCTTTGTGTCCTCTGATGTTACTCCTGTGCTGGGACCCAGGACTGTGCCTTTGTTAAACTGACCTGTATCTTCTGAAATCCGTGTGCTTGCTGTGGTACTCCAATCCTTAATCCTACCTTGGGACATCATGGCATGGCCTGCTCCACCGTTGCTATGAGTTCTGTCCAACTCTTTGGTCTCTGAATGGGTTGGCTTGAAATCCAATTCAACAGCAATGGCATCTGCAGCTGTCACCTTGCCAATGTGTGTTGCAGTCTCAGCATCAAACACAGTTGGTTCTGGATCCCGCCTCTCAGTTTTGCCATCTGCCACTACATTTGTCATTATCAAATTCACTTCTCTGTCACTGGCAGTCAAATCCTTGGCTTTCTGTACAACAACATTGGCTTTCAAAGCAGATTCCTCCATGTCCAGAGATGAGGTGGGGTCTAGTGGGCAAGCATTGTACATCTAAGATTTGAAAGATCTTTGACAAATGAAAATAAGTTATGCTGGCCTTTTGAACCAAGCCAAACTTCCCTCCACCTTGTTAAGTCTACAACTATGATGTTAACTCATATAAAGCTGCAAGTATGCATATCTTGGGCTGAAATTAATTGCGCAAAGAAAGAAACGTAGTCTTGCAGCAGTTATGATTATACTGACCATTACTCATTTATATATTCCACCTGGCCATACTCATATTAATTAGAGAATAAGCACTCACTTCATTTATTATTATGCTTTGTCGTACAATCAGTCAGATGCTCAGAATGGATTTGGCATTTTTATCTTCCTACCGAGTCCTTCCCAAAGATCTGGGTGAGGCAGATATGGATGTTTGATAGTGTTGCAGGTATTATTGCAAGATATAAGATGTTCCGAGGAAATCTGTCTTTTGCAATTGACTGATGACTGTCAATGCTCCAATTATTTTGGGATTGCACCCAAGGTGCAATCTATTACTGTTGCTTTGCTTTATTTTGCCATAGTTATTCTATTTCTACTTGCAGGTCTTTGCATTTTGTAATCTTCTCCAGTTCTTTGTCCTCTGTTCTGCTGTCTCCAGGTAATGCCACAATTATTATTATTATTTTTACAAATAACAGAAAACCATAGATGTACTGACATCAGGTTGTCTGTAGGCATTCTCTTATTATAATAGGACAGCTATGGAATATAGTAAGAAAAAAATCTTTTTACCAAAGGGAAGAAAGTTTATCTAATTGCTTCTAAAAATTGGCAGTGAGGGAGCTGTATACTTATGCATACATGTCTATGACACTTGAACAACCTTATTAAGTAGACCTTATTAAGTAGTTACAACCATCTGTTCAGCGATTGTTCAGAGTTACGATGGCACTGAACAATGATACTTATGATGGGTCCTCATTGCTCTCGCTATCACAGCATCCCTACAGACACATGATTATAATCCAATGTTCAGCACCCAGAGATCATGATTAAGATGTTGTAAAAAATTACAGTTATGTGATCACAATTTCCAATGCTAGCTTCCCATAAGCAAAGTCAATGCAGAGGCAGCAAAAAATTGAAAGTCACAATCACATGAGGTCCTCACTTCACAACCTATATAGTCTTCATTTTATGTTGGCAACTGAGATTGCTGGAATTGTCGATGCTAAGCAATGTGGTCATATGATGTTGCATTTTATGACATCACTTAGTAGCAGCAATTTCAGTCCCAATTGCTATCGTAAATGGAGGACTAGCTGTACAATTTTCATTGAATACCCTCATAACTATCTGGTGAGATAGGGCATCATTATTCCTCTTTGACAGAAGAAAAACAGAAGCTGCAAAATATTTCGATTTGGCCAATGTTACCCAAGAAACTTAAACCTGAACTTGAATTTTGAATCCAGTTAAGATCAAATGTCAGTTAATTTGTTTGAAATGGAATGTGATAAAGTAGTAACAAACCCAAATTCCCTATATAAAAACTACAAGTTTATTTGAAATAGGGGGAAATTAGCATCTGGATATTGGGGAGATCAAGAGAGCAGTATTAAGTTAAAAAGAAAACATCCTTGCTACATGTGGTTGTGCCATATAGTGTTAAATAGTGAGTATTCTAAATAATATGATTAGCAGTTTTAGATCTCCAAAGCGGGCAGTTAGCATCCAATTAATATTCCCTGGCACAAATGCCTTCAATCAACATCAGCTGAGTTGAAACTGGTCACTCCATCAATGGATAAATCCAGGACATTACTCACCTGTTTCTTCCTGATGTCCGAGGCCATTATTCAATGATGGCACCTGAGAGAAAAGAGAAAAGGACAGAATTAAATGTGGGTTTGTTACATCTATGCTCAGTGCAGCTTTTAGGATCTGAATGCTACAGACCTGAACCATATACTGTAAATCTGCATGATGAAAGGACATTCTGTTTTTTTACCCAGGTCTATGAAACCAATCCAAATGAAATAGTAATAGGATCAAAACAAAACAAAACAAAACAAAACAAAACAAAACAAAACAAAACAAAACAAAACAAAACAAAACAAAACAAAACAAAACAAAACAAAACAAAACAAAAGTGACAGCCCTTCTTTATTTTGCAAATAAGCTTTTCAGATATTTCCTTACCACTTGCATGGCTCTATTTCCTCCATCACACCTAGGAAATATTGAACACAGAGAAGGCAAAAGTTTAAATCTTGGACAAGTTCATAATAAATCCACCAAGGAGGACATAAAGCCATCCCTAGGAACTTTGGGCCCACAGGGCCTTGAGAAAAGTTCCTTCCCCAAAGATCTGACCCCAAGGCTCTCTCCAGAAGTGGGCACCATTTTGGGAGTGGCTGGCCATAATGAACTATCTGTCCATAGATCATCTTTGGGAAGGAGAGCCAGCCAATCCACCCCTCAGCCTCCCTATACATAGAGTATTGAGACCACAAAGTAGGCTTTTCAGAGCATCCACAATTCATTGCGGCGACTCCGAAAATGGCACCTGCTTTCAGGATGGCACAACAGGACCTCTCTGTAAGGAAGGCAGCATGACAGAGTGGCTGTTTACCGAAGAAGATTGACAGAAAAGCTAAGTGGACCGAGTCATGATGGGGATTCTGAGGAGGATGTGGAACCCAGTAGGGTGGGAAGCAGGCCCAAGGTCTGCAAGGACCCAGACGGTCAGGATGGGGGAAAAGCTAGGTGGGGCGGGGTGGGGATGCTGCCCTGTTCCTACAGCCGGTCATAAAGGCAGGCAGATTACCAAGGGTCTGAATTTTGTTCACTTGCCCGCAGGGGTGCTACAACAGTCATAGATTTAGACAAGGGTCACAAGTCTCTTTGTTCAGCACTGTCATAATTTTAAACAGTTGTTGTAACAGGAATGGGATTCAGGTGCTAAGTTAACCTGTCTTCATTTAGGGAGTAATGAAATGGTTAAACTAGTAGTTGACCAATCTGCTAGTTCAACCAGTTAAAGTATTGTAATAAACTATCCAAAGTGACTCCATCTGCAGACACTTTTAATAAAGTGATAATTTTGGATATATTTGTCTCTGAGTTCTTTATAATATATATATCTGAGATAGATATAGAAATATATTTTTGAGATAGAGCGTGCTTGATGCTACACAATTGTTTAAAATGTTTTATTATTTCTATACTGTTAAAGGGTATAAGAACTTCCATTATTATATTAGACTAGGCTGAAATATACAACTCATGAGTTAAGAAGCACTTGGAATATAAAATTCTTTAATGTACCAAGAACTTCTACTCATTATCCTTGAGTCAGCAGAAAACAGTACCTAAATGAAATTTGCCCTCCCTCTTAACAATACCTATTTTGCCATTATTCCTTGGACTTTCCTCCAAGATATTGGGTGATAGTCCCTTACAGATTTTACACCTTGAGGCCATTCTTGGATAGAATTCGAAGAAAACTTCTCTGATTTGATTTGTATTGTACAGGAGTTCAAGGTGGTGTACCAGTGGTGAAATACAATTTTTTTTTACTACCGGTTCTGTGGGCGTGGCTTGGTGGGCGTGGCAGGGGAAGGATACTGCAAAATCTCCATTCCTACTCCACTCCAGGGGGACGGATATTGCAAAATCTCCATTCCCACCTCCCTCTGGGGCCAGCCAGAGGTGGTATTTGCTGATTCTCCGAACTACTCAAAATTTCTGCTACCTGTTCTCCAGAACCTGTCAGAACCTGCTGGATTTCACCCCTGCAGTGTACCCTCTTTTTCTGTACAACAATCCTGTGAGGTTGGAACAGGTGTGGGAATGCCCCATTGCTAGGCATATTGATTTGACTGATCAGACCTATATGGCTTCCCATCTTCATCTGCCACAACTCTGGGCAGTCCACAACAATAATAAAACCCACTAAAGCTCGGCCTGTCCCACCACAGGCTTTACTGCTTAGATGTTGCATTCCAGTAGAGTCAGTTCTACACCAGCACCAGAAAAAGAGGTTGGGGGAGGTGGAATAGAAAGAAAACGAAGGGGGAAGACATATATCTAGAAATTGTTTAAAAAACAAAATCAGGCGGCGTTAGAAGGAAAACAGGGGGAGGATACATTTCCAGAAATAAATACACAAAGCAGGAAGGCGGTGGGGCGGGAGTGAGGGGGGGGGGGGGTAGAAAGGAAAGGAGAAAGTTATGTGCACCTAATGAGAAAACTGACACGCAGAATCGGTAGTAAGTTACAAGATGTTTCAGTAGCAGCAAAGCCGCGGCACATTTGGGAAGCGGGGGGTAGGATTCAGAGGGGAAGTTCGCGTTGTGCAGTTGCTCCCTGTTGTACACAAATCTGTTTAGGAGCTGAAGCTCGGCGAGGGTTTTTTTTGGGGGGGGCGGGGGGGGGGGCTCAGGCTTGTAGCCTAGCAAGCCCTACGGCTATTAACCCTATCCTAGCCTTGTTCTCCGGGCAGCAGAAAGTAGATGGTGATGTTGGCGGCAGGATGTGCCCTGGGGTCAGCAGATAGACAGACAGACAGGTGTCATTTGGAGTGATTGCTGCGAATCCTTTCTTTGGGCGGGACGGGATCGATCCCGGAGCCGGCGACTTGCTGTTTGTGAGACTCTCAGCCCACCGCCCGCCAGCGCCTTACCTGCTCCAAGGCCTGGGCCGCCGTCGCTTGCTCCATGCCGGCAGCTTCTATTTAGGGCAGCTGGCCCAGGCGACGTTAGTATCACGTCTGCTGCGGGCGGGGAAGGGGGAAGAGAGGAGTGACAGCGGCAGTGGTGCCAGGAATCCGTCTTCAGCTAGAACCCATCCTGCCCCGAGCCGAAGGCATCGCAAAGTACGGCTTTTTTAAAAAAAAACAAACCAAAGGTTCTCTGCATCTATAGGTATTAGGCAGAAGTTCAGCAGGAAATACTCCGGGCACCCCCTCCTGCTGCTGCTGCTGCTGCTGCTGAGGAAGTAGCTTTCGCACCAGCCTGCTTCTATTTTTGTTTTGCACTCATCGGTAGCTATTGCATCATCCAATGATTTTATCAAACGTTTAGATAAGCTACTACAGCGGTTTTGAGTATTTCCTATGCCATGCTATTAAGTTGTAGGCACTTTGTACATGCTATCATTGGCCATCCTGTGCAAGAGAATGGGGAGGATTTCAGGAAAGGTCTTAATTCTGGTGAACTTGAACTCAGTTCAAAAATGTTGTCTTTCTGAATAAACTTCGATTTCAAAGCCTTTAAGCCGTGGCATGGCTTTTAAGTATTGTATATGGAATACTGTATGGACATTGCATATTGTTAGGTCTGTGAATCTGAACACTTCTGATAAGGCACCAAGATTTGTTTGGGTAAAGCATAATTTGCCCATTCTGTTCTAGCCCAGGACAAATTGGATACATGTGTTCTAATTGGAAAATTGCCTGGAAAAAAGGTAACCTATCTTTATCTCCCATTTCATGCAAAAACCTTTCTCCCCCACCCCCCATGTCTCTAAATTTATAGAATTGGGGTTTTTTCTGCATCTCTTTGCCACTGAATCTTATTTTACTGAGCCTTGCAGGAACTGAAGAAGACATCCTGCAGGGCCTACAGTAACAGTAACAATGTTGGAAGGGACCTTGGAGGTCATCTAGTCCAACTCCCTGCTCACGCAGATGACCTATACTAGGGACTCAAATGGTTTTCCTCAAGTTCCACCCCCCCCAAAAAAAACCCCTAAAGCCAAATTGTATTCGAGTGCCTTAGGAACTGAACCAGTACAGTTCAGAGAGACAATTCCTTGTATATTTGGGACAGGCTCAGGAGGAAGGCAAATAAAATACAAGTAACTGAATTTTGAAAAGATTTTTCAGAGTTGCATCAGCCTACTTGTGCAGTAGAAGATACAATATAGGGACTCTGAGGAGCAAATAGAGGCGCATCCATTTCATTTTGCCTTCATTCAAAATGCCTTTTTATGCCATAAAACGATTGACCATTAGGATCAGGTACTTGCATTGTTTCTCACCATTTTCTTTCACAATGAATGTTCAAGTTCTATTAGATTTTTCTTTTACCCTCTTGCATGCACTGTTTAAAAGAGCAAAACAAATGCTAGTTAACTGAATCAAAATAGATTTTTCATTAGAACTAGCAATGCTAACCAAACTGAAATGCCAGCAATACAAGACTGCAAAATCTAGAATGTCAGGCTAGTTCATAATTGTCTTCTGAGAACTGCAATTTGTTTTTCCCTCATTTATAATATACAGTAAATAGGAAAAGAATTGCAAAATGCAGAATATTTTTTTGGAGAAGAGGGCAAACTTATGAAATCAAATGGTCTTATGCCTTGTAATATCAGATTTTTACATACTGACACTAAAGAAAAATAAAGCTAGTTATGGAGGTTTCTGCATGGTACAATAAACAATTCAGATTTTGGATGATGAGAAATATAAAGCATAATATGGTCTTAAGAGTAAATCAGACCATTGAGCCATCTACCCTACATTTTCTTACATATTATTTTTGCATCTATCATTATTCCCACGTTGCATGGTTAATAACTTTGCAACCTTGCAGTTCTGGGAACTCTACTCCCAACATTTGTCTGAAGAACAAAAGCTGAGTAAGATAGAAAAGGGAAATATCTGGATATTGCTGAATATTCCCAGTATCTTTCAAACATTGACCATGACTTCTGGGGCTTCTAAAAGCTGCAGTTAAATAATTATGTCCACTGTTGATTGGGAACTTCTCAAAATATTAGCACCCCAGAATTACTCGAACTTCAGGGTTGAATTTAGGATGTTGGCGATGCAAACTATGCATTCTACCACTGGACTGAAGGGACAAATTTATCTAGAAGTGCACTGCTTGTTTCTTAGATCTTATGTGTTCCTTTAATGTTGATGGAAAAAGCCATGTCAGCTTATGTAAGAGTTGTAATAATTACTAATGCAAACAGCCCAAACTCTTATTTAGAGATTATAGCAATTGAGAATCGTATCTGAGCTGTTAAAACCAAGAAACGAGATAGTTGTACAGGCCAGACAGAATGGGGAATGAAGACTTGTTTCTTAATAATTACTTAAATTACAAGGAAGGGTGGGTAGTGGTTGGAAGACCTTAAGATAGCTCAGGGAGCTGTCAATCTGGGGAACTCCTTAGGTTACCCAAAGAAGCTTCTCCCCTTTCACACTTCTACAAAGTTAGCTCTTTTAGGTCATTTGATACAATCAAATAAATCAGACTAGTTCACAAGTGATCGTTGCTGTGGAACTTGACAGGGTCACTTCTATACCAACATCATATAATTCCCAGGAAGGGAGGCTTGATATCGACTTGTAAGGGAAGGTGTGGGGACTCATTGTAGGGCCCATTGGCTATTCCTAATAGAAGACTTTTGAGCCTTTCTTGTTCATGCACCTGGCAAAGAGAAGAGAGAAGCTGTGGCCAATACAGTCCCCTCATCAGTGTGGTTATTTAACAAAACAGATTTTAATTTTTTAAAAAAGCCAGCATATTTAGTCTCAGCAGCTATCTAGATTGTTTTGATACACGTTGAAGGGCAGGTTTAAACATCTTCAAGTCTCATAAGAGTTGTGACTTCTCTTGTTTTTTTGTGGAGTTGGTACAATCCCTACCTCACCCTTATTTAAGGGCTCTGCAGAAAAGGATAGCAGCAGCTCACAGATGAAACTAGTTACTGGCAACATTTGTGGAATACACCTTAAACATTCGCCATCTCCACTTCTGTCTCCAAGTTGATAAGACAGCAGAACAGAAGAATCCTCTTAGAGGACCTAAGATGACTATCTGAGATGGAGCTGCAGAACCAATTTTAATTCAAAGGGCTACACAATAAACTCTTCTTGCTGAAGTAATACCAATCGTTCTGTAATGGAAAAAAAAAACTTAAGGGATTTCAGGAACAGTGTAAGAGCATTATTTTACAGACAGATTTGGTTTTAAAAAATGGTTCATTGTAAAGCATATATTTTCTCTAAATTCTCTATACTTGCCAAAACATTTAATTCAATATGTATGATTAAATTTCCTGCTCCTAAAGGTTAGTCAGGCCATCTGGGATCACAAGTGATTGTGCAATAAGAATTAAAACTTGTTGGTTCAAAAATGTATGGTTTGGAAATGTTACTATTATTAGCTGGGACTATCTTTTCCTGGAAGGGTATAACAATATCTAGGGGATAATTCTAAAACAAAGCAGTTTAAAAGAGTTCGTCAATCCGATGGAATTAAATCAAGACTAGTCACGGACCAGAAAGAGTAATGTCACAGGGATATTGACACAGGAACCTTTGTACATTTAAACATCTATTAGTGTGATTCATAATTACTGCCTCAACCAATGGAGAAATCAACAATCTGAAAGCTACACTGTAGGAAACAGTCATTCCTCTTTTGCCAATATTTTTAATAAGACATTCAGCATAAAGAAAAATATGGGATCAAGGATATTCTTATTGCTACCTGGGAAAAATAATGGTGGAACTTGCTTCATTAAATATACTACACACTAGTCAAATTTTTAAAAGGGTTTCTCTGTTTTGATTAGCACAAGAATCTCTTGGCATCAAAGGTGCCAAATGTCACCCACAAGACTCAGATATGTCAAATAGAATCTAGCAACAGCTTACAAACTAATGTTCCGGCACAGAGGAGAAATGTTAAGTGTCAGGGACTAGAGTGTCATATTGATCAGTGTATAAATCATTCATGTCCAAACATCACGTCAGAAAAAACTGAAAAGTGCAAATTTCAACATATTCCAGGCATTTGTACGCCATCAGAAAATCAATACATCCCAGGCCTATGTATGCATCATGAAAATGTACAAAAACACTACTGTCCAATATTAGATTTAAAGTGGAAGCAAAGAAATATTACAGCTTGTGATCACCATTAAAGATTTCTGCAGCAATAAAAAAAGGGAAATGTTGCTATTGATTGGAAACAGTAGTGATTTAAGAATGTAGAATCTCAAAATGAGCACCCATTTTTAAGTCACATGAAGTCTCCTTTGAGGGAGAAAAAAAATGGTGTGTGTGTTGTGTATGTTATGTTGTGGAATTAACCAGAAAGGAAAATAAGAGGATTTTCATGCTGATTTCCGGTCCTAAATCCAAACTAAGCTTCATAGAATGAGATCCTGTTATTGAAGAATCCATAAGCATGATGCAGATACTGAAGGCAAAAACACAAAGTGAATAGAGCTGAGTGGCCTTTTTTTGGTGTGGGGAGCATTTGGATGTGTTGTATGTTTAAATTAAACTATCCCAAGGTTTGCAATTCTGCAGATTAAGAAAAATATGAACATTACTTTCAGACACTAAATCCTGTTACTGTATCAAAATATTAAGAAGTGTGAACATATTAAAAAAAAAATAAAAGGCAAAGTTTTCCCCTCCAGTCATGTCCAACTCTAGGAGGTAGTGCTCATTTCTGATTCACAGCCAAAGAGCCAGCACTGTCTGAAGACACTTTTGTGGTCATGTGGCTGGCATGACTATACACCAAAGGCACACTGAAAGCTGTTACCTTCCCACCAAAATGTACCTATTTGTCTGCTTGCATTTGCATGCTTTCAAATTCAAACCGCTCAGTGGGCAGGAGCTGGGACAATGAATGGAAGCTCACTCTGTCATGTGGTACTTAGGTCTCAAACTGCCAACCTTCTGAGACCTAAGTACCATGTGACAAAGTGAGCTTCTTAACCCAAGCCCAGCATCTTAACTGCTCGGCTACTGCACCCCTTGTGAACATATACTGGGATACAAAGATCATCAAGTTAAAGAGATCTCACACAGCAATTTCACATCCAAGTCTAGATTTTGCACCAAGGAGTCTATCATTTGTCTGCATTACTAGTGTTCCAAAAGACATGCTGAAGATAGTTGCCTGCAGTGCCTGAATAACCAAGAATTTACTTTAATTTTAATTGCAGTGGGCCAGAGAACCCTTATATGCATGCCAAACCTTGTCCCACGGTAGCAAGGCATTGGATATGTTGAAACAAAGGCAAGTAGTATCCAGTCTAACCTGACACGGTAACATTTAACAGTGAGAGGCACTTGTGGCTCAAGTAATGAGGAACATGCCAATGACAAGAAAATACAAGAAATTAAATAGTTTTTTCAAGCTTCTATGTTTAGAAACTTACTTTGTCATAAAAAACTATAAACAGAATATTTTGTCCCTTTTGATCAAGTAAAGCATTTCCTTTGTCCCAATTTCATTTCCAAAAAATATTTCTGCGGGTGCACCCTTAGGTGAGGTCCTCTCCCGTGTTTCCAATACTGGCTCTCCTAGCTTCTGCTGAGGTAGGTCACATGCACCCCCTCCTGACACTGCGAAGGAGGGGAGGTTGGCCTGTTGCTCAGTTCCACCTCACTTTATCCCATTTGAATTGCTCAGGGCATTAGATATGGTGCACTTCTTGAGAGTTCCAACTGTGTACTTAATCTGAGGTAAGCTTTGAGTGCAAGAACTTGGCTCAGGGTTTCGGACTGGCTCCTCTCCATCTCGTGGGCCTTTGCTGCGGAAAAGAAAACATGTTCTGAGAAAAACCCATTCCTGTTCAACAAAATAAACTGTGCAAATAGTTTCCAAAGCATGCTACTCTCTCAAACTGACAGACTCATCCTCTTTCTGTTTGCTTTATGCTACCTTTGAATTTGAAGGGAATGAAGTTCTTTGGGATGGATTCGTCATTACTGTGCCCCCCTCCCATCCCATTACATCAAATACACACTTAAGTAACAGCAACAAAAATGGAGAAAATGGCTTGATGAAAAATGAATGCTAAAATGTAATTCTACATAACATAAAGAATTATCCTCCCTTCCCCTCCTCCTCCTCAGGCATCTATCCAGAAAAAATTGGAAGCTTAACTTTATCCGTTGGTAATTATAGTTATCTTAAGTTGTCCTTTAGTAGAAACTATGTTAGCTTTAAATAGATACTTCATCTCTCTACGTTTAGCAGGCCCTAATGGGGAAGAGAGGGGAACAGTATTACAAGCCCAAGACTAAATTATGACCGTTCATGTAGCCTTTAAATCTAATTTAGCATTATACCTCATCTGGGCTAGTAAGATCTAAAAGATCAAGATGAGCATTATATTAAATATAATTCTGCTCTTGAAAAAATATATTCAAGGTTATATTGGTTTATAAATAATATTATTAAATAAAATAAAATGTGTGCATGCGTGTGATCATTTAAAAAAGCCCCAAACAAAACAAATTAAAAATCAATTAAAAGAAGCAGTCCTCCCTACATCACATGCAGCTAAGCCAAATTCAAGGCAGGTAGTCATCGACTTACAACCATTAATTCAGTGACCATTCAAAGTTACAACGGCACTGAAAAATGTGACGTTTACACACTTATGATCGTCGCAGCATCCCCATGGTCATGTGATCAACATTTGATTGCTTGGCAACTGACTCATACTTATGATGGTTGCAGTGTCCCAGGGTCATGTGATCACTTTTTATGACCTCCTGACAAGCAAAATCAATGGGGAAGCCAGATTCACCTAACAAGTGTGTTACTAACTTAACAACTGCAGTGATTCACTTAACAATTGTGGCAAGAAAGGTTGTAAAATGGGGCAAAATTCCTTTAACACTCTCTTGCTTAGCAACAGAAATTTTACGCTCAATTGTGGTCGTAAGTCGAAGACTACCTGTAGACAAACACAGCCTAACCCACCAACGAGAAACAGATTCAAAATACAGTATGTGAATATTTCACCTGTTTCTGCCTGGGTCCATTTTGCTCAAGGCATTTATAAGATCATTCTTCAAATACAAGTGAGGTCTTGGCAGTGACCACTGTAGTTAAGAGAGACAGCACAGGAAAGGGAATCTAGTCAGATGACAAGTCTGTTGAGATAAGGTTTTTCTTTCCCTCTCCCAGAAAGCTAAGGAACCTCCAAAAATTACTGGATCAAAAAAAATAGTTGGGAGCTAGTATTTTAATTAAGCAAAGACATCACAAATGGATTCCATAAGTACAAGCAAAGAAACAGCAGTATTTCCTCATGAAAGAGTAAAATATAGTGTACAGAAGGGAGAGATGCATTCTTACCAACACTGTAGAATCTGTTATTATTCCATTGTGAAAACCTTTGTGACACCAATTTCTGAGCAGATCCACTCCTGCAAAAAAGAAGAGCCACCAAGTGAATGCAAGCTCCTGAGGAAGAGTAAGTGCAAGCAGTTTTACTGATCACACTCTGTTCACACCGAAAAAAAATGTGTGTAGAGTGTAAAAGTAGCAGGCATTCAGACCTCTCTTTAGAGCAAAATATTAAAATTAAGCTACAAGTATATGCCTTTCCTTTGATGATAATGGGATTGTGCTGTACATCATCCCAAATCATTTTCATTTGAGACAGGCTATACAAATACTAAGATGATAGATAGATAGATAGATAGATAGATAGATAGATAGATAGATGGATGGATGGATGGATGGATGGATGGATGGATGGATAGGAAGGAAGGAAGGAAGGAAGGAAGGAAGGAAGGAAGGAAGGAGGAATAAACTAGCCATGCCCAAAGGAAACAAGTCCAAGGGAGAAAGTTTTGGAGAACAGATTTGAAGGTTGCCCATGAAAATGGGGCAGAGACTTAAAAAATTGGTGATGAGGGTGGGAAATTCTAGCTGCAAAGTCCTATGGCTGGCTAGATGCAAGAGGATAACATTAACACAGCCAGCAACATTGCCTGTAACTTTTGCTGCTAGTCCAAAATGGCAATAATTGCAATGGTTTCGGGAATGTCCAAAAGCTCCGGGTTATACTACTCCACATCTATCCCATCCAAAGAAAGGATGATCATTGACCAGCAGCTCCCTGTCTATAAAAGAAAAGAAAACTGTAGATTTTATTTTTACCTTTGGATTTGTTCAAGAAATATTTCAGTTCCCACTGTGTAGTAAGGATGTTGAAGTATCGCGGCTGCTCAAAGAAGCGTAGATAGTGCATGGAGAAGCGTGAGGGGAAGACTCGCTCAAACTGCCCACGTCGAGCATACTCATCCTCCGTCTCTATCAAGACACGGACATCATCGGGGGTCAGGACATCCAGGATTGTGGAGCAGAATTCCTGAGGCCAAGAATCACAAGGCATTACACATCAACTTTTCTCGCATTACCTACTCGCATTTGCATGCTTTCAAACTACTAGGTGGGCAGGAGCTGGAGGAAGTAACGAGACCTCACCCTGTCGCATGGCACTCGGCTCTCAAACCCAGACTGTCAGCTCACCAGCTGACAAGCTCAACGTCTTTAACTGCTGACCACTCCTCCCAACATTAATATTACGACAAACAAAAACACATGCAGCAAGAGCACATACTGCAAAGCTCAGCAAATCAGCTTAAATTCTACAGTAGATTTTTAAACAATACCTGAAACAGAACATTATTAGGACACAAGGGTATGCAAAAGGATATGCACCAAGTATTCAAACCAAGCAAATTAACATCATACTAGGAGTCTTTGCATTTATACAATCTTAACTGTATTATCATAACATTTGTCTATGAAGCACAGGAGTAGTGTAAGCACATACCTCTGCTTGCAAAATTAAGCACAACACCACAAACAACCAATCCACATCAATTCTAACTGCATCCCATTTGCTCATATGAACGCTTAACTTCCTCATTGCTAAGCATTTTCTTTTTAAACAAAAGTAATTTGCCAGTCAGGATGGCAGACGCAAGCAGTTTTAATCTGTCTATGTGTATCACTGACCGTTTCCTCTCAGAATCTCTTCATGCGATCTGAACTGTCACATCATTCTATGCAATCTGAACCAACAGTAGCAGGGGCAGGACTGAATCCCTGACTCTGGACTGATTGGACTAGAGAAAGTTTGAAAAAACAATAACAACAACCCCAATACAGCCCATCAAACAGTCCAAAGACAGCGCTCGGAACAGGTAAAAGACTTGAAACAATGCCATTCACACCAGTCACATTTTGTACTAAGATTGAACCAAAATTCTAAAAGCATGGCTTATACTGCATTTCGAAAGCAACCAGTTTGAGGTGGAAAAATTGCACATTTCTAGTTTTCCAAGTGGAAAGTTTTAGTGACAGAAACAGCTGGTTCAATTTCAAACAATCCCCAAACCAAAGAAAAACAGTAATGCAAGCCTTCCGAAGACCTTGCCACAAAGACTGAAGTCAGGGAATGTGATGCCACCTACCTGCTCTGGTAGTTTTTGGGTCAAGTAATAGGCTTTTTTTGCTTTCTCAGCAGTCAGCAACTCCACAGGCGGCTTGTTTTTTTCCTTCATTACAGTGTTCAGGCTAGATATCATAAGAGTTAAAATTATTAGTCAAAGGAACTAACTAATCAAGCCAGAGATTGGTTAATACCCTTTAGTTACCTAGAGCAAAAATTGTTTATTTCAGTGATAGCAAAAAAAACAAAAAAACAAAACAATTTACAGATAAAACATTAATGAAGATCAGGCAAAGAATGCTTAACATTACAGTATTGAAACAAAATGCCCCAAGTTGGGGTGGGCAAATATTTTGGCTTAAGAGAGTGATCTGACCCAGAAACATACAAATATTTAATAATTCATAATCAAATATGGATAATACAACTTTGCTTGAAATCCAGCCTGTTTTTAAAAATAGTTGATCAGTCCATTGTCTGGAGAATTCAATCTCTGTATTATTTTTACCCAAACACAAAATTTATTTAATGTAAACTTAATTTAAACTACCACAGGGACATACAATTCTCCTGCTTCTTTATCTTTATCTTTAAACCTGTAAATTATTAGCTAAATTAGCTCGTAAGAGCTCCATAATAAAGATATGGCATTTCTTTTGTGCTATCACAAAATGGAATGTGAAAAATTGTTATGAGCATCACAAGTAGTGCTAGTTAAAATGGGGTGGACATTTTTTTAATGAAATGTTGCATCAACCCTATTTCTGCTATCAGTGAATAATGCATAGGTATAGAGGATTCATCAAGGAAAAACTGTTTATTTTTTATCGGTTATAAAATAGATAAACTCTTTCAATTAATTCTTCTTTCGCTAAAACTAGGTCTATAGAAAACCACTACCATCACTGTAGGCTAGCCATCCTAGGAATTTGGTAAAAATAATCATTCTTACCAGTGGTGCGATTCAAATTTTTTTACTACCGGTTCTGTGGGCATGGCTTGATGGGCATGGCAGGGGAAGGATACTGTAAAATCTCCATTCCCTCCCCACTCCAGGGGAAGATTACAGGGGAAGGTTAACCCCAATCAGCTGGGACTCGGGAAGCAGAGAATAGATGGGGGTGGGGCCAGTCATAGGTGGTATTTACCGATTCTCCGAACTACTCAAAATTTCCACTACCGGTTCTCCAGAACTGGTCAGAATCTGCTGAATACCACCTCTGATTCTTACCCAGCATCCAACTCATACACTATCTTAAAGACTAGCAAACCTTTTATTGCTTAAATGTTCCTAGATCACAGTCCATTTAATCAGATACATGAAGTATTGCCTTAAAAAAAAGTTATTTTACATATATTTATTATTGGTTGGGTTTATATCCTTCCTTTCCTCCAGAAGCAAAATACAGCATACACAATGGTCCCTCCTCCAATTTTTTCCCCATAACAACAATTATGTGGGATTAAATTTTATCCTTAACTGCGATTTCAGAAAGATAACTGTAAGAAAAACCGATTGGTCCCAAATCAACAATTAAGCTTCCATGGCTAAAGACAGACTTAATTCAGGGTCTCTTCTTCCTACTTCAGTACTTGAGCCTTAGAGGTAAGAAAGAGTAAAGGCAAAAGAAGCCTAAAACAACAATGATTGCCTACAGACAGTACCCCTTATTTATAGCTTTCAGAAGGCTTTAACCAGATGTTTTCAAATCCTTCCTAGAAATGTTTTTCTAAGGCTCTAAGTATATTGATGTACACATGATACAGTGTGACAGCAAAATATACATAGCTAGATGAGTAGTGCCGGGCTGAATCAAACATCCCACTCTGAAAGAAGCGCTTTATTTCCATCTCTGATTTTTCTTTCTGAACTTGCAATCTGACCTGGTTGTGGAGCTGCTGGCACTTCCGATAGGTGAAGCCACATCTTCTGCATTAGGCAACTGAAAGCCAGCCAAGTTAAGGGCATCCCGGACCATTTGACCTTTGATGCTCACATCAAGAGGAGAATTCGAATGAAGGCTGCAGGAAAAAATAGGCATCTTTTTGGAAATTTGTTTAATAGGCTCGTCTTCTTTTTTTTTTGACTTTCACATTCAGGATAGCTGTCCATGCAAATTATAAACTCAAATCAAAGTGAGGGAAAAAATGGCAAAGGAATAATCAGTTCAAAATTGCACAGTAATATTGTTTCAGGAAAGTTACATCATAACCAGTCTTTTATTCACCATCTAACTCTCCCATACAGTGCTCCTTAATCTCTCCTTTCACTTAATTCCTTCTCATTAAAAAGTTGGAGCAGTAAACAACTTCTTAACACTACAAAGACTTCACAGTGAAAAAAAAAAATCAGCAAACACTTATGGAACAGACTGGAGACTATGGATAGCATCCACATTGCAATAAATATTGCAATTGAAATTGAATTGAAATACGGCAAACAAAGCCTGCACTGGATGGTGCATAAAGCACAGGTTACCTAGGGGAAATGTTGACTTCCAGGATCCATGGCTTAAGGTTCTCATCCAGCATAACATCAAACCCAAACAGCTCATGGCAGCAATAAGGACGCCGCACATACATCTTCACAAGGTTGATTATGTAGGGCTCTGACCTGAAATGTAAAAACATACTCTGTTAATCAAGAAAGAAAAATCAGCCTGCAGGGAGGCCATTTTTCAGGACCTGCTATATTATGAATCACTTATCTATGTATGTAGAACAAGTCACTCCCAAAACCAAAGTGTCTTTTTCTTGTGGGTGAGATGATGATCTCATTGAATGGGTTTTCATGGATCTCCTCTTAATTCACACTACTAAGATTACGATGGGACAATATCAGTTAACTTCAATAAAGTAAAAGTACAGTGTGATCGTTTGAGCCCTGAAGATAAGATGAATTATGTCAACAGATCCATGTGCTCATAAGCAAGTCTCAACAGCTATTTAATTGAAAGGCTGGGAAAAAAAGACAAAAAGGAGGGAGAAGAACATCCCATGACTTACGCAATGATGGTTTTGACAACAATATCTTTTATCTTCTCCCAAATAGCTTCACTATCAACTCCTTTCTGGGTCAAATAGTTCCAAAGTGCCTTCAGTGCCCTGTATAGATAGAGCACAGCATGTAAACAAATAAACATTACACCAAATGAAATCATTACCTTAGATTTCCATTGTTAATGGGGGGGAAAAAAGGCAATATAGTCCATACCCTACTGAATAAAAGACAGAGTTCACCTCTTGCCTATCAACAAAAAGATCACTCAGTACTATTGAAATGAAGCAGCAGCTGCTGCTCAGAGGCCTCAAGCAACAGAATGTCCGTAACATACTTCTCCTTCATGTCTCCTGACACTCACCACTTATGGCCCTGGCATGCAGTTTCATCTGCATTAGACTTGTATTCTACGTTTTTCTTGTTGATGCTATAATTTGTTAAGTGCATGTACTTGTTGTTGAGACTTTTCATGGAAGAAGAGTACCTGTAGTGAACATAATAAAAGATAATAGAACTGGTTTAAAATACTGATTTAGTGTCAGGACTGACTACTGAGAAAAAGATTGCCTATGGCCCTACAACCATAGCTACATAGTAGTACCAATTACAGGTAGACTTCAACTTACAAGCAATCACTTAGCAACCCAAGTTACAATGAACCTCCCCAAGTCTTCACATGACTCAGTTTTGAAGTTACAACTGCTGCAGCGCCCTTATGGTCATGTAAACAAAGCTGTTTTGACAAGCCCCCTTTTACAACCGACCACAGAAATACTGCAGCACTCCCCCGCCCCCCACTGCCCCAGGCCTGCTTCCCATTCCACTGGATCACACCTCCTCCCTGCCATATTTATTTATTTATTTATTTGTTTGTTTGTTTGTTTGTTTGTTTGTTTGTCATATTTCTATGCCGCCCACTCTCCGAGGACTCTGGGTGGCTTACACCAAAGACAGTATACTAAATAGCATATTACCCCCTAACAATCTGGGTCCTCATTTTACCCACCTCGGAAGTATGGAAGGCTGAGTCAACCTTGAGCCGGTGAGATTTGATCCGCTGATCTGCTGAACTAGCAGTCAGCTGAAGTAGCTGCAGTACTACACTCTAACCACTGTGCTACTTCGGCACGTTGTCACTGATCATTCATTTACTTTTTATTGTTGATTTCCTTCTGGAAGCAGCTGCTGGACTGCACAGCCTTCCTACACAGTGGACGTTGAGTGGCTCCACTCAGAAATTGATTGCAGTTGCTCTGAAATGGCACCTGCTTCTGGAATGGAGCCACACAGCCTGCAGGGTTGCCAAGGGGCAGCAGGCCTGCTTTCCTTCCTACCATGATCTCCATTGCAGCTACTCCCTTGCTGTGGGATATAGAGGGGTGAGAAGTAGGCCCAAGGCCCTAGGGATCCCTGAGGGACAGGTAGAAGAGCACAATGTGCCTCAGGGGTGGGGGAGACCTTGAAATCCCAAGGCCCCATACTCTGAGGGACCCCATACTCCACTTAATAACCACATCAAGAAGAGCAGGGATGGGGGGTGTTAAGCAAGATGATCAAATGGGCTTCTTGCTTAACTGTCACAACTCGTGACCATGATGGGTGGGCTCCATTATGGCCATAAGTAAGGACTATCTATAATAGGTATTTAATGCTCATCGTTTATGTGAAGAACTGTGGGAAATGGTGACCATCCTGAACTAGAACTATCAGCATCTCTCACCATTGCTCATGCTAGCTGGTAGTTCAGCAATATTTAGAGAACTGCAAACTTCCCATATTTGGCTTAAATCAAGATATGGCTACAGAATGCCACATGCTCTGAATAACAGGTGGCTATTTAAAAAAAAAAGAATATATTATGTTAATCCATAATTAAGGAACTGAGAAAGGTAATTTTAGATCATGTTCCAGCATGTTGCAATCCTGGTCATCTTACTTATGTTTTTCGCAATCCTTTTACAGGAAACCAATTCCTGAGGAACTTACTTGCAGCTGGCAAAACGAACAAGTCCATCTTTGAACAAGTAGACACGTAGGGGATCATAGCAGGTCACGTAAACATAAATCCTTAGGTCAAACTTACTTCCACCAATGAGGTAGGGTTTATGTATATATCTGGTAGAGGAAAAGAGACAGTGTGCTACAAGGAAGCTCATTCCAGAAGAACAAGCCTTAAGACTGTCACTATACTTCATTCTTTATCATCACTGAGAGAACTGAAAGTTGGCTTCTCTCCTATAGCATTTGAGACACCCGATTAATTTTTCAGAAAATACCATTCCACATCACAGAAAAACATAATCTCCAAGCTAATTTCAGAAAACACTTTAGTGCACTAACAATAGCCATTCCATGAGTGCTTTGCTTTTTCACTGAAGGCAAAAGAAACCATCTTCACAGAACAATATGGATTTTACAGTTGCAGGAAACATGTTCGATATATATGTCTCCTTGATATAGCCTATTACCTCATTTGCAAGAGAAGGGGGAATCACTTCACCACAGGTTGTAAGGAAAATCTGGCTTACCTTTGCACCAGTAATGGTCTACGCTTGGGCAACTGGCTCCATTTATGGATGACTTGTATTCCAATGCCTCTAGCAGAAGCTGGCTAAGAGAGAGAAAGAGAGGGAAGTACATAACCATACACTGTTATGCTGCAGTTCAAAACTGAAAAATTGGGGGGGGGGGATCTGGAAATCTAACAACAGTACACAAAAATAAAGAGTCAAGTCTCCCTCATATTAGACCCAACTCCTGATGACTACACAGACATGCTCATGATTTGTTAGCAACAATGTAGAAACCGCTCCTACTTACTTCCAGAAAGTTTTTTTAACTTCTCAGTGTAGTCTACAGTTTTGGGTTTTCCTGGTGGTTTCCCATCTATGGACTAATTAAGTGTAAACTTGCTTAGGTTTTTTGAGACCAGCCAAGGTCCACTACATGCTGCCACATGCAAGTACCCTTATGTTTATACTGCTGGTCCTAAATAAATTCCTAGTGCAATCTTCAAATAATTTAACATTATTTTTTAAAAAGTGTATATGGTTTGTTTCAGTGATGAAAGCAGATGCAATAGAAAAACAATGTAAAATGGCTGCATGAGTAGGCGTTGCATTATCCCATAATCCCAGTACAACAGCTTTGGGAAACCTTTGGGGATCACTGGATAATTAGCTGGGTAACCTGTATAATCTAAAATCTATGCGGCTGCAGTTATTCTACACTATATAACCTAGTTAGTACAAATCCACAACTTTAAGAATAAGCATAAATTTAAGAAAAACTTTAGAAAACGGAGAACAAGGCATCAAATACCCTTAAAAATATGGAGAGGGGGAAGTGTTAAAAGCAGGCTTGGCATGTCACTAAGTGCTCAAAAGTCAGCATTTGTTTAATATTTTACAACTATCCTGTCTCTTTCCACTGTGATGCTCACCATTCCTTTTTCTTTTTTTTACATGCTTAAGATCTAATCCCTTCACTAACAACATTCAACACTGTAACCCAATCACTAACATACATAAAGAAATCTATCAAGTGCAAATCCTAGACAGAATGTGAAGCAGAAGTTTGCATGCTGGGATAAGGCAGGGAGCCACATAGTTGGACCAAAGCAAAAAGCTGAAAGAGCATGCCCTATCCATATTTGAATCAGACCATCTCTGCACCCTCACCGGCTTCACAATCCATTTCTGACGACCCGCACAATCTTCCCAAGCTTTCCTGAGCAGCTTGATATCTTGAGGGAGGATGAAAGACTGGGGCAGAAAGTTGAACTCCTTTTTCCCAAAGCGCACTTGCATTTTGGACACATTTCTCCACAGACGGTCTTTCCGACCAATTTGGAATGAGCCAGGAAAGTGGTTCAACTGTAGATAGGAAATGAGGAGGAATAACAGAGTAAGAAGGCCCCAGTCACCTCTGGCTGGTACCATCTTCCCAAATTCTGTTACATTTGTTTGAATACCATTTTACAAGCCCAAATCTATGAACTGCATCTCCTACAGATAGAGACCATTGCTGGTACATCTGGATGGTTGAATTCACAAAAGGCACTAAGCCTAACCAGCGGCTTAACCCAACCATAATAAATTAATTTTGAATCTGCCAATGCACATCTGGTTATCCTAACCAGATCAAGTCCCATGATTCTGGGGGCTACAGAATCTCTGTCCACTTCCTCCAGCCCTGCTCAGGACAGGCAGTCCTCAGATTGCAATGGCAATTGGGACTGGAATTTCCATTGCTAAGCGATGTGGGTAAAAAGCACAATGTCACATGACTGCCTCGCTTAGCAATAGCAATTCCAGCAGTCCCAGTTGCTGTTGTATCCATAGGACTGCACAGGTCATTAAGCAAGGACATCATATGATCATGATGCCAGACAAGGTGGGAGTCCCAGCAAGCAGGCCAGTGGGTGAGAGCTACGGGCGGTTGGCTGCACACCACAAGCAGGAGCTAGAGCATGGGGAGTGGGTGCTGTAGGCAGGCACTATGGAGTGCAGGCAGATAAGTAAGTACTACAGGTGGGTGGGCACTGCAGGCAGGCACTACAGAGTGTAGGCGAAAAAGCAGCAGGAATGGGAACCACTTGCGATCTCTTGCCAGCTTCCCCATTGACTTTGCTTGTGGGAAGCCAGCAGGGAAGGTCGCAAATGGTGATTACATGACTGCAAGGACACTGCAATGGCCACATCTTCGAGGACCAATCATAAGTTCCCCTTGTTCAGTGCTATCATAACTTTGAATAGTTGCTGAACAAGTAGTCATAACCCAAAGATTACCTGTATCCCATGAGCTCTCTACAAGATTGTACTTGGCAAGGGGTTCATTATATCAATGGTCTCTTCCCTACTGGCCAGTCAGACTGCAGTAGAAACAGTTTGAATATTGCAGCCAATCAGTGCTTGGAACACGTGTACTGGGCTGACAAACCTTGGTACAGTACTGGATTTCATAACCAAGCAATTTACATTCCAGCTACTTCAAACCTCCATCTTACTTCTTGAAGGACTAATGGGAAACTTTTGGAAACCACAGGCGACTGAGGTTTAGGTTTCCACAACAGTTACACAGTTGAAGAGAACCTGATCGTTGTTGTTCAAGCTGCCCTTCACCTATTCCAATATTTAATGGGTTACAGGATTCACACATTGGACCCTTAAATGTCTTTGTTAAGCACATTGTGTGAACCAATTATTACACCATGAAGACTTGTAGGCCTCTTTTAAAAGTGCAGCCATTAAGAACAACCCATGAAGAGGGGTGGGAAATACTGCAGCAAAAATCTGGCTGTATGGAAAGGTTTTCTGCAGGACAGGGAGGACTAGAGAGAAGATGTAAGAAATTACACCTTCTGTCTCTACACTGAATTTTGTTGTTCTACATATTCATGTGCACTCTGATCATATCACATACCTTCTGGTGTTCTTTGACAATTCTGAAGCCAGGTGACTTCATATGATGGCCCCAGCAGCCCAGCCAGTCATTATTTCCTATGGGCAATTATGAGAAAATTATCTGAACAAAAAAAATAATAATCACTTTTTCTATACTATGCTCAGATAATTTAAATATAATACTTTCCAATTTATAAAATATAAATTTGGAATATTTTCCCGCTTCCACCTGATCCAAGAACATTTTCATATTATAACAAAATTATAACATAGCAGCATAGCCAATGCCACATGACAATTATGTTTTCTAACAGATTCCCACTTCTTATCTAACTATGCCCATTGAAAAGGGCCATTAGAACTCTATATTATTGCACACAGAGCACTGGTTAATCAGTCAGTATATATATACCAAGTATGACAAGAATTGCTAAATCATGGAAAACTTACTTCATTTTTGAACCTCCTTTTATTCTTTTATTTAATCTCTTTTCCAGCTGTTTTAATCCCACAACATATGGTAGCATATGGTTTGAAGTTGAATACAAAACATCAGAATCTTGGGGCAGAAACACTCCAACAAAAACTGACCAAAGGGATACAGTTAGGCAGAACAAACTGAAAGCTTCCCTAACACTTGGACAAGAGCTGTGCAACAGCCACAATTAGAACACGACGTGAGTGAAATCTAAATTCTTAAAAATTACATGTTTTTAACCAACGTTATCCCACAGTAACTCTATGGAATTTTGCAAATTCATGTAACTTGGGAGAAAGATTCCATGAAATTGGAATGACCCACAGATCATTCCCAGCTTGAAGAAGACTCACTTCTGCTGATTTTGAAGTGGGACCTGGCGATCGTTTGCTTCACAATGTTTGGAGTCACTGTACTCATTTTCCATCGCAGCATCTTCCTCTGTTCCCAAGGAAGCTTCTCCACTAAGAAGTAGATCCCCAAAACAAAAGCTGATCAAACCCAAGAAATACCCATTTCTCAAAAGTCAATTTGCCATGAAGGAAACAGCAGGAAATGTCTTGGAGAAAATAGCCTTTTGTCATGGAGTATCAAAGAGACCAAAACTATAAAATGGAGGAGATGCTCTTCAAAGAATTTCCATTGCATACTGTATCTATAGTCTAATGGTTGTCAGTCTTAGAAGTAGAGGGGGGGGGGAGAGGGAGAGAGAGAAAGAGAGATTGGAATGTAACATTTCCTCTCTTTTCCTAGAATAGATATTTCTAGCAATGAATCATTAGAATCATTTGTAACCTGGGAGAGGGGAATAGAAAAGAAATAGCTGCCAGATCATGCCAATCTGTTTAGAAAAGATTATTTTATTCTCTCTCATCTGTTATGCTAAATTCCCTGCTCTCTATTCCCCAACCTGCATGCAATTCACAATGTCCTGAACTTTCCACAAACAAATCATTCTCTTGCCAATTCTTACATTAGCTGGATATTTGTAAAAGATACCAGTTTATACTGCTCGTGTTATTTCACTGGGCCTTGAAAAATCTGCTTGGAGTTTGGCAATCAACCCAAACTTCAGACCAGAGTGCACGCTCACGGCTAGAGTAAAAAATAGCCGGATCCGCCCTGAAGAGTCGGAATCCGGCGGCTGCGATCTCCTGAGGCACGGGCGGCCCGGAGCCCTAGACACACCACACGCAGTTAGCAGCCAGTCGCTCATAATCCAACTGAAGAGAAAAAAACAATAATAATCAAAAAGAAAAGAAAGACCTAAACGGAAACCAGGGAGAGTAATTTAAAGGAAAAGGATAAATTCAATTTTCCACAGCTCTGAAATTCACGTCAGTTCTTGTCAGTAACTGAGTGATAGACTGGAGCACTATGGGATTGGAGGCGTGCCTTAACAGGGAGTGTTTCATCAGCTCTCACTCAGTTAATGTCAAGATCTAAGGGAAAATCCCAGTTATGGACAGTGGGAACAGCACTCTGGAAAAGAGCTACACCACAATTGTGGGCTTTCCTATCTAGCGCCAATTCTCTGGAACCAAATGACTGCATAACAAAGTTTGAAAAGGCAATTTTAAAAAATGGCTTTTGTGAAAATAATCTCAATATTGATCACAAAATTGTTTTAATACTTAAGAGCTACTTAGGAGGTTACTAAGGCCCTGCATTTTAACAATCATCTTAAACTGGATTATAATGTGTTACTGTATTATTTTCTGAAACCCTCTACATTCTCTGTTGTGGGTCAGATTACCGGGACTGGGTTATGAGGAGGCAGAATACTGAGAAAGAGTAGAAAGTGGACCACAGAGATATTGCTGCCATAACAAGAAGCATGTACAAAAGTAGCATTTAGGATGGGCTGCTGTGATGACTATGAAAACACCCAGGCTTAGCAGAGCAAAACACAAATGTGCCCATTACTGCTGCAAATAAATCTGTGACTTATTCAGCCTATCTTGGGACAGATCAAGGAGGAGAATAAAATGACTCCATCTACTGGGCTTGGTAAATGCATATAAGAATTAGCATTCCTAGCAGCATTCACTTCAGTGTTCTCAGGAATCTATAGCTCCACCTATGTAAGCATATATAGAATTAGATATCCCTCTCCTCTTCATCTTATTACTCTGTTGTAAGCTCCAATCTTTACACCACCATCAATATCTTTGGCCCCCAATACTACTTGCAATGGATTCACCTTACCTCTCTCATCCCGGGTTCCAAAATATATGGTAGAAGACACACTGGGGAAGAGGCTTTGTGTAAGAGCTGGCTTGATAATTCGCTCTTGGCCCTCAAGTGGAGGCACTAATCCCTCAACACAAGTCCTAAGAAAAGAAACAGATTTTGCCTAATTATATGGCTACAACAGAAAAGAAGCCAAAATACATACTACCGGTAAGCAGCCTTGGGAAAGCCAGCAGTACAATATCTTTCTTGCATTCCTGTTGCTAGTCGACAGAGTTTTATTTAATTGCCATGGCCTTTAACTAACATTAATCAAAAATGTGAGTTTTGTTTTGGCTGAGAAGTACTGGGTTAGAAAACAAAGGAATCTAAGCAATTTTTCAACCCATCTACTTAGCAGCCCCATTTTTTATTTTTTTTATTTTTTGTGAAAACACAACTTGTTTAATTTGAGATTCAGCAAGGTAAACAAAACATGCACGTATCCATCATTTGGGTTTATCTAAGTCCGGATCGGGTACACAGATAAATTCACGAAATCAAGTTTAACTCAGATACTCTTCATTTACTATTATGGACTGAAAGCAGAATAATTCATGTCTGGCACTAACCTAGATATGACAGCAACAGAACCATTGGCAGATAAACTGGATGATGAGGAACCATCTGATTCACCTGAAATGAAAAAGAACATTAATTCACACTGGCCAGCTTTGATACAGTTGATTAAAGGCAATTTGAGCTTTAAATAAAAGAAAATAATTTACTCAGTACCGCATCAGAATACATCATTAAAATGCAAATCAAGCCTGCACATTATTTTCTTTAGAGCACAACTAATTAGATATTGCAAGAAAGAAATCTTCACAAGTAGATCAAATTATCTACACTTTAAAGATAAACTCAAGCTAGTGGTAATTATGGCCGTAACGTATCTCATTAATTCTTTTATTAATTTCTGCCTCTCTTATTATATTATGGATTAATATGTATGTGATATCCAACTGTAAAGATTACTATTATGATGATAATAATTTTAACTTTTTATTAGATCTCAGTTGTTCTGAAATCTTAGTAATTAGAATCTGTAGTCCTTGGATATAATCAGTACATCAACATTCTTATTTCTCTGGCTTATCACATTATTAAAAGTTTGCACTCAAAAGAAGGAACATAAATAAACATTAATGACCTTCCCCATCTTCCTCTTCTCCTTCCTCATCCTGACTGCAAGCATCTTCCAAGCCATCCGGAAGTTCTTCTTCCACATCTTCTACTTCTGCTTGATCTAGCAGGGGAAGATTGACGACAGATCTACAATACAAAGATTTATTGTGACCAAGTGAAACCTTCTGAGTAGTTTATACTTATTCCTGTAATCCAGTTAATGAAGAAAACTAAAACAATTCCATCTCAGTGGCCTGAATAATTCCCAGACAAGAGCAAATGAAGTTAGGGCATTCCCCCACTCAAAAGACCACCTTCTCCTCCCATGGCTGCTATTTATTTACAAGGTAGAATTAAGTATGTAACATATCATAGTCTCAGGATTAGATGCAGTTTCACCTATCTGTCCATTTTCTATACTGATATAAATTCCTCAAAACAAAACATACACCAAAAAATACAGTAGAACCAAATACTGTACCTGGGTTTAAATTAGGACACCATTCTGCAATCTAGTACCCTCTAGGATGACCTGACATTAAAATTCCTAGAAATACGGGAAATGTAGCCCCAACTTAATAGGGAGCATTAGGTTGGGTTGTGAGACACACATGTAACAATAACAGAAATAGGATATTATAGACCAGGGGTGTCAAACTCGCGTCGTCACATTGTCGTCACGTGATGTATCACAACTTTTTCGCTTTCACTAAAATGAGGATGGGTGTGGCCAGCATGTGAAGCATCTGGCCTGTGGGCCGCGAGTTTGACACCCCTGTTATAGACCCTGTTTTCATCCAGCATCATGCAGTAAAGAGAAACATCCAATACAAATAATTGACAGCTTATAACAATCTTGAAAAAGAACACTATCCCTATATAACAAAGAGAAGGAGGCTACGATACTTACTCAGATTCTTTCATAGTAGTAGGCTGCCCCCACTTTGCTTCCATGCTTAGCTGAAGAGTGGAAATTTTTGTTTCTACCTCAGAGATCGTCATTCGTGGGGACACTTCTGCTGTTACCACCTGTTCTGTGATGTTCACAGGGGTTGGGACCAATTGATTCAAGATGCTATGGTTCGGCATTTCGGAATTTGAGGTGAGGAAACGTGCGTCAATACGCTTAGTGCAGACATCAGCAACTTCTGTGCTTATAAGGCTGTGATGGCGGCTACCGGGTTCTAAATTCAGGGAGCTGGGAACTGGCACTTCCTTTGGGGTTATCTGGGCTACAATATGTGGTTTCCACCGATTGAACAGATTGGCATGGAAGCTGGCATTCATAAGGCAAGAGCTATCAATGCGGTGACCAAACTCACTGTAAGTACTAACTTTCCGGATACCACTTGCTGTTAGTTTCCTCATGGCTTCTGTCAACCGTGCATCTTGTTCTTTCAGATTCTGGGATCTAGTCTCGCCATCCTCAAGGGGCCACAGTGATCGTTCTGATTTAAGAACCATGCCGTTGTGTACAGGTGAGCGAGGAGATTTGGCACAGGTTTGCTCAAAAGTTGAGTTGCTGTTTTTTCCAAGTTTCTTTTCAAGATTCATAGGGCAACCATCCCCATTTCCCCCAGAATGGGTCCAAGAAAATCCTGGAGGTCTTGACAATCCTTTCAGCTTCTTACTTTCTGGTGGTAGCGGTTGCTGCTGCTGCTGCTGCTGCAAAGGCACTTTTGCACTAGCTGGCCTCAGGAAAGAGTTATTGTTTAGGACTGGTCTATATGCACTGGAGGCTTGCTTCCCTGAATTGAGGAGAAAACCCTTTGACACTGGATTGGAACGCTCCCCAGCTGTGCTTGGCATAAGAAATGGATCCACCGTGGAAGACGACATGGTGTTATTGAGGACAGAACGATAGATGGGAGGTGGGACACGAAGAGGTTTCTTCTCCAAGGTACTAGGCTGCAAGCAGATGGACTCAAGTTTCCGATAGGGCTTGTGTCTAAAGTAAGACCTTCGATAAAGTAGTGTGCTCCCAAGGAAGTTTGGGAGAGAATATGACTGAGCTGTAGGCGGGCTCAGGAGCACTGCCTCTCTACATAACGACTCTGGATATAAGAGGCGGGGATGCTGGGAAGAGATCCCTGAGTGGACTGAGCATTTGTCTTGCGAAGTGGTCACATGATTTTGTTCCAGCTGCCAAACAGGTTTCACCTGCTGCTTAGCAAGGTACCACGACTTGCTCTTGTGGAGCTTTGCCGTGAGCGGTGGCACTGACAGCCCTGGTGAAATGCCCACCTGGAACTTGCTTCTTTTTTTGAGGTTTAGGCTATAGGCTTCTGGCCCTGCTGAGGCCATGTAGAGCCATCCCACACCTTCAATGATCACAGCTTTTGAACAGGATTCGGTCAGAGCAGCATTTTTACTATGGCCAGCCTGAAAACAAAACAGCACAGATAATATGAAAATGTTGAGCTGATCAAGAAGGAAACATCAATGATGGCATCATTTTCATTGTTACAGTGATTAAGGAACGACCAAACCGAAGATTTCAGCATATCTAACAACTGAAGATTTCAGCATATCTAAAAGATCGGACACAAGAGACTTATGTATGGGAGTGGAAAAAGTGGATAGATTATGTGCAGAATAAATATCAAACTAGGAAATATCAGATAGCTTTTAACTGAATGTATTATATACGGATAGAATAACTGAATTTTGTGAAGATTTGAATAATATACAGGGGGTGGAGGGGTTCAAGTTTTATAAAATGTGACTTTGATTTGGATTATATCTTGTGGAAGTCCTGGGAGGAGGGGAGGGTTAGGGGGGGGGAAATTGGGGTGAAAATGTATTTGTAAAACTTTTTCAATTAAAAAAAAAAAAAAGGAACGACCAAACCATGAACCAGTATCACAGGCTATTGTTCACAAAACCTGCTGAAATAAATAGAAGTTTCAGGAAGGTTTTGGGAAAAACAGTCAAAGTGTGCTTATTTCCATAAGGCAATGTGCTGTAACATCTTCAGTATTGTTTATGAGGTAAAACAACAACAACTGGCTTTCCCATTTCTAAGTATTTGATTCCTAGTTTCATATTCTGCCAGTTACGGTTTATCTATAACTTATTATTTTTATGACTTTTGAAAGACGGGTACTCAGTAATATGACAGTGGTTCCCAATTGATCAACATCAGCTCCAACATTTAGATGCTAATTATAAGCTCCATTCTCATATAACAAAGATAGGATTTTAAAAAAACACCACCACCTGGTCTGAATATGCCACAAAGACGTTACTCAACAGGTAATATTAAACTATGATAGATAAATTCAACTTTACATATCATGCTAAGTTAACTCACATGATGGCTTAACATTTTGGTCAAGCCTAAAGTTCTACCCTTGGCTAACCAGTCAATATTTCCTCTACGAAGTTGTTATGACACAGCTAGGATACAGCACATACGAGTGCAGTGTTTGTTCATTTGTAAAAAGGTAAATGGATATATTCAAGCAATATTAATCCTCTAATCTACTCTCACTATGCCTAACAAATATGTGATTTGAAAAATCAGACATATCCCCAAAAGCATGTCCATATTGCATGAGAAGGCTCTATGTGCTGATAATTATTAGCTGACATTTTGATAATCAAAGCAGTATCAAAATGGTGCTAATTTTTCAGAATACTATACTGTTGGCTAATGCATCTTCTTTAAACCAATTAGTCATCTCCTGCTTTTCCATTTGTTTGCACTTAGAGAAAAACTGATTCTAAGATTAACAATGACAGCCTGGATGTTCCTTCTGTGTGGATGCCTCCTGATGCAATGGCATGCAGCCCCTTGTATCATGTGCCAAGAAAGGCAGAAGGAGGGAGGCATAAACAAAGTTAAAATTCCATTCTCATAATTGCAGCTATCAATATGATGCAGCTAATGGAGATTAGCCGCTGTATTTTCTCTTTCACAGCTTCATTTTACCTGGTAATGTTTTAAGATGCTATAAATTAATAAATTTGTTGGAGAGATTCATCATAGCATATATATTAAAAGGAAGATACATATTGATATAGTGGAGTGTCTTCATATCTATTTCCGTGTAAAACTGCTGCCCTTCAAGGTCTTTCAACAGACAAATAATCTTCAACACATAAAATATGTAAGGTCACTGGAGTCAAATCTTTTTCACAAAATATTGTATTGCCTCATTTCAGGAATCTTATCTCCATCAAAATTTAGCTTTTAAGTTCTTGTTGAAAAGAGCAACCTTTGATCTCATGATAGGCTTCAATAACCATCCCAAGCAAACTGCTTTTTATGTCAAAACAACTGTCAACACTAACATTCTAGAATAAGTTCTCTACTGGTTGCATGCTACTGGAACGGGCTACATCTATTGACCTCTTCCAAAAGAGCCACTGAATAGCTCAATACATTACTCAGTAGAAGTCCCTTAAACCTCCTATTCCAAACCAATCAAGGCTTATTGGCCATCAGCCAAAAGCTTGCAGACTTGAGAATAGTATGATTATAAGACTACAGGAATCAGACCAGAAGAGAGATATGGGAAAAGATATAGTATAGAGTGTCTGAAAATAGATTTTTAAAATGACAGATTTATAAGAGTGATATGAAAAATGATATCAAAAACTAGATTTCCATATGAAATCACCTGATGTCTTAATAACTAAGGGGGCTATACAAATAATAAATCAGAATAATACTTTGGAAAGCCTTCTTATTACACAAGGGACATGTTAAACTACTGAAACTGTTCCTGAAAGGAGACAAAGAAAAAATGATCAGAAATCAACTAGTGGGATTAAAGATTAAACTTTTAAAAAGGAAATGGAAGGAATATAAAGCAGATTTATTTGACCAGGGTTAAAATATATATGTTGTGGTTTCTGGTAGCTATTAATAGATTTTTGTTTAATCAGGACTGAATGATGAAGCTTTAAAATTTGTTTAGAAATGGTGAAAGACTTGTTTTGCTTTATTTCTCAGAGAAAATGAGAATTTGGAATACAAAATAGATTTGATTAAAGTTAAAATATGTTACTACTTCTAGTAACTCTTAATAAATATTTTGATGATTAAGATTGAATGATGAGTTTTACCATTTGGTTATTGATTAGGGGGTAAGATATGGAAATATTTTTTTATTGTCTGGAAGAGGGGGGAGTCATCTTTTATACATCTTTTTTTTCTCTTTTTGCACTTTTTTCCTTCTTTCCTTTTTAAATCTTAATCTTTTATCTTTGTATTTGTAAACTTTAATAATTAAAAAAAACTTCTGAAAACTTGTTTTCCATTTTGTACACATCATACTGAAAATGTAGATTTGTAATGGGTGTCAAAACAGAAGATGGAGATTAAATAAAAATTAGGCAGCCAGTAGATTAAAAATAGGCATTGTGTCTAATCATTTATGAATATGAACAAAAGGACTATCCATGAGGGAGATCACCTTTTTCAGGAAATTAAAGGTAGGAAATACTCCTAAGCTCTATTTGCAAACTTGGAATGTATTAAAAAAGAACTGAACAATTTTAAAGATATAATAATAACACAACAGGGGATGATTAGTAATCAATGGCGGGAAGTTGTCTGTTTTACATTTTTATTTCTTTAAAGGAAATCACCTTTAAAATGTTTTGGTAGAAAGAGATTTAAATCAAATTAAATTAAATTGGGTTAAATTAACTCTTCTAAAGGTATCAGCTAGTAACTCTTAATATCAATTATTAACTCTTTAGAAATTAACTCTTCTGAAAATATTAATTATTCCAATCTTAAATAGGTCCAGAGGGGTTTTATCACATTCCCCCATTTTCTTGTTCTGCAAATTATAGCAAAAACAGAGATGTCCCTCCCTAAGCATGATTCCTGAAATATTTCAGAAGGTAGTTGTAAAAGTTAGAGCTGTGGACTCCTTATACAAGGCTTTTGTTTAATTGGTGCCAAACAGTAGCAGAGATAAAAAGGCTTGAACAAACAGCTTTTTTAAAGTGTGTACTCAATGATGCATTCTCCTAGATCCCAAAGATACCACTCTGCTCACATGTACCAAAAGCACTGAATGCTGACTTAGACATATTGTTACCACATACAATATATAGACAAAGCATTGTTACTGAACCTTATGACGGAGGGCTACAATTACCACTCATAATCACATCTCTCTGCTCTCCTTCATCACTATTCCTTTAAGAATTTTCTGTTCTGTTGAAAACTGAGGGAGGAATGCATTTATTTTTGCCATTACCACTGCTTTGGGACCTCCTGTTAAAATATTTTCCAAAATATTGTTTTAAATTTCAACCTTCTTTAGGAGTAACTATTTCAATTCAGTTGCTCCTGCTTTCAAATTCATCCCAATCAGGTAGCTTTAATTTGGGATTCTGAGGATACCTCTACTTACCAAGTTCTTCTACCTTTGTTAAGATCCTTCACTAAAATGATACATAAAATTCCATCACTACTCAAACCCCATTTTTTACAATACCACATGCTGGCCCTGCTATCACTATGATAAAATATAGCATATAAATTCATCTATCATTTTTGCATCTCTACCTATGTTTATGTAAAAGGAAAAGCTAAAAGGAAAGTAGTCCTCGACTTATAATTGTTTAAGAACAATTCAAAGTTCCTTGAAGTTGCAACCATCATACTATCCGTTCAGTCACACAATTGCAATTTGGGCACTTGGCAACCAGTTTGCATTTATGATGATTGCAACCACTTGTAGTCACATGATCACAATTTTGGATCTTCCTAGACAGCTTCTGATAAGCAAAATCAATGGGGGGACCTGGATTTGGTTAACAACCGCATGATTCACTTAACAACCACAGTAAAAATGGCTAAAAATCAAGTCCAGACATGTGAACATTCACTTAATGAATGCACCATTTAGTGATCAAATTTCTGCTCCCAACTGTAGTCATAAGTCAAGAACTCCCTGTATTACATTTAACACCACAATAGAAATGTAGTACTGCCAAGGATTTAGTTGAGAATGAACAAGTATATTAATCTTTATTTAGAAAACCAAAGATGTTACTCTAAATAAATATGCATAGTGCTAAGTAAGATTTCAGATGCTAAGCTACTGCACCAAGTATATCATTTCCTCAGTCTATCTTTGATCTATTCACAATTTGGTAAGATATCCATTCAAAAATGCTAAATACTTTTTGCATTTAAAGTATAAAATCCTATCAATATCTTCCTGTGCCTTTAGAAATAACGCTAAGACACTCTAACAAAACAATTTTTAAAGGGGAAAACCCTATCCCCTACATATTGTATCTTTTATTTAAGCTTTGAAAATAAATTAACCAGCCTCTTTTTGAAGCCTTCTCCCAAACAAGACAATATGAAATGTTCTCATTTTTTGACAAATGAGATACACACACACACACACACACAGTAGTTTCAGGTTTAGATTTGGGCTAATTTATTATGGGAATAAATCTGATTTGTCATCTATTATTCTCAGTCAAAACTACCCAGTAAGAATGTCACCAAGGAAAGTATAATCATCAGAAATGCTTACTGGACTTAAGATACTTCATATTTAAATCACCATAGTTGTGTAATGTGGAACTAGTAGCTCTTTAAAACATAAAACATGGATCTTATTTTTTTCTGATGTTTAAAAAATATAAAATAAAAATATATTATTACTTCTATTACCGTACTTCATTTACACACAAACAGGTGCTGTTTCTCTTCACATATTTGACTATGTTGTGACTTGATCTAAAATGATCTACAGGTAATCCTGGAGTTACGATTATGATTAGGACCAGAATTTCCATTGCTATGTAAGGTGATTCTTAAGTGAGTTGTGCCTGATTTTACAACCTTTTTTGCTATGGTTGTTAAGTGAATCACTGCAGTTGTTAAATGAATCACATATTTTAAGCAAATCCAGCTTCCATTATTGACTCTGCTTGTTGAAGCCAGCTGAGAAAGTCACAAATGGTAATCACATGACCCGGAGACACTGCAACCATCATAAATATATGCTTGTTGCCAAGTGCCCATATTTTGATCACATGACTGTGGGAATGCAACGACGATCATAAGTGTGAGTCCTCACACATTGGCCATAAGTCACTTTTTTCAGTGCCATTGTAACTTCGAACAATTGCTAAATGAACAAACGGTTGTAAGTGAGGACTACTTATAAAACGGTTGAATACATACTACAATTAAACCAAAACCAAGCAAGCCAAATTGTGGCTTTAGACAATATGTGCGTTCAATAACTTTCAGAAACATTGCCAGAAAAATAAATTTTGCTGCTAATTTTAAATGGTGGAATGCTTTTTTTTAGTATGAACTAAAGGTAACACCTTTTTTTTTTCTTTTGGTACCTTCGAGTCTGTTTTGACTCTTGGCAAGTACCAAGAACAGTGCCTCCAGTTTTCCTAGTAAGGTTTTCGGAAGGCATTTGCCCTTGCCTTCTTCCTAGGACTGAGAGTGAGTGACTGGTCCAAGATCACCCAACTGAATTTGTAGCTAAGGTAGGACTAGAACTTACAGTCCTCAAGTCTCTAGCCTAGCACTATAACCAAAACACAAAACTAGCTCTAAAATCTCACTATACACAATACAGTGCCAATGTATTAAAATTAATCTTCAACTGCTTGATAAGGCTGAGATTCTACTACAGAAAATAGAGAAAACATTAAAGATTATAGTTTGAACATTCCTATGAAGTAGATAATGACAATGATAAGGTGGCAAAAACTGTTAGTTTGGAAAATGTTAAAGTAGCAGTTTCTGACCTTAAAAGTCTATTAAAAATCAGACATTTCAATTTCATGCTATGGTTTCCATTAACATACAAACCATTTATGTGAAAACCGAATTGTTTCCTGGTACTACTGTAAAATAAATAAAAAGTTGTAAACATTTAACATGTTCTAACTCGCCTTGACATCTATAACTCAAAAGAGTGAGTTAAAAAGAGTTAACACTATGAATTAACAGATGAATGAATTTTCTTCTAGGCTCAAACAAAATGAAGGGCCTCTATAAACATCAAGATTCATTTCTTTTTTGATTTCTGTAAACCTTCTGCCTAGATGCTACCTTTTTAATAACATGAGCTGCACTCGTGGCCTATGAAATCTTTTCCTCAGAGAGGCCATCTGCCAACTATTGATTTTAGCTATTACCTTAATGTGCTGCTTTAGAAGCAGTTGCATATGGCAGGAAAGACTTATCTTAATACAATAAATCGATTCACAAACACATTGCATTTTCCCCCGATTGAAGTTTCTAAGCTAAGGAATATACCACCATAGACCAACTGCACAGAATTGAATCAGAAGAGTAGTGTTGCCTTAATATTGTGTCTACTGACTTCTCAGATAATAAACAACAAGTAATAAAATTTGAACTTGAGACCTAATCAAACCAGTGTTATTTTCTTCCTGAAAGTACTACATATTGAATCCATTTTGACGGTGGAGACTTTTGATTAAGTGGAGATTTCCATTAGTAGAAGTTGGGGAAAGTGGGTTTTGCCAAATCCTCTTTAATTCTGCATTCACCATTTACCTGCTCCAGATTTGAAACATGTCTCAGAAATGCTATTATTTCCAAGGTAAGCTGATTCTCTCCTTCAATGGTTTTGCATAAGGCTTAGTTTCCAGATCCTAACCATCCTGGTCATTTTCCTATAAACATTCTCTATGTTGACAACGTTCTTTAAATATGATGTCCATAACTGGATTAATTATGCCAGACACAGTCTGTTTACTAAAACATAGAGGGGAATAATACTGTGATTTTGATACTATGGTTCTGTTAACATAACTTAGAATTGCATTAACTTTCTCAATTCTTATTAGGCACCTACATTTTCCACAGTGGCCTAAAATATTGAGCTATGTCCCCAAATAAAACATTGCAGCTATTAACAAATAAAAATCCTTGATAGTACAGAGGTTTAGTGCACCCTGTTATTAACACAGCTGCCTGCAATTTCTGCTGGTTCGAGTCTCTCCAAGGCTCAAGGTTGACTCAGCCTTCCATCCTTTCTAAGGTAGGTGAAATGAGGACCCAGTTTGTGGGGGCAATAAGCTGACTTTGTATAAAATATACAAAAGAATGAAGGCTATTGCTTAACGCATTGTAAGCCGCCCTGAGTCTCCGGAGAAGGGCGGCATATAAAACAAATAAAAAAAAAAATCAATGTCTGCCTCAATGACAAAAAAAATAATTAAGAACAAAGTAATGACCAAGAAAATATAGACAGAAAGTTCAGTCTCGATTTATGGAAGTACTGTACTTAGGCAAGTGATTCGTTTCAGCAGCTTTATTTCACCATGTCTAAAAGAGAACATCAGTAGTGATGCCTATTATGACAAATGACCAAGAGTTGAAATAATGAAAGAAAATTCCTCCCCATGGATAAGAAGAAGCCTATAAAGTTGAATATCACCTATTAAAATGATAGAATAAAAGGTCCCATGGATACAATGCTTGCTTGTATAATCATTCCACCTATATCTTTCTCATACCTACCCTGTTTTCCCGAAAATAAGACCCAACCAGAAAATAAGCCCTAGCATAGTTTTTCAGGATGCTCGTAATAATATAAGACCTACCCCCAAAATAAGCCCCAGTTAAGATTGTTAGCCAGGATGCATTTAGTAACATATTTTCCCCAAAATAAGCTCTAATCAGAAAATAAGCCCTAATGTGTCTGTCTTTTGGAGCAAAAACTAATATAAGATCTAGTCTTATTTTCAGGGAAACACGGTATTGTATGAACTAGCTTGCCTACCTTGTGTAAAGTTTGCCTTGCAACAAAAGGATTACTCTTCTGTGAATGGTAATCACATACTGCTGATGCAAAGGGTGGCATAATAATTATCTAAAAGGGGGGAGGGGATTTATTTTTGCGGGCAAATCAGCATGGTTATTTGCCTCAAAAGTGTCAAAAATAAATCACCTCTCCTCCTTTTAGATAATTATTATGCCCCATCCTGAACTTAACAAAGGCCTGCTCAATATAAATTCGGGCAGATATTCCTTTTACATGAATCTCTCTCAAATTATTTATTTATTGGATTTGTATGCCGCTTTTCTCCTGAAGGACTGAAGGGTGGCTCACAACAATAAGAAACAAAGAATACAAAAGTTAAAAGACAAATTAAAACAGAATATCCAATAAATATGGTTAAACGTGGGAATACCAATCCAAATTTAAGATTTAAAAATTTAAAAAGCTACAAAATACCATGCAGTAACCCTAAAATGCAGAACTGTAACTTCCCTCAAGGAAAGGAGGGAAGGAACACTTGGGAAGAAACCAAGAACCTATAGGAAAATAAGCCTATAGGGTTCTATATCAATGTACTAATGAAGGAGAATATTTGTAGCTCAGGGTTGAAATGAGGAGGGTCTTTGGTGCTTCCCGAGCTCCCTTGTTCTCTTGCAGCCCTTTCATGACTCTAACTAGGTAACATCATCAGGGCTAGCTGACTGGTAATGTTACCTAGTTTGGATAATGAAAGGTCTGCAGGAAAATAACCGAGCTCGGAGAGCAGCAAGGCCCTCCCGCCCCGCTATAAATGCTTATAATAAATGAATTCAATAAAATCCGCCCCAAAGGGAGTTCAGACTAGTTGTTTCAGACG